>JAIGNY010001023.1:130000-640000 GCA_020152595.1 Chiridota heheva
ACGATACAAAATTCTAAAAATGTTCTTCATTTCGATTTCCAAAAGATATTGATTAAACGGCTATAATCGTTAAAGTTTTTAAGTATACACTTTTCTCAATAACAATAATTTCATAAATCAGTTGTAGTAGACGATGTACAAATAGCAATTTTGATCAGTATTAGTGGATTTGAATTGTAGAACAAAACCTGGTGTCGGCTCTTGGATCATCTGTTGATCTAAAATCCCTAAAAGTGAGTGATTCTCAAAAATAAGATTTCTCTCTTCCTCATACATTCTTTCTTGAGTTAATAATATTATTTTGTATAGAGTATTAATTTAGAAATCTCGCACCATTTTTTAAAATCAATGTAAAGAAGGTAGAAAATTATATTAGGCTTTAATTCTCAATAGCGTTAGTCTACATGGTAAATTTGGTTTTTAAGTAATCATATATCAAAAAGGATATTAAAGTTTATATTATATGATATTTATGCAGAAAAGACTAAAAAGAAAGAAATTTTGAAGATTTTCAGAAATTGAAGAAATTTTCAAAAATATTTTCTATTGTTGTTGGCTGTGACGTTTCTCTTCGTTTCTATACACCAGTCAATTTATTCAAATTTGCTTCATCCTTAAAATGCAATATCCCATGATCGCAACAGTAGTTTGTGCGCTTTTTTTAAATTTTATTAAGTCCTCTATCAACAAAGGCAATGTCTGATCACTGGACGGATCCTTCAAAACAAAGTGGTATAATAAATCATATCATATGCATAACAGACTCAAAGAAGTTCATCACCTGTGCATTGATTATGATGTTGTTGTTTTCAGATCTGGTTGTTTATATGTAAAATGGACAGAGGTCCATTCATGTAGTTCGAAAAACAAAGAAGTTTAACATCACTCAACCATCAAAATCAAGAAACCGAGTCTCCAAGTAACAATTTTAATGTTTACTTGCTATCCCGCACACAACTGCTTAAAATTGCGGGAGTAAAAAGAAATTATGATCCTTTGAATCAAATAAGACCCAAAATATTATAAATATTAATGACAAATTTTATAATTTCACGTCTCGCAACGTATCACGACAGTAAACCTTTCTGCAAGAGCCAATGACACTGCAAACGATACTGCCCACACAACGCATGAATAACGTAGTCAAATAAATATAGCCCAACAACTTGATAACCAATCAGCATTTGAATCTGATCTTAACCTAATGAAATGTTAGGTGTTTTGTGTGATAACATACCTATACCTAAACGTTAAAAAAAGTAATACATAAAAACTGTGCTTTGATTAAACATAGCATCTGAAAAAGAACCAAACATAAAAAGAAAACTAAACAATCGTATTTATATGCCGCAGAAAAATGCCGAGTAAAGAGGTAAACATAAAATATGTAAGCGAATTTACAAAAGACTTCACAGAAGATGGTTGATAATCGTAAAGGTGCATACTGTCCCCTCTTTTAGGTAAAAACATAACAAGAGATAACTAGGTGACTAGGATAAATAAGATTAACCAACTCGCTTCAGTTAAATGTCCGCTTAGTAATGTTTGTAAAACTGTTGAAAGCGGCCGAAATGGAAACACATTTATAAACTTCAATCATTAAAGAGAACCTAAATCTGGCATCAAAGCTAGGTCTAAATTTAAATATACATACAGACATAGAAATTAACTTGGAGAAATGCAAATTATCTGACTTGTATATGTTTTGATGAGTATATAGAGTGAACTTTAATTTTCCGCGTTCAAGGTTAACTAAACCTTCTGCATTGTTTATCCAACGAATTGGTAAGAAGCATAGGTTGTTGCATCAGCAATTTTCTAGTTGCATCATCATCACAACAGTTACATCATAGTGAAAGTTAACATATTTGATAGGGTATGGTGGACGGGTGAGGAAAGGAAGGAACTCGGGTGGCACATAGGGCTACTTCTGAATTATGTTCAATGTTACACATTAAGAATAACTTTAACAAGATCATGCCCCCTTTTAATTTTACTACCTGATAGAACCATGATTACCGGTCGGGCACGAAGGTAATTTATTGCTGAAACTGTATACTCTTTAATATCTAAAGGAAAATAGTTCTTTGATATACATCTTTACGGCTCTGAATTAGTCATGAAATGTATCCAATCCCAAATGGCATGTTCACCCCCATGTAAGAAAATTAAGTAAGTAAAAAGACCTATAATAATTGAATCAGCTATTTTGTCTTAGGTTGAGATAACATGAGTGCACACGTGTGTTAAATACGTGAAGAAGAAAAACCATACACCGAACGATATGAAAATATGATAATCACACATCAGTTAGATCAATGGTTGGATGAAATACGGTTGTGCTTTGTTATATTTCAGCAAAATGTTCAAAAAATCTTATCAAATGTGTTTTCACATATATCATATATATATTATTTAGACAGGGATGTTTACTAACGAAAGGGGAGGGGTGGCTAACGAGATTCCAAAGTTTACGAGAATCAAATTTTAAACTATTTTCTAAAAACCCCTATGTAATTTTCATCTATCACTTTATCATGGAGAAAATCATTAAAGGTGAGTTGTTGTCTCTAACGTACGAGGTAGATATAATTCAATTCGTGTATTTTGATTAGTCGAAATACGATGGTCTATTGTGCACTGATACTGATAGGCCAATCAGTAATCTTTTGGAATGAAATGTACGCCACCACATTTTAATCACGATAGATGGCCTTTAAAATCCATGTCAGGACATGGTTTTTCTCGGGCATGTCACCCGTTATTTAGAAATCTTTACGGTGTGACACTTGAACATTAAAAAATTAATTCAGTGGTCGAGCATTTTCATCTTATATGAAAAAGGATATCAAAAGAAACAAAATGGTGAAGAAAGCGCTCAAAAATCTTTTTCCATTAAGGAGATATTCAAATTTAAAGGTTGGTATCATTTTTGTATAAACGACTGAAATCAGACTAGTTGTAACATTACAGCCTCAGATTCTTCAAAGACATGTATTTTAAAGAAAGTTTATTTAATTTTTTCACTATTTAAATGATTTTCCTTCAAACTTTCTTCAAGTGGTATATTATAAGTACCTCCCTATATTCAGTTTTAGTAGGTTTTTTTTGACATATCACATGGTTTATAAGCCAAAAATCGCAGGACAAAATATGATAGAATACACAAAGACTTTGAAGAATCTGATATTATGACATCACAACTAGTATGCTTTCAGTCGTTTCTATACAAATGATACTAAATTTTAAACTTAAATATCTCCTCGACGAAATAAGTTTTTTGAATGCTTTCTGCACTATTTTGTTTCTTTTGAAGTACTCGTTTATATAAAAAAGACTTGCGTGAGCTCCGAACTAATTCTTTACCATTTTCGTGCCTTTGCATAAATCATGTATATTTTGCAACAGATCACAACGATTAATCAAGAAGGTTACAGGTTTTGAGATTATCTTACACGGTTATTTACATTTGAGAAGATCAAATACTTACCTGGTTTTTGAGTTTTGGGTAATCTGGTAATAATATATTTGAAAGCGAACGCATGAGTGAAATAGAAGTACGATGAAAACAACGTTCTCTTCATTTAAAGACATGCTTCTGTCACCGTGAATTCGTAAAAACTTAAACCCCACCTGAATATAATTATCCAACTCATTAATGATTTATGATTGGTTTATATTAGTGTAATTGAGATTATTCAATAGAAAAACTAGCATCCAAATATTGAATGCTATCTCTAAAATGGGAAGATTTACAGCTAATGTTTGAGAAAATCTGAACTTAGCTGTATCAATAACACAATAATACAGTAAGTGTTGGTATTTTGGACAACTATATCCGTTTCGTTATTTATTCAAAAGATATTCAGAACTGAAAGTCAAATATTGCCCACCTTCACCACTTTTGGCTACAAAAGTTCTTACCAACAAAATCCGAGTGCCCAACAAAAAACTCATTATATAAAACCATACTTGAGTCAGTCATTATAGTACATGTATTTGTATTAGGCCTATGCATGTCTGCAACCTAGCACTCAGTCATGCTGACAATCAGGGTAAATATTAAATAAGCCCGCAATGCATATAATCTATCTTATCCAAACCATGGAGATTCTATCTCCACGTTCAAACAGAACGTGGAGTATTGGCTGCTTGCATGAAGGGCCAATAGCACCACCATTAGTCAATATTAACTTCTTTAATTTTGGTTAATCATCAAGTATCTGTATGTAGACCATTTATCAGAATAAACAGATGTATACAAGTCAGGATCCGTCAATGTGACAAACATGATAGGTACGGAAGCCGAGAAGGTTGATACATCACCTGCTGATGCACAAACAAGCGGGCTCGGTTAAAACATTAACTGTCATTCTTCCTGGAGGCTTACGTGGTCTTATCAACAGTAAATTTGTTTATACTATTCTTACGCTTTTAATGTATATGGATAAAATTATCACTCTTGTATGACTGACTTTTTGAAAATTTGATGAATTATTATTGTGTACTACATTTTTGATGTATGACTGGTTGGACAGGTTAATAATTTGTATGCAATTCTTGTAATTTCTAACCTAAATTTCAGTCACTTTAAATGATAGTAATATCCATTCCTATTAGAATTTCTTTGGGCATATTTAAAAGACTGAACAAATTTTGTTCAAGATATTTTTAATATCTGCATAGAAATTTGGATATTGATTACTGAAAAGCTGAAATGTATCCTCTCGCCAATCCTATTCAATCTGTACTGCGAGCAAATAATGCAGAAAGCCATTAACAACACGCAGATTGGTGCACGAATCGGTGGGCGAACAATCAATAAGCTACAGTATGCAGACGATACTACACTAGATCTTAATATATTTCTGGCACAAGACAAAAAGAGAACGGTGATTACGGGCTGTACTTGAATCTAAAAGAAAACCAAGATTATATCCAACACGGAGCTGAACAAGTTTTAAGTGGATGGAGAAAGTATCGAAGTAATGGAAAGCTTCATCTTCCTTGGTTCCACGGTATACAAGGAAGGTGGAAGTGAGGCAGAGCTACGGAAACGACTTTCATGTGACAGACTTGCTATGAACAAGCTGACTGTAGTCATGAAAAACCATGACATTTCACAAATCACAAAAGGGCATAACACATATCTAGCATTCCAGAAATGATTATCCTGTATTATGCTATTCTTTCAGATTGAATTTTTTTAAATTTATTTTGAAGAATATTCACGCGGACTATCTATCAACTGGTCGATGTCGCTTAATATCTACATTGAAAGGTTTTTTGTAATGTGTGCAATTCGTCTAGCACAAGAGTGTACCTCCAACTATTTGGAGAAACCTTTTTTGTTTTGGCTTCACAGATTGTCAAATATGGAAAATTGTACTATTTGCTTTTAAAATGTATATCAAACAGAGGAATTTTTAGATGAAAATTATTCATAAAGTACCTCCATTAATTCAGTGGCTTATGTGGCATTGAGCCTGAGGCCGTACATTATTTTTTGCAGACTGTATTAGTGCAAAGGAGGATTAGATGGGAATGAAGTCTCTTTTTACATTATTAATTTAAACAGCTCCACAATCTCTTGTGGGTCTTTAGGCCCCTCTGGTGGACTATAAATCTAACCAGATGTGGGAAGTTTTTCTTTTTTTTTCAGTACAATTTATTTTATAAACTCTTATATCTGGACATCACAATAAAGAAAATGTCGCAAAGGAATACAAATATCATTTCATGATTCATAAAGCATAATTGTTCATAATCAAAAGTTAAACATTCTTAAACCTACTAACAGAAAACAAAAAGAAAGACCGGAAATATCTTGACCGTAGGCCTATTTAACGAATAACGTTAGCGATGGGCAGGCCCTAGCCACATGTACATCCCCGGTTCCGTAGTTATTGCTGTCGGCCTGTTTTTAATTTTATCAAGGCTAGGCTTACGCAGTCAGACATCTGTGATCTTAGAAATTTACAATGTAATATTAACTAAGGTGGATTTAGGCCTAGTTATTGATGCCTAGTTTAGGCTCGGGATTATCGGCTAGTATGAAAAAGATTGAATAATTCAAGTTACCAACTTAACCTATTCAAATTCAGACTTAGCCGTTAGGCCTACAAACAGGCTACATTCTTGTTAGTTATGGATTCGAATCAATTACCATCGTTTGGCCGTACTTTCTTTCACTTTAACCCGTTTCTGTATGCTGACGTCTCACGAACGCCACCAGTAATGTAAAAAAGTGTATTGTGGGATGTGACTAATAGCTACATTCTTGCAAGACTACATGCAAGTTAGAACTTGACTAACATTAACAAGAATTTAGGCTATAACTTGCTTCAAATTAGCTGCCCAAATTTACTTAATTCGCCTGGTGATTTGTTGAGAGAGAGAGTTGAACACACAATTACAATGACGGGGTCGTCGCCTGCGTATTCGGTTATGATAGTACAAATGCTATTACGAAACGCTTAATACGACCCGGACGAGAACACAGGTACGACGTACGGACAGACATAACATCGACAACCAAGTCAATGTCCACGGCCTTTGATAACCAGTTGTGGTGCACTGGCGTGTCTACCCACCCCAGGATTGAACCCGGGGCCTCGTGGTCTGTAGACAGGTATGATAACCGCTACACCACAGTAGGTGATTTGTTGTGTATACTGCTTGAATTTAAACAAAACTTGGTAAAGAATTCATGGATACTGGAAATGATATAACCCATATTTGAATATTTGTGAAGGGAACATTATTTATGCCAGAAATAAGGTGAAGGCAAATAACTCACGTACTAGCTCTTTGACACATGCAATCATTGTTTCAGTTGGGCTCATTTTGTCAGGAAAAGCTATTAAGTCTTATTATTAGTTTATGTGGTTCAACCCAATGAATTGGTAGTTTGCCATGCCCATCTCAAACCTATAAACTTTCTGGTGTTGAAGAGGAACACATTAAACAGTCAAATATTTCAATTGTGTGGAGGGTAAAAAAAGTATAATTTGTAAATAATACAGGAAATATACATCAATTGACTTAAATAACTGATGCAGGTTACATGAAATGGATGTAAATTCAGGTGTTTAAAACAGACTAACACATATTATTCTGTCATTAACTTCTAAAAATCATTTTTATAAATTTGTATGTACACTTATGATAGAGGAATTGGGACTTCATTGTGGAGGTAACAAATTTCCAAATTATTAAGTTACAAGCTTTGATATCACAATTTTTATTTTCTGCAATGATCACCTGTATAAAATTAACTTTAAGAACTGGTAATCAACTTTACAAACATCCTGACGGTTTTTTTTAATGAAACATCTTCTGTGGATGAACGTACTACCATAAGTCCTCCACTTATCACTACAACTTTATCTGAAATCAGCAAACTTTGTGAAGTGATGTTGAGGTAGGTATTAATATAACACACAATATGTTATTATTTCACAATATGAGTTTTTAAGAAAGAAACATAATTTAACAAAATTTGAGGTTCTTCCTATGCAGTCTAACAACTGTAGATCCCCATGGTTGTAAAGTGTGGCCTATATTCAACTGAGTTAAGCCTAGTAAAAGACATGTTGAAGTGTGATTTTTAATGTCTCTTCACTGCAAATAAAAGCCTGGTCTGCTGGTTTTGATGTTGAATTTACACTTGGGGTTTGTGTCTTTTTTTGGTTAGGCAGACAATTTTTTATGTGTAAAAAGGGTACACTAAAATTACCATTTCATTTCCTGATGACCTCATAATAGTACATTCCACTACCCAAGAAAAATCATTATACATGTGCCTGGAGTCAGAAAACATTTGGGAAGGGTATTGTGTACTACAAAATGATATACAGGTATTCAGTTCACTAATATCTGGTACAAAATTGATTTACATTGCAAAAAATATTCGTACTTATAAATATATAAAAAAAAATATAAAAACAATATTCGGATTATCTTAATGTGCACTCTCCAGTATCTATTAAGGATGTTGATTTTTCAGTTGATATTCAGGGGCGTAGCTAAGAAATTGTATTGGGAGGGGGAGGGGAGGGGGGGAGGGGAGGGGGGGGGAGGGAGGAGGGGAGGGGGGAGGGGAGGAGGGGGAGGGGAGGTTGTAAAGGAATATTTCCCGACAAAATCTTTAATCGTAGGCGTCAATGCTAGCGCGAAGCGGTAGCCCAAACGGCGTGGGGTATAAGGGCCCGCATTAGGGCCCCTAGTGGGCTCCAGGGCGAAGCCCTGGTAGGGGTCGAGGGGGTGAAGCCCCCGGAAGCTCTGCGATTTTAGGCATTTTGTGGCTGATATTTTATCTAAAATCAACACAGATTTACATGTCAATATCACCTTAAAACAGCATGGAAACTTAACTATTTAGGCCCCTATACGTTTCCAATTTTCATGGGGACTTTTGTTTTAAAACTGAAAAACCAGCGTTCATTTAGGTACCATATGTTATGAACTACAGAAGAAACTAAAGCGCAAAACCCACTGTTAAATTGTTTTTCCCAAGCGGCGTAGGGTCTAGGGGGCCGCCTTAGGGCCCCTATTGGATCCAGGGGCGAAGCCCTGGTAAGGGTCCAGAACTATAGAAGAAGAAAAAACGCAAAATGCCTTTTTTTTAATTGTTTTTCTCATCACTATTGATCTTGTTAACTTTATCTTGTACCAGTCAGTTCACAATTGGTGATGGAATCCATTGGTCTACAACAATCCTAATTCAAATAATAACAACACCTCATTCCCAACATCAGTTTCAGACTTTCAGACTTATCTGATCTCTTATATTATAAAACTGGTTAAAACAGTAGCTTCAATTGTGATTCAATTCAACAAGTTAAAAACAAGATCTGCAGTTGTGTGTTGTTCTTGATGATGTAACTAAACTGATTCTTGTCATTATGTGGATGTTATCTATTTAGCATTTCAAAAAGCATTTGATAAGGTTGCGTTAGGCAGGCGTTTGTTGAAAACAAGAGCGCTTGTTGTGGAAGGAAAGTGTGCCAGTTGGATAAAATCTTGGTTAATTGACAGGTCACAAAGAGTTGTTGTTAATGGTGAAGTATCTCAATGGAAGAAGGTTACAAGTAGCGTTCTTCAGGGTTCTGTATTGGTCCGCTTCTTTTCTTAATCTTTATTAATGATATTGATGTTTCCCTTGGCTCCAGGATTTGTAAATTTACTGATGACACTAAGCTGTACAGGATTGTTGATGATGCAAGGTATTCTTCAACTGTAAGTTAGTTTCTTGGTCCCAAACGTGGCAGATGTCATTCAATGTTGATAAATGCAAAGTTATTCATTATGGTCAGAGCAATTTGGCTTGTGATTACTGCATGAATGGTTCAAATCTTGGTTGTGTGGGATCTAGGTGTTGTCATTACTAATAATCTGAAGCCTTATAAACAGTGTGTTTTAGCAGCTGCAAGGGCAAATAGGATGCTTTGTTTGATTAGAAGAAATTTTTGTTTTCTTGGTAGAGAGGTTGTCCTTAATTTGTATAAGCAGTCAGTCAGGCCTCACCTTGAGTATGCCATTCAGGCTTGGAGTCCCTTTTATGAGAAGGATAAGTTCATTTTGGAGCAGGTTCAGCGAAGAGCCACTAGACTTATTCCCGAAGTAAGAAATCTCTCTTATGAATCTAGGTTGCAAATACTTGGTTTGACCACTTTTGAGTTGACTAGAGTACGTGGCTATATGATTCAGCATTTTAGATTCCTATCTGGTAGTGATGCTTTGACTTTTGTAATTTCTTGCATGTTTTATCTAATCCTCATGTGACATGTGCATGGTAACAGTTTGAAGTTGACCAAAGAGTTCTCACGAATAGATATTCGGTGTTTCAGCTTTTCGCAAAGAGTTCTTAATGAGTAGAATGGTTTGCCTGAGTGGGACAGTTAGCTACAATTCTGTTCACAATTTCAAAGTCAACATTGATCAATTCTTTACTATGGGCGTCTTTTATTATTATTATTATTATTATTATTATTATTATTATTATTATTATTATTATTATTATTATTATTATTATTATTATTATTATTATTATTATTATTATTATTATTATTATTATTATTATTATTATTATTATTATTATTATTATTATTATTATTATTATTATTATTATTATATTATCATTATCATTATTATTATTATTATTATTATTATTATTATTATTATTATTATTATTATTATTATTATTATTATTATTATTATTATTATTATTATTATTATTATTATTATTATTATTATTATTATTATTATTATTATTATTATTATTATTATTATTATTATTATTATTATTATTATTATTATTATTATTATTATTATTATTATTATTA
Source organism: Chiridota heheva (assembly GCA_020152595.1). Lineage (NCBI taxonomy): Eukaryota > Metazoa > Echinodermata > Holothuroidea > Apodida > Chiridotidae > Chiridota > Chiridota heheva. The sequence goes on from JAIGNY010001023.1 coordinate 140,347, forward strand.
TTATTATTATTATTATTATTATTATTATTATTATTATTATTTTAATTAATATTATTATTATTATTATTATTATTATTATTTTAATTATTATTATTATTATCATTATTATTATCATTATCATTATTATCATAATTATTTGTGGTGGTGGTGGTGGTGTCAGTTTGGGATTTTTATGGGGTGATTCACCCTTCTTAGCGCGTCATCTTGTTATGTTATGTTATGACTGTTGTATACGCTATAGCCACTACATGGCTGCTATACAGTCAGAAAACGCTATGTTCACTAGTTTGGTTCCACGTCACATCCGGGAGATGACGTCTTTTTCTGGAGTGGAAAAAATCCTTTGCGCGATACACGTGGGCAAGTCCGTATGCGTTTACTGTGTGCGGTATGTATGGCATGTAAACAAACACAGCTGATCGCTGTGTTTTCACTTCAATGCGGGGTGAATGCGATGACCTCAGGTCACATTTCCAATTAGATGAATAGGTTATAACGTTAAAACTGCTGCATTGGCTTATCATAGAAGCGTAGATGAATTTCGACTACGCGCTTTAGACGATCTAATAACTTTTAAGAACATTTTTACGTAATACTAAATAAATAATTTCAATAAAATTGAGCCATTTTTGTTTTGGGGTGGTGATTAGTTTTTTGGGCTTATTTTTCGAACAGCAAATTGGGAGGATGTATATATTTCAAAATATTTTTGTGGTGGTGTTAGTTTTGGGCTTTTTATGGGGTGATTCACCCTTCTTAGCCCGACATCTTGTTATGTTCTTATGTTATATACCTAATTTAATTAGTTGAAAAGTTGTTGACCAATAGACCTTTTCAAATCTGAATCGGTCATCTTCGGATAACTAATATAAATAATGTCACATGACCGAGATTTACGTGTTCATAATGGGCCAATTGTATACTGGATTTAACTTATTGCCCTATAAAATACTGGAGGAATCCCTATACAGTACTGGAGGAATCTTGGCCGTCTGCACAATTTAAAGTAGTGCCTTCTGAATATGAGTAAGGTCTATCTATCCCCATAGAAGTAGAAGAGATCCCTACTAGATTGGGGCACGAGATAAAAGTAAATTTATAAATTACTTTTCACAATTGCGCCATCAAATTGACTTTCACTTTGACAAAGCAATCAGCGATCAGCTGTGTTTGTTTACATGCTATACGTACCGCGCACAGTAAACGCATACAGGTTTGTCACGTGTATCAAAAGTTTGTTTTCGCTCCAAAAAAAGACGTAATCTTTCGGATGTGAATATGATTGTCGTCTGTATTGCAACCGGAAGCAAGTAAAGCGGAAGTTGAGTCTAATGTTGTTGCTATCAAAAATGCCAGGAAACGCGAAAAGTTAAATTCCAGAGATAGCGCTAGATACGGCTGATACGGCAAGCAAATATTCAGAGCCAGATCTAACGAGTAACGTACAGTCTGACATAGGCAGTAAAGCATGGTGTACCTTGCCTAGGTCTTACTTACTCGACGTTTGATTGAAGTACGCAAACTGGGCAAATTAATTGTATGTTTGAATTTAGGCGACGTGAATTCGGAACGATTCTTTTTGTGGATCATTGGTCAAGTTTATGGATATAACACTCATTCACTATAACATTTTTTGAATAAAAGTTTCAGTTGATTTTTCGTGGGTACAGTAACAATTACAAAGTACAACAAAGAGGTAGGCCTACCAATGTATTAACTTAGAGTCTAGACCCTGGTATGATTATCTATAAGCTACTACTAGGCCTTGTACCTAGTAACTCCTAACTCATTCATTTACTCTGAATTTGAGAGTATAAATGATTAGTTAGGCCTAAAGTTACATTTATAAAAAAAGTACACGCTTAGCCTAAGCAAAGTTGATGGGCTTCACTGGTTTTCAAAAAAAGTGGTTTTCGGTCCAAGGATTTCATATATTTTAACCTGAAAATTAGCACATGGAAATTTGAATTGGTTTTAGGTAATAACTTAATTGCTTTCATATTAACCGTGACAGGATAAATATTTTTTTGTTCAAAAATTAATTTTCGACACATTTTCTGTGAGTGTCTTGGCAAGAATGTAACATGATGCATGTAAGCATTATTTACAAGCAGTTAAAAGATAGAATGCTTGCGTAAAGAAAATATTTATTTACATTTTGAGTGCATATCTGCATTCTATGTGCAGCCTTGAGTGTATGATTCATACTATGAACGCACCAGTGTGCATCCTGCGTGCGTGTAGTCAGATAACATCTGACTACTTAATATACGATATAGTACTAATAGACGTTAGTAGTGAGATATACACCTCACTCAGTAGGGCACTACTTGCAAGGCAATACTTGCATACTGAGTGAGACAATGCACAAAACATTGTAACGTTGAAAACCACTCCGACAACGACAAATAACATAATCATGAATGAAAATCTTTCTCAAAACTGACAAAAGTACTGACGATATATGATTTTAATTTCATTAGCGTCTTGAAATTTAAAGTAGCATATCCATCTTATATGAAAGAGGACTCCAAAAGAAACAAAATGGTGAAGAAAGGGTTCAAAACTCTTATTCTGTTAAGGAGATATTCAAGTTTAAAGCTCTGTCTTACATTTATTTGTGTAGAAATAGACCGGTGTACACTGTGGCCTAGTACTCCCCCATAGTACCGTTGGACTGATGCCAGCCGTGTTAGTAATGCTGCTGTTGGTGATGGCTGGCCGTCTGAGGGTACTACAAAATCCCATACCCTACTGTACTGTTTTAAGTGAGGTGTTAAAATTATAGGAAAATCTCAGTTTTAAGATCTTTATGAAAACGAAATCGTTTTACCTTTTTTTTTGCCCACAATGATTAGAATCAATGGTTGAAGCCCATCCGGCTTTAAAAACTGTTTTTAAGATTTTGAAGATTTTAGTTACTTTTATCGAATTATTTTAGACATACTTTTCTTTTTGTAAAAATTGTCTGAGGAGCTCTCCAAAGAACAGTCAAAGTTAAAAACAATGCCATTTGGGGCAATAACATTTTAGCTTGGGTAATATGTTTTACATTATTTGAGGAAAAACTAAGATAACACTGTAATACTTATAAAGTACAATTATATAAACTAAACATTTCTTGATTTATTTGTTTTCGTACGCAGCTTCGCACAAAAATATTTGATAAAATTATATGAACAAAAAAATGTCAGAGAAAAATCAATTTTCAGTTTATTGGAACATTCTAAAACTTGCTTGCAGATGATGAATAATTAATCAGAAACGTGCACTGACTAAGATTAAGAAAATGGCGACCAACATATGAATCTCGGGGAACTGTATCTCGTCGTGGTGCTTAGTAGGTAAATATTTAGGAAAAGTATTATTTAGACTAATTGATACAAAAATATCCAAAAAGTAAGTTATGTTTTAATCAGTTTTCTATGTGTGAATTTAAAAAAACAGGAATTGTACCTAATCTATAACAACCCTTGTATGGCAATCCCAATGTCAACCGATACTGAGGGATGTGTAGAATAACCAGTAGGCTACATGTACTTGTATGCTGAAAGTTGGCATCTTCATCTTCACATTCGTAACAATTGCTAATGTATTTTAAAGAAAGTTTATTTAATTTTTCAAACTATTTGAATTATTTTTCCTTGAACATTCTTCAGGTGGTTTATTATAAATACCCTTCCTAGAATCAGTTTTACTCTTTTGACATATCCCCTGGTTTTTAAGGCACAAAATTGCAGGACAAAATATGATAGAATAGGCCTACTGGGGAATCTGCTGAGGCTATGATGTCACAACTAGTCTGATTTTAGTTGTTTCTGCACAATGATACCAAACTTTAAACTAAAGATATGTAATAATGAAATAAGATTTTTGAATGCTTTCTTCGGGTCGAATACGTGTAACATACTAATTGTTTAAGCAGTATTAAAATTGCTATAAAGTGACACTTAGAATTATGCTTCTAACAAAAGTTATAAGCCGTTTTGTATTAATTTTAATGTAGGAGGTAAAGTAATTTTCCACCATGTAACGTTTGATTACCGACGTTATGCGAGAGCAAAGGTTACTTTGATTGCAGCATATTCTGAAATAATACATTTTGTAAACAAAATTATGAACAAAGCGATCATGCACACATGTTTAAAAAATCTTAGGCTGGGCTTTATAGGCCTCCTTAACTTTACACATTTTACGTAAATGAGAGGAACACCTCATTGCCATCTTTTTCAAGCTCGAGAAAGCTTTTGACACTACCATCGCCTCAGAGGCCACCTCTACATCTTTATTCAAAACTTCATCTCACCCAGGCAGTTCCAAGTTCTTATTGGCCACACCCTTTCCAATCCCTACCCCCAAGAAGAGGGCGACCCCCAAGGCAGCATCCTCTTCCCCACTCTCTTCAACCTGAGCATTAACGACATCACGGATAACCTTGGCACTAACACCAAACGTGCCCTCCGCATGGATGACTTCACCATCTTCTACTCCCCTAGCTTTCCTCTTGTCAAAAATAGGCTCCAACTCAGCCGGCTTGCCCTCACCATTCCCCTTACCCATTTTCCTAAAACCCTTTCTGACATCAAACCGCATATCACTTCCCTTGTTCGTGGCCACTGGCAAACCTCATGGGACTCCCAAATTGATAACAAACTCCACGTCATCCAGCCCACCATTCTGATGAAACCCACTACTCACAACCTATCCCGTATCGACAACGTCCACATTACCCACCTTAGAATAGGTCACACCCACCTCACTCACTTCCACCTCCTTACTGGCTCCTCCCACCCCTCTGCAACAATTGCTATTGCACCCTCACAGTCCATCACATTCCCCTTGCTTGCCCACTGTACAAGCTTCCTAGAGCTTTCCTCGCTGCCCACAACTCAGTAGCCGAGCTCTTCAAAAAAAAAAAAAAAAAAAACCTCCGGATAAAATTATCTCCTTCTTTCATCATGCTTCCTTGTACAACCATATTTAGTCCTCCTTCCCCACCCCCTCTCTCTCTACATTATTTTTCCACCCATACACCTCTCTTGATCCCAGCTTTCTGGCTTTTAGTTCTCGTGTTTCTCTCAATCTCCCCCTGTTTACTCTCCTTCCTACCTCTGGAATGATCTAACCTCTCAGGCACAATTTGACCCTCGCTCTTGTGGTGCCGTTAAGCCCTTATTAATCAATCAAAATGTAATTTATCACTTAATTTTAAAGCACCTTTGACCCAAAAAGTGGGGGTAATCCCCACCCCCACCCACTCCCATCCCACAACCCCCACTTCCTAGTTTTATGTCCATGAGTGATTTAGCCCAACTGATAGAAGTTGAGGGTAAATTAATTTTCTCCATTCTTGGTTTTTGTTGTTGTGTGGAAGCTCTTTGGTTACACATGCCAGAAGGACGTGCACAACATGTTGTATGCTCTGATAAATCTCTGTTCAAGATTTGTTTCATGAGAAAGTTCACAAGTTTCTAATAAAAATAAAGTTCTGTCTCACTTTCAAAGCAATTCCTGGTAAACCCAAGTGAGGGAGTATTATATTACACATTCCTATATTTTCGATAGTTACATTAACAGTGCTCTTGTGTTACAGATACAGATCTATATGGATGTGTAGAGGCAACATATATATTATTATTTCTATATTATTTTTCTTTCATGGCCCTCAGGACGTGACAGGACTAGTATTTTAAACTCCATGCTCAAAATCCGCCATCTTTTAATTGTGAATTAAAAAAAAAAATAATTATTAAATGAAGAGAATATAGACTTCAAATTAAGTGCTATTTATCAAAGCTTGTATTTTAATGGTTACTATGCTACATTTAATTTCAGCAATGCTAATTATAGAAATTTATGACGTTGTTTTTATTTGCAAAAGTCATGTAAATTGGCAATGTTGACGAAACCCTCCGGTGGCAATCCAATATTTCAATAGCCAGGTCTATGAAGAATGGTATTATTTAGACATTTTTACTGTCTAAGAAACATAACAGAAAAAATTTATTACACAAATAATTTTTGAAGAGTCACAAAGAGATAGTTAAGGAGAATAATTTTATTTGAGATTTGAAATGAACGAGGCTAGTCTCACCGGATGTAGTGGGTTAAATACCTCACTCGGTAGGCACTACATGCTAGGCAATACTTGCAGTACTTGTATAGCAGCCATGTACAGTAGTCAGACAGTTGACTACACCGGATGCGGTTCTGAAATTTAAAGAGCTAAGTTAACAGATTAAGAAATTGTTAGTTTCCATCATGTACACACTGTAATCTTGCAACCTGTCGAATTCGGCATGGATAGAATTTATTTCAGGGGAACCAAGTTGCAGATCGTCTTTATTTATTGTATCTATTATATTTTGTAATTAATCATTTAAAACCTACATAAATTTCTTTTCTTTGTTCAAGGGTTGTGTCTAGCCTTTTGTTTTTGAAGGGCTTAAGCCCCCCTCAGGCTCACCCCCTCGCCCCCCCCCAAAAAAAGATACAACTCTGAATACCGTTTTCAGATTAGGGATGACAGAGTTGTAGGAGTTATCCTCCCCCCGGAAAGGGGTTTTATTTCCCGGTTGCATGCATGCGTTATTTTGATGGAAGTTTGAAAATATTAACGTAAAATTGAAGGAAAATACGTCAAATTGTTGGAAATTTTGCTCGATTTTGGCAACACTTTCTGAGGATTTCTCTAATTGACAGTGCTTTACTGGAAAGTGAAGAATTTTCTTGGAAATTGAAGAAAATTTCCAAGAAATTGAAGAAGATTTTACCAAATAGATTCAAGCGCTTTGATTTCAGGAAAATGAAGGAAATTTCCCTCAAAATGAAGATTTCCCGACAATTGATGAAAATTTTCTAAAAATTCATGAAAATTTTGTAGATTGAAGAATTATTATTTTCTTTTTGAGGGAAGGGGGGGCTATGATTTTTTAGGGGGCGAAGCCCCGCCCCTTAAGACACGTCACTGCTTTCTTTATAACCATACAAAACCGCCACTGCTTTATTACTAACCATACAAAAAAAAACAATGTAAAACAATGAAAATAGTAACTAGAATGCCAATGTTGCCATCACTCAACATAAGCATTAAAATAAAAGAACATTAAATTTTATTATAAATTCAAATACTTTTTGTAACTTTAAATTTTCATTTCATATTCAAAATTTTATGTGAGCTACAGTGCATTTGCTGTGTTGAAAAATTTCTTACTAGAAACATGCTTTTCTCCGATTCCTTGGTGTAATTTGATAAGAGTCCATGGCTCCCCCTGGATGGAGTACCAGTCCATCGCAGGTCAACACCCAGCAGTGCTGGTATTCATTTCACAGCTAAGTAAACTGCAGCAAGCAGAGGGAAGTGTCTTTCTTGCTCAAGGAAACAAGGCAGAATCAGAGCACGACTCCTTAATCACCGAGCAATTGCACCTCTACGAGCGTTTGCTGTGTAACCTGCACTAAATGATTTACAACTCCATCCTAACTCTTATAAAATCAATTTCAGTTTGACCTTTTATTTCATCTAAAAAATGAAATTAATTTAACCACTAGACCGGCGATTCTTAATAGGTTGCCCGCGGGTCAAATCTGGCCCGCCAGACAATCCAGATCTGGCCCGCCAGACAATCCAATCTGGCCTGTGAGCAGTAGTCATATAGGGAAAAAATCAATCTGAAAGAGATTGGTAAAAATCGCAAAATACTGATTTACTTTGGCTTTTTCCTAGGCAGATCAGCTTATCAAAATGTTATCTTCAGTACCGATATAAATTGGGCAGACTCGCGGCTTGTCCAGTGGTGCACTAAGAGGAGGCACAACATTTTCTTCCTGTCTTCCATTTAATTTTGGAATTTCTGTGTTTGATTTTAAGCCATTTTGGGGCATCACAAACAAGAAAACTGCAGAGCTTTAGGGGGTTTCGCCCCCTCAACCCCTACCAGGGCTTTGCCCTGGACCCCACCAAGGGCCCTTAAGCAGGCCCCTGCACCCCATGCCAGTACGTGCACACTTCGCATGCCACCAGTAGGCACCACTTTTATAGTGCCCCCCTCCCATTTTGCTTCTCTGAACTGCTGTGCCCCCAAGAAAGTCTCTCGCGACACCACTGATCTTCGCGACACCACTGGACTTCATTGGAAGGCGCGGCATCTGGCGTACATCCTTCTTATCACACAGGCGCTCTCAGCTTGTCTGTATATTCAGGGATTGTTTGAGGGGTTTGTTTGTCATGTGACACTGGTTTTGTCATGCGATTGGCCCGCAGCCTGAGGCTGTTGTGAAATGATGGCCCTTGGAAAAAATTAATTCAGAACCCATGCACTAGACATTTGGGACCAGGTATGATGCATCACTGATTACAGTTAGTTGGGGTATGATATCAGCAAATGATGTACATGTGATTGCGTGGTACAACAACAGGAATGTTAATATCTTGAGGCCATGAGAACTTAATAAAGTTTAGGCCAATGAGCTGCATACATACATGGTATAGAATCTTTTGATGTAAGGTTCTATTCTAAACATACAGGAAGCATTTATGGACAAACACGATCATACAACAGTGGTCTTTATTGCTGGTATTTTACCTTTCTATTTATTTGCTGGACAATTTCCCAATTTTGCTATAGGTGCAGATGACCTACATGTGCTTAAATAGCATAGCAGATGCTAAGAATAGAAATAAATTTATAATAGGAAAAGATCAAACTTTGCAACCTATTTTTTTGTACTATTCTATTTGTCACAATAATAACAAATCAGCTTTGTAATTTGTACTCAATCAAAAATAATGGCCACCTGATGTTACCAGACAAGCAAGATGTGTAAAGAATATTACCAAAAGTAAAACACAAAATTACAAAGACTGAGATATCACCATTTATACCAATCACTAAAATAATACAAATATTACTTGCTTTGTCACAAATTAATGCTGCAAAACATTTAAGAAAGCACTTAAAGGTCAGGACATGAGGTGTATAAAGCTTTCAAAAAGTGTGTGTGTGTGTGAGGGGGAAGGGGGCACAACCTCTTAAGGGGCACTTCCCAAGTGAAATACATATGTCCCCCAGTCTGTAGATAGAATTAGTGAGCCCAAAACAGCAAAGTTAAAGGGGTACTTCATTTTTAGAAAGGCAGTACATTTTCTAATGGGTGACACATACCCTGTACATATACTATAGGACCGACAAAAGCCTGTAGATAGGATTGATGATCGACACACTATTGTTATATTGTCCATAACTTTTCTGAATGAGAAATCTTTGGCAATTAAGGGGCGCTTTCAAAAGGAAAAGTTTGTCATCTGTAAAGAAAAGTCAGGGAACGTGCCCAGCGTACTATAGTAATTAGGGGGCACTTCATTTTAAAAGGGCACTTTTGTAATATATTTTTTTTAAGTGTGTGCACACTCCACCAGTTCTTGCACCTCTGACAGTATTAAATTGAGGGGCACTTTTTATTTTTCCAAAAGGGGCACTTACCATTTTTAAAAGGTGCACTTATGTCATTTTTCAGAAATGTTGGGGTGGGTGGATGTGACCCCATGGTTCCTACACCTCAAGCATGTAATAATTTCTGTATTGATTGAATTATTTTTTTTCTTCCACAGTACAGTTCCTACATTCTATTCATCATGTGTAGATTCTCAGGCAGTGCACAGATATTACCACTGCTCTTGCCCGTGCTCCTGCTAACTATTTGCCATGCTGTATTAGATCCTGCTACTGGGTATGAAAGAGAGAGGGTGATTTGCCCAACTAAAACATTGGTCTATGGACCAGGGTTGCAACCAGATTTCACAGTACCTGTTCGATTCTTTTTTATTCAAGCAAAGGATTTTACAAGAGAAAAGTAAGTTCTGCTTTTTTACTTTGTGGGTAACAAAATTCTTGCAAAGCAAGTTCCCTGTGCAACAATAACTGAGTAATATTGGTGGTTTTGCTTGACTGAAAATGTGTTTAATATTCTAAGAATAATGCTAAGGCTCTATTGTGACAAAGTCTTGCGAAAACTGGTCTTGGAAATAAAAGAAATTTGTGAAGATTCTTGGTACAGTATGTAATTGCAAATATTGTGTTGTTCATGGACCAGACTCGTGTAATTTCTTGTTATTTACAGCTTCACATACTCCCCTGGCCCAAATGCCTTCAGAGTAACAGTGCGACCCACAAATAGAGAGAGAGGTCGCATCGGCATACAGATGCTTGATAGGCATGATGGGTCATTCATCGTACGTTACAAACTGTATGAGACGTATCCAGGCCTGATCATTGAGGTCATAAGTGGTGACAGACAAGTTGCAGATTCACCCTACCATATAAGAGGTAAGAATTTTTCACAGTGATAAATGGTAATTGACTTTTAGTCCTCCTTTGTATCAATTTTAGCTTTTTAAAACACTGATTACGACTGAGATACTTTTGTATCCAGGCATGGTATCTGCCATGCATCAAAACACACCCACTGAAATACAAGTCACCAGCTAACTTGCAGAACTTACCAGCTACCTTGCAGAATTTAGCAGCTACCTTGCAGAACTTAACAGCTACCTTGCAGAACTTAACAAAGAGAATCTAAAGTTGTAGAAATAGTAAAATAGCAGGATTTTGGGAAAAACCACTTGATGTGAATGGTATATGAAGTGACACCTTCCTCATGGTTGATTGTTGTGCTTGAAGGACATTAAGTGGGCAAATCAACCATGAAAACACTCCCTCTGAAAAAACATGACTTCTATTCAGACTGCCTCCTTCTTTTCTTGCAAAGTGTCAATGCATTGTCAATTGGTTGCTTGATTTTTCAGCATCACTTAGCTTCAAAATCAGAATGTAACATGACTGACACTTTGGAGGTTTGAAGTGACATGTAGTTGTGTTTGGGAGAAACTGATTTGATGTATGGAGTTCTAAATTGCATCATAACTTTTGAAATTATTATGCAATTGTAAATCGATCTGTATAGTATGGCGCGACATCAAGGAAAATATTCGGTAAAAAATATATATGTCTACATGAGTCCTAAATACAAATATATATCTCTTACATAACTAATAAGTTGCTCTAAAATATATATGTGGCAAAATTTATTTCCTTAATGTAAATATATTCCCCCAAGAAATAAATGTTGCTCTAAAAGTATATATGTGTGTCTCCTTATTGTAAATGTATTTCCCAAATATATATATATATATATATATATATATATATATATATATATATATATATATATATATATATATATATATATATATATATATATATATATATATATATATATATATATATATATTATATAGTTATATAGTTATATATATATATATATATATATATATATATATATATATATATATAGTTATATATATATATATATATATATATATATATATATATATATAGTTATATATATATATATAGTTATATATATATATATAGTTATATAGACACTTCTTACTAATAGTGGTAGATGTGTGCCGCCCATTAAACAAGAACATACCCATAGTATGATAGGAGTAAAATTTTATACAACTGGTATCCTTACTATTTTGTCATGTTGCCATGGTTGCTGCTTATTTTTGAATGAAATGGTATTAAACATTGGTTGTATTGTTGAACCCAAGAGTGAAGAAAATCTTTTTGCATTTGAAAACAAAATTTGCATTTGAAAACAAAATTTCCCTCAGAAATGGGTTAAATTTGAACAATTTAACTAATTCAATGCTGACTACGCCCTTCCCGTTTTCCATGTGGAAAAGAAGAAAATATTATTAAACCAGCGGGTATCCATTATTCAAATGTTTCAGTGGAGAACTGCATTCCATCATCCATTTCACATCACATCATATCTCTCTCTCTCTCTCTCTCTTGCTTTCTCGCTTTCTCTCTCTCGCTTTCTCTCTCTCTCGCTTTCTTGCTTTCTCTCTCTCTCGCTTTCTCTCTCTCTCGCTTTCTCTCTCTCTCGCTTTCTCGCTTTCTCTCTCTCTCGCTTTCTCTCTCTCTCGCTTTCTCTCTCTCGTGCTTCCTTTTTCTCGCTCAGCATGTATATATTTTTACAGCAACATGTATATTTTGGGAGATATAAACATTTAGTTACATTCAAGGCCTATATTATTCATTTCAGGGATATATATTTGTATTTAGGGCTCATATATTAATGCAGTAGACATATATTTTTACTGAATATATTCCGTGATGTCCGATCATACTATAGTGTGAGAAAAGATACAGTAATTGTGAATCTAGGAAGAAAACCTGTGCCGTGGATTTGGTAAAGAAAGGAGATATGGGAAGAAAATTAGTTTGAGTGACATACTTAACATAGGTCGTGCAGGGGAGCTTATATCCCCAAATGAATTTTTTTCCTCATTTATTTCAGGCAGACTTGCAAATAAGATATACACAAAATTATGTTTTGGCTATTGGCAGTAACATTACATTTCTGGAAATTCTCATGTGCACCTTGAAACAAAATCTGGACATTACACATATGCAGTGGCAGCGCCAGAATTTTGATCATGGGGGCAACAAGAGTAGCTGTTTGTTTTCTCGGAGGGGGGGGGTGCAACCACCTATAAATCTGACAAAATATGTCACTTTGCAAAAATTTCTGGGGGAGAAGTGATCTCATGAGGGGGCAAATTTTCCCCATTCCCCAGCAGCGAATATGGTGAGATAGAAGCTGTCAGCTTTACAGCTTCTTGGATGCATGCAGGCAATGTCACAATGTTTCAAGATGAACATGTCTGAGCACAAATCTTATGGACCTGTATGTCATAAATAAAAGTAAGGATTGTACTGTGACAACCTGTATAGTATAATTTGCAGCCTCGCAGACTGTGCTGCCGCACTTCCTTGACTGTAGTAATGACCATCAAGGGATAGTGCAGTGATTTGCCTTTCTGTCACATGTAACTGTACCCTCAAACAGGATTTGGATGTTGATCATAGTTAATGTCAACTATTCCTGGACATATTGCAAGCCATGGGATTAGGTTTGACAAGGAAGTGCGTTATCTTCATGCAACGCTAATTCATTCAAACTATGTAAAGAGGCACTGACAAAGTGGAATATGAGTTGCACCAGGGAGGTGCTACTTTCCCTCATTGACAAAATGTGTCCGATGTTCTTATAGACCTTTTCATATCGGAATCAGTAATTTTCGGAAATCTCGTTAAAATAATGTCACATGGCCGAACATCACATGACCATAATGGACCAATTAAAGTTCCGGGGAATCCTGATTGTCTGCACAATTTATTAGCATATGGGGTCAAGTCCATTAAAAATACAATATATACATGCTCAAATAAGCACTTCACTGAGACTTAAATGGTAGCGTAATTTAGTTAGGAAATCCCATACCAAACAGAAAACTTTGTATAAACTGTATCCTCTCCATTAACACAATTTTCCAGATATGCAAAACTAGTTGTCTCATTCACAGGTAACAAGGATTGCTGCCGAAAGTTCTCGATATTATTTTCACATTTTGTGCACAAATATTTTTAATGTTTCGTAAATGTTGAGGGAATGTGAACCCCAATGAACATACAATGTTCTGTCACAAAAACAAGATTTGACGTGCACACTAGGCCTAGGGCCTACAACTAGCCTACATCCATTAAAAGTAACGTTAGTGTTATAAACGTACCTGAGGCCAAGTTTTAACTTGAAATTTTACCTAGTTATTGCGTTTTCCTTAATTGAGACAGTCTAAATGAAAGACAGTATGAATCCTCTTGGAATATGACAACAAAAAAACATCCCCATAAGAAAAGAATTATCCAGGCAGAGCATTTGAAACTTTGACGCAAATTTAGATACTTTGCGTGTGCATACAACACAAAGCTTATACATTACACATAACGTTTACGTACGTACGTCATACATGTAATACTATTATGTATGTGCGTAAAAGCTTAAGGTGGTTTACGCTGGGTATTGTTGTTGTTTACAATTATCCCTGCAGCTGATTGGTTGGTTAGTAAAAATGAAAATTCCCCAGCATTTGATTGCTTAAAGTGCCCTGACGTTTCACGTTCGGCTAAACTTGGTTTAAAAAGGTCTATAGTGTTGAACCTGGGAAGGCCATTAGAACCATTTCTGTCAAGCGTATAGAATGTTATCGTATCTTAAGCTTGTACAGCTTGGAGGGGGGAATGTGCCCTTTTCCCCTCCCCTTATAAGTGATTCCACTGCTCTTCTCAGTTTCCACCTCTTTCACTGCTACTAATTTGATCCACAGGGTGTTTTGATTAGAAAATCTTCAATTTAGTGGCTTCTACAAAGTTCTTCAAAACTGAGTGTTTTTGATGTTTGTAAAAACATACTGTATTGCTGGTAGTTTCCTGAAAAGATGACACATATGTTTTTATTTTGACAGTTGTTGATCAGGCATATTCCTTTAAACAGAGTGCAATTAAGGTTCAGTTGAAAATTTTTTAAATGGGAAGTGGTTGCAGACATTGGTTCAGGTGGTTAACTGCAGGATATCCGATGCAATTCTTTGGGGAAATTGTGGGCTGTTTATAGCCCAGGTGCATTTATTACAGCAGAGGAAGTGCTTTCTAAATGATATACTGTATGGGTGGTGGGATGGTTGAAAGGATATTATCAGTTACAGTACCTATATGGATGCCTAGAATATTTGTATGTAACAGCACATTGGAATTATCTAAACAGTTTGAGAAGATCATCATCTACAAACTTTAAAAAAAATATATAAAAACAGTTCCTGTAAAGGGTTCTGTAACTGCATGACAAACTTTTTAACCCACAAAGTCAAGAAATGAGGTATTTTATTTATTGGGAACATATCCCCACCTTCATACCTATTTCCCACCTGACATACAGTAGATCTCTTTTTGGTTCGCATGTTAAGCATAATACGAACCTATGTAATGGCGATTTTGTCCATCCCGGCCGTCCACAGTTTTTTCCTGAAATTTCCTCAGAAATGTTAAAAGTTTTTTGAGAATTCCTCAGAAAATCTTAAAGTTTCTTCTGAGTTCAGAAAAAATTAGTTTCTTCAGATATCCTTATGGAAGGTTAGTATTTCCTTACAAAATGTTAAAAGTTTTTCATAGACACTTAAGACAGGATTGAAGACTAGTTTCCTTAAAAAGTCTACAAAACATTTGATATTTCCTTAAAAGATAACTGTAAAATGATACAATTTTCCATTTTTCTTCTGAGATCCTCAAGTCTCTCTTGTATCACTTGAGATTAAAAATCCTTAAAATTTTAGAAATTTTTGGGCACCAACGGATGTATCAGGCATAATTATTAAACTCCGCCTTTATTATTGTGTTCATTTGCATAAAGTTGTTACAGTATATAAACTGACCAGACTTTTTTATTCTGTATGTTTAGTCAGGGAGTGTGACAGAATGTGAATGCATAAGGACATAGGGAGGGATGCCATGTGGGACATGGATGGGGGCCATGCGGGACATATGATATAATATATACGATGTGGTATACACCAAGGGCTATATCAGGCGTAATTATTTGTCTACGCCTTTTTTTTCCGTATTCAACAACTGATTTGCATGTAAGTTATTATATGAACTTACACTTTCATATATAATTTGCTTAATCAAGGACTGTGATAGCTAGGATGAGACTTTTTATGGAGCCTATGGGACAATGCCATGTGGGACACGGGTTGGAATGCTATGTGAAACAGGGTGGAATGCCATGTAGGATATACAATGGAATGCCATGCAGGACATAGGGTGGAATTCCATGGAATGTGGGACATGGGATGTTATGTGGGACATGGGGTCCCACTCCATTTCAACAAGTCATTTCATATAAATTATTATATGAACTGACACTTTCATACATAGTATGCTCAATCAGGGACTGATAGCTAGGATAAGACTTCTTATGGAGCCTATGTGATGTCATGTGGGACATGGGTGGGATGCCATGTGGGACATGGGGTGGGATGCCATGTAGGACAGGGTTGAATGCCATGTGGGACTTGGTGGGATGCCACAAGTAACACAGGAGTGTGACAGGTTGGAATGCCATGTTTGACATAGGGTAGGATGACATGTGTGACATAGGGTAGGAGGCTATGTGGGACATAGGATAGGAGGCCATGGGGACATGGGATGTGATGCCATGTGGGACATAAAGTAGGATGTCAATGGGACATTGGGAGGGATACCATGTGGAACATATGGTGGGACATAAGGTGGGATGCCATGTGAGACATCAGGTGCAAAGCCACTGATATGGGACACAGGGAGGGATGCCATGTGGGACATAGGGAGGGATGTCGTGTGGTACATATGGTTGGATTATATGGTTTTTATGATTTGCCGTGTCATATGATATGGGTGTCAATTTGCATGGGCATGTGAACCATGATGGTATTTACCGTTCTAGTTTTATATCGTGAATATTTTTCTATAGCATTTTTCAACTCCTTCATAATTTCTTTTTGTCATGCAGTAGATGTAATGTAAATCAGATAATGTTTTGTTCCTTCAGTGTGATAAGCAAGAATATTAGGCCATTTCTGGACCTTTCTGTGTATTTTGTAGGCAATGGGAAGTTAAGTTTTAGGGATAAAGAATACAGTAAGGAAAGTGTAAATGCTGTGTATATATATATATATATGTATATATGTATATATATATATATATATATATATATATATATATATATATGTATATATATATATATATATATATATATATATATATATATAAATATATTAATGTATAAATATATATATATATATATATATATATATATGTATATATATATATATATATATATTTATATATATATATATATATATATATATATATATATATATATATATATATATATATATATATATATATATATATATATATATATATATATATATATATATATATACATATATATATATATATATATATATATATATATATATATATATACATATATATATATATATATATATATATATATATATATATATATATATATATATATATATATATATATATATGTATATATATATATATATGTATAAACATATATATATATATATATATATATATATAATATATATATATATATATATATATATATATATATATATATATATATATATATATATATATATATATAAATATATATATATATATATATATATATATATATATATATATATATATATATATATATATATATATATATATATATATATATATATATATATATATTTATATATATATATATATATATATATATATATATATATATATATATATATATATATATATATACATATATATATATATATATATATACATATATACATATATATATACATACATTTATATACTGTACAGTGTGAATTGTAGAACCACGGTAAAACAAAATCATAAGTTTCTATACTTTGTTAGTTTTGGGTTGTATAATTTCCGAGGCCCGGTGCTTAATTGGAACCTACAGTATGGCCTTATCAGTATGACTCAACTACTGTATGCTTTGGAAAGTGAGATATGTCAATTTTGGCATGAAGGGTTGTTTCTGCAGTATGTTTAAAGGAATATTCCCTTGAATTTTCATTTTCATATATATTAAAGATGACTATAAAAGAAACAATTTGATTTATATATTTTTTTTCCGTTTAGGTGTTATTCATTTAAAAGATTGCATTATTGTGTTTAAAAGTGACTTTGAAGTGTAAAATGTAATGTCATAAAGGCAGATCCAAGACCATTCTTATGTATAACTATGAAACAAAAACTCTTTTACTTATTGAGTGTAAGGTTCATGAGCAGATGGGCAAAGCTTGTTCTTATAAAGTGTATGTTATACTCCATAACAATAAATAATGTTGTTTATAGCACAGTATATTTTGCCTTTAACCATCAGAAAATCAGTGTTTCATCACCCCTTTAAAACAGTATCAAACAAAGAGAGATTTTAATTCTCACGGTTATTACTAACTGATGTATTGTTTTAAAGTCAATGCAAGTAGCTTATTGTGAACAAAGGAAACCTGATCTACCAATTTTCCCAGACATTTGGCAGCTGCATGATCTATTTTAAATCAACTTTTTAAATGGTTTAAGGTATTTGCACTGGTTAAGTTGATGACACAAACTCTTCTATTGGATATTTATTGTGCATGGTTTACACTGATTGGTTATTTTCTTTAACTACATGCACGTGTTTCTTCAACCAGTGGAGGAGCATATATATTTTTTTATTAGGGTTTTTGAATTAGGATGATGGGGACAGAGTTTTGATATGAGAAGCAAATAGTCATGAAATGATATGTGTGAACCAATTGTTACTCTGTTGATTACTGAAGGATTATGCGTGAAATCATATTTAGTGAACTATTAAGAGATTAAGGGAATAAATCTATCGTACGAACTGTTTTAACAAAATTTATCACAAGTATTTTTTTTTCATCTGGAGGAAATAATGTAGAATTGCTAATATTTCGTTTGTGTGAATAAAACTTCCCTGAGTGGACAAAAAATTAGATGGTTAAGGATTTTGGACTTTCTCCGATGCCTGAAACCAAAATTTGACAAAAAACAGGAAATGCTTCTAGTAATTTAGAAAGAGGCAATTAATTTTCAAAGAAATGCACAAAAATTGCTTTTATAACATCACACTGTACAGCACTGAGGTCAGTTTTCAACACACTCCCATAATCTTTGAAATGCAGTAACTCCTACATGAGAAAACGCTGATATCACCAAATTCTTTCTTTCATAGTCCTCTTATCATATATAAGAAAATGTAAATCCACAGGAATATTCCTTTAAGAGAAGTTAATTAAAAATGCTTTTATACAAAATAGTGTTGTAGTTTATCAAAATAAAACAAGCTTTGATTCAAAAATAGTTTTGTAGTTGATCAAAATAAAACAAGCATTTAATACAAAAATAGTGGTGTAGTTTATCCAAATAAAACAAGCATTTAATACAAAAATAGTGTTTAGTTTATCAAAATAAAACAAGCTCTAACAATAGCATTGTATAATGTATTGAAATAAAACAAGCATTTAATACAAAAATATGTTGTAGTTTATCCAAATAAAACAAGCTTTAGATTATCATTGTATAATGTATTGAAATAAAACAAGCATTTAATACAAAAAGAGTGGTGTAGTTTATCCAAATAAAACAAGCATATAATACAAAAATATTGTTGTAGTTTATCAAAATAAAACAAGCATTTAATACAAAAATAGTGTTGTAGTTTATCAAAATCAAACAAGTTTTAACAATAGCATTGTATAATGTATTGAAATAAAACAAGCATTTAATTCAAAAATAGTGTTGTAGTTATCCAAATAAACAAACATTTAATACAAAAATAGTGTTGTAGTTTATCAAATAAAACAAGCATTTAATACAAAAATAGTGTTGTAGTTTATCAAAATAAAACAAGTTTTAACAATAGCATTATAAAATGTATTGAAATAAAACAAGCATTTAATTCAAAAATAGTGTTGTAGTTATCAAAATAAAACAAGCATTTAATACAAAAATAGTGTTTACTTTATCCAAATAAAACAAACTTTAATACAAAAATAGTGTTGTAGTTTATCAAAATCAAACAAGCTTTAACAATAGCATTGTATAATGTATTGAAATAAAACAAGCATTTGATACAAAAATAATGTTGTAGTTAACAAAATAAAACAAGCTTTAATACAAAAATAATGTTTAGTTTCAAAATAAAACAAGTTTTAAGAATAGCATTGTATAATGTATTTTAATACAAAAATAGTGTTTTAGTTTATCCAAATAAAACAAGCTTTAATCCAAAAAATAGTGTTGTAGTTTATAAGCTTTTTAACAATAGCATTGTATAATTTATTAAAATAAAACAAGCATTTAATACAAAAATAGTGTTGTAGTTTATCCAAATGAAACAAGCATTTAATACAAAAATAGTGTTGTAGTTTATCCAAATAAACAAATTTAATACAAAAATAGTGTTGTAATTTATCCAAATAAAACAAGCTTTAATCCAAAAATAGTATTGTAGTTTATCCAAATAAAACAAGCATTTAATACAAAAATAGTGTTGTAGTTTATTTAAATAAAACAAGTTTTAACAATAGCATTGTAAAATGTATTGAAATAAAACAAGCATTTAATACAAAAATAGTGTTGTAGTTTATCCAAATAAAACAAGCATTTAATACAAAAAAGTGTTGTGTTTATTTGCTTTAACAATAGCATTTAATCCAAATAAAACAAGCTTTAATACAAAAATAGTAGTGTAGTTTATCAAAATAAAACAAGCTTTAACAATAGCATTGTATAATGTATTAAAAAAAACAAGCATTTATTACAAAAATAATGTTGTAGTTTATCCAAAATAAAAACAAGCATTTATTACAAAAATAATGTTGTAGTTTAAAATAAAACAAGCTTTATACAAAAATAGCATTGTAGTTTATGTATTTTAATACAAAAATAGTGTTGTAGTTTATCCAAATAAAACAAGCATTTAATACAAAAATAGTGCTGTACTTTATCAAAATAAAACAAGCTTTAATATCATTGTAAAATTGAAATAAAACAATAGTGTTGTAGTTTATCAAAATAAAACAACATTTAATACAAAAATAGTGTTGTAGTTTATCCAAAATAGCTTTAAACAAAAAAGTGTTTAGTTTATCCAATAAAAGCATTGTATAATGTATTAAAATAAAACAAGCATATAATACAAAAATAGTGTTGTAGTTCATCCAAATAAAACAAGCATTTAACAATATCAAAAATTGTATAGATTATTAAAATAAAACAAGCATTTAATACAAAAATAGTGTTGTAGTTTATCAAAATAAAACAAGCTTTAACAATAGCATTATATAATGTATTGAAATAAAACAAGCATTTAATACAAAAATAGTGTTGTAGTTTATCCAAATAAAACAAGCATTTAATACAAAAATTGTATAATGTAGTTTATCAAATAAAACAAGCATTTAATACAAAAATAGTGTTGTAGTTTATCAAAATAAAACAACATTTAATACAAAAATAGTGTTGTAGTTTATCCAAATCAAACAAGCCTTTATACAAAAATATCATTGTATAATTATCAAAATAAAACAACATTTAATACAAAAATAGTGTTGTAGTTTATCCAAATAAAACAACATTTAATATAAAAATAGTGTTGTAGTTTATCCAAATAAAACGAGCTTTAACAATATCATTGTATAATGTATTGAAATAAAACAAGCATTTTATACAAAAAAGTGTTGTAGTTTATCAAATAAAACAACATTTAATACAAAAATAGTTTTGTAGATTATCCAAATAAAACAAGCATTTAATACAAAAATAGTGTTGTAGTTTATCAAAAATAAAAAAGCTTTAACAATATCATTTATACAAAAATGTATTGAAATAAAACAAGCATTTAATCCAAATATAGTGTTGTAGTTAATCTAAATAAAACAAGCATTTAATACAAAAATAGTGTTGTAGTTTATCAAATAAAACAAGCTTTAATACAAAAATAGTGTTGTAGTTTATCCAAATAAAACAAGCATTTAATACAAAAATAGTATTGTAGTTTATTAAAATAAAACAAGCTTTAATACAAAAATAATGTTGTAGTTTATTAAAATAAAACAAGCTTTAACAACAATTGCATTGTATAATGTATTGAAATAAAACAAGCTTTAATACAAAAATAGTGTTGTAGTTAAGTCAGTTAAAGTCATTTATTTAGTGAGGTCTCTGGCCCTTGTCACAAATACAACAAACACATACATACATCTTAACAAGATAAAGGATTGAGGGTTTACAATTCTACATATGAAATAAAATCAACATAAATATTACATATGATCATGCTCTTTACACAAGTTACAGGCTTGGATAATAAAAAATGAAAGACTTTTACATAGCTTTTTTGAGTCTGTGCTCAGTAAACTGTTACATCTGGGTCACGTGCAACGTGTTGAGGTCAATCGTGACGTCCTATTTGTTCTCTTTAATTTTCCATTCTGATTATACTCTACCATGCACTTTTCTACCTAAACTTTTGCACCTTTTTCATTTTCTGGGATTTTCTCTTTGTGGATGGGTGACTGCTTCGGTAAGATCGTTCCTTTTTATTTTTTCCCTCCTGTTGTGACTAGGCTGTCACGCCCTTTTTGGTACTTGTACAGTAGTTCTCGTATAGTAAGTTCCAACTTTTTTTTCCTAATTGCATCCGATTTTCCGGCCCTTGTATTTTTTTTCCAACATGACCAAACGCTTCTGCCTTGACCTCGACTCTCTCTCTTCCCTCCCCTTGACCTACCTGCTACCTCCATTGACCATTCCTCACCCCCAGTTCCCCAAATGTTTTAAAAGAATATTCCCCTTTCTCATCCACAAGGTGCTCCATGCCCTTGTCGGCACCGTAACCAATGTTTCTACCCTCAGATTCGGCGATCTGCACCAGGAGATGGTGTGGCTTGAGTGCACTAGTGACACCAAGCCACGTTTCTCACCACCAAAGCCCTAGCAATTGGTATCGACATAACAGTCACTCCCCACCATTCCCTGAAGTCCACCAAAGGTGTCATCAGAACCAGAGACCACGTTGAGGAACTTGCCAGCCAACATGTCACTGAGGCCTGTCATCTCGTTCTCAAGAGAGACAGTGCCAAAACACCCACCAATACCATCTTCCTGACTTTTGCCACACCAACTCTCCCCTCCCACATGACTGCCAGCTATCTGAGAATACCAGTCGCTCCCTACATTCCCAACCCTCTCCGTTCTCATAGGTGCCAAGGTATGGCCATGGAAAAAAACTGCCGCAGCCAAGCCTGCTGTGGCAAATGTGGGGCCTTGGACCATGACAGCGCCTCTTGCACCAACACCCCACACTGCATCAATTTCGACGGTACTCACCCAGCCAACCATCCCTCTCAAAAGACTGCCCCACCTGGCTTCAGGAAAACAGATAACTAAACCAAAAACCCTAAATTCCAGCACCACTTACCCAGAGGCCAGGAAGCAATGGATTGCCTTTGCCAACAACCCAAGCACACCCATTACACAAACCACCTTCACCACCACCTCTCTCCAACCTTCCTTCCTTTTATAAGACCGTCCAGCTTTTGTTGAGCAAGGAGAGGCTGTGCTGTCAAAAAATATTTTTAATGAGCTTGCTTCTGGGGATGGTGGTATTGGAGCCCCACAGGGGGTTGTGGGCATTGATTTCACCAAGATGGATGAAAAGGGAGGGGAATTGAGAGATGAGGTTGTATAAGGCTGGTTGGCTGAACGTTGGTGTTGGGGAGGGGGAGATAGATATTGCAAATAGTGAAGGTTTTGTGGAGGGAGATAGAGATACAGATGGCCTGAAGGTTCACATGGATAAGTATGTGTGGGATATCGTGTCCAACAAAAATATTGCTCAAAAGGATATAGCTTTTTTCCACCCATATTGACACTAACACATTTATGCAAGCTACGTGAGCCAATCAGGTTTATCTGTGTAGGTTGGTCATGTGGTAATTTGCTGAAAACAACAAGATATTGCATAATTTCCCCAGGTACGTCCATTGCATTCATACCATGCTGTTTACTGGATATAAACAGTGTATATGGGTTCACATAATAGGTGGTGTTTTGGGCAATTAAAGTTGACAATAGCGGCCAAAATGTTTGGATATTAATGGAAATATCACTTGTTTTTATGTGTGTGGAGGCATTTTTTAGTAGAGAAAAAAAAATACAAGACAGCATTGTAAGTATTTCAGCAAAATAAAACAATTTATCAAAGCAAGATTTTTATTCACCATGGCTTTATCAAGTGTGGCGAGTAACACAGTATATTATGATATTTTTACTCGCTGTCATGGGCGAGTAGTCGAGTGATTTTTCCAAGCCTGCTGAAAGGGATGTTGAGCTAAAAACTATTTAAATGCACTTTAACCATACACCAAGCATATCATTAATTCCCAGGCATAGGATTTCTGCCTCTGGGATCCACCAACCTGACAGATCTGTAGCCACGCATGAACACACATATTCTTGTGGAAGAGAAATCAGTACACACTTAATCACAAAATTGCCCCTTTTAAAGTCAAAACCATGACAGGATGAATAGCCTTGTGGAGCTTCTGTTAGTAGACAAAAATCACTATCAGGCTTAGTAAACTTAATGAATGGGTCAACAATAATAATCACAATGATAAAAGTACAAAGTTTAGGAAGTAATTTGGAGAGTTATCTGGAGACTGAGAGATGGCTACTTAATGACACTCATATGTTTTGAGTGATTAAAATGATAAAAAGCAACTGCAGTGTAGTATTTAGATATTTAATTAAGAAATTCAACAGCAGTTTTGACAGGAAAGGATTAGTTTAGTGGTCAAGCAAGTTTATGAAAGAGGACATCAAAAGAAACAAAATGCTGAAGAGCACATTCAAAAATCTTATTCTGCTATATTCAAATTGTCGTGTAGAAATGACTGAAATCAGACTAGTTGTGATGTCTTATCCTCACATTTCTCAGTCTTTATGTATTCTGTTATATTTTTTACTGAGATTTTGTGGCTTAAGAACCATTGGATTTATCAAAAAAGTAGTAAAACAGAATCTAGTTAGATAATTAACCACCAGAAGAAGGTTTAAAGAAAAAAGCATCAAGAAAGTTATATAATTTTCTTTCAGATACATCACAGATGTTAATAAAGAGAGGGTGAAGGTGCTAAAATCTTCAGTAGACTTTTGCACACCAGTAATTTCTACATGGGTATGATGGGTTGGCATATGTAGGAAAGAGGCTAGATGGGACAAAGGGTGCATTGGCAAGAGATGTAGGTGGAGTGGCATCTGGAACATTGTTTGGGATGTCATATAGGTCATAGGGTGCAATGTCACATGAGACATAGCATGGGATGTTATATGGGACATAGGATTCACCTGAATGTGGGGCTTACTCTAAATGGTAGCTCTCTGATCTGAACATGGAAGTTTGGGGTTTATAGCTCCTTGATCTGAACTAGGTGCAGATCCAAGCTGTCTGACTTTTTGTTTTTATATTTCTCTCATTTTCCCCCTGTTTCCTTTCCTTCCTACCTCTGGAATGATCTCAAGCACAATTTGACTCGTTGTCGTTGTCGTAGTGCCGTTAAGCCCTCATCAAACAAACAAACGAACTAGGTACACATTCAATGTTGATTTTGTTATCTGGCTGAAAAATTCAACGTGTTTACTTTGGGACATTTGTCTTTGTTTTGAGGCTAAGTTGAATTTCTGTGGAATAAATGTCAGTCTGCTATGGATATTGCAATATAGGGTTAACGGAGACCAGACCTTGAATGCCCTTGTACATTTTTCTTTATAGGTAGATAACTGTGCAATTTAGTCTTTGATGGCATGCTTTGCTCATCTTATACATGGAAATTGTAATGTGATAAACTTGCTTCATAACCAGTGCCAGAAAAATGAGAGGGGGGGGGTTGGGAAGGGGAGAAAATGGGGCTGAGGGGAGAGGAAGTTCACTTGAAGGGTTTCAAAGATTTTGTGAAGTTGGAGGGGAAAAACTGAGGCCTGATGTCTCCATAAGTGTAATGGAAACAAAAGGGTGAGGGTAAAGAAAAAAAAATGACCGAAGTCAACAAAAATAAAGGGAGGTAAAAAAGGGTAGCAGATACTCTGGGGGCAGGGAGGGACAGTGAAACAAAGAAAAAGTGGAAAACCTGGGTGTGAAAGGAGGTGGAGGAAATTAGGGAGAGGCCTGGGAGCTGCCCGCACTAGGTGGCAAGCCCTGGTGCGATGTGTGTGTTAGGCTAGGTGGAGGATGGGTGTAGGCCGAGGAACGAAGAAAAAACCAAAAGATCTTACTAGAAATCCAATGGAAAATGAATGAATGAACCAAGTCTTGAAGAGATAATGATCAGAAAAGTTGTTTTGTTGAAGAAAGTTTGGAATTGATAGTAGTAAAAAGTGATTTGAACAAAAATTGAGTTGAGTTGTGTTGTGCACAGTGAAATACATCTGCAGTCAGCGAGTCAACGATGCACTTGTTACCATGGTTATTATATATCTTATGCATATAATAATATTATCCACAGTTTAAATATTATGTTCAAAACATAAAGAAAGTAAAACTTTCCTTCAGTAACCCTTCTTTGTAATTCCCAAATGTACACTAGTAGTCAGTCCTGTCGGACCCGGTGTGGCTGGTGTGGCGCTAACTGCACCACTTCTGCGCTGGGATTATGAAAATGCGAGGACTTCACCCTCTGATCCTCAAACTCCACCGCACTACTATCAAGACCATCGCTGCACCACTATCAACTCTGGTGCTATGGCTCTGCTGGTAGTACAGTTATCTTATAATATTTTTGGAACTCTTTGCACGTGTTTGTATTCACCATGACGTCATCTTAACCTTCACCTGGTTCATTATTGCAAGTCTTTACCCAGTTCTTTCTTGCAAAGTAATACTGATGTGTTTCTTTATGACGTCATAGTGGACTTTAAGTTGGTTTGCAGAAAATTGTCGGGCATTGGTTGTGTAATGGGATAAAAATTCATCGTTTGTACATCTCATCAGAACAAATTATCAACTGTGAATTATAAACGAAAAAGGGAGTCGTTGGCAAATGTGAGTTGAGTGAAAATGTGTGACACCAATATGTGCTTTTATTGGTATTTGGGTGAAATGGGAAAAACTGTATCTTTGGATTATTATTATTAATGTTGTTGTTGTTATTATTATTATTATTATTATTATTATTAGTAGTAGTAGTAGTAGTATTAGTATTAGTATTAGTATTGGTAGTAGTAGTAGTAGTAGTAGTAGTAGTAGTATTATTAGTAGTATTAGTAGTATTAGTAGTATTATTAGTATTATTAGTATTATTATTAGTATTATTATTAGTATTATTATTAGTATTATTAGTATTAGTATTAGTATCATTAGTATTATTAGTATTATTAGTATTATAAGTATTATAAGTATTATTATTATTAGCAGTATTCTGTATTATTATTATTGTTATTGTTATTGTTATTATTATTGTTGTTATTATTATTATTATTATAAGTATTATTAGTATAAGTATTAGTAGTAGTAGTAGTAGTAGCAGCAGCAGCAGTATTATGCCAAGAAAACAAATGTATTGGGGCCAATGTTTCATCTAGCTAGCTGTGCTGCCATCTTTTAAACAGCAACTTTCACAAAATTACAGCCAAAATTATCAACACGAATGTAATTAGGGTTCAAATGTCTTGGTACGAGGGTGACCCACTATGTTATATATACATGTATATAGATTAGTATTTAGGTTGCCATAATGTTAGTAAAACATCATGGCAACCTGGAGGGATGTGTGGGCGGGGAGGGATGTGTGGGGGGAAGGGGAATTACAAATCATGCTAAAATACAATACATCACCATACAAAAGTATTCCTTTGGACAAAAAGTGAGGGTGGGGAAGTGTCCCATTGCTCCCCTCAAATCCTGCTTATGTTCAAACCATATAAGTATATAGCCATGGGGGCCAGGAGGCAAGATTCCTCCACTTTTTTGAAAACTGACAAAAGTGCCCCTTTTAAAATGAAAAATGCCCCTCAATTACTGTACAAGAAGCACCCAAACTTTTAAATCGACGAATAACTAAAGACACAAAACATCCACAGATACCCCGCCAATCAACACAGACCACCCGAAATCTTCGCATTCTTACCCTCTACCCCCCCACCACTCAAACCAAAAAACGCAACGCAACACAAACAGAACCCCCTCATCGATTCAAACCAAACCTTCTCAACTCAAAATACCATCTTCACAACACCATCCCCCAGATCTCTTCACAATGACAGGGGAGACTCCTTAATCAAACTTTGACCCTCTCCTTGATTGATTACAACCCCTTCCAAGACATTGAGGTCAGACAGCCCCCTCCGGACTCAGACCTTTAATGGCAGACATCATACAATGGAATTGTCGCTGTCTCTCCGCTATCTCGAAGAACTGGAACTTCTGATCTCTACCTTCAACCCCAGCATTATTTGCCTGCAAGAAACCTTTCTTTCTTCCCTGACTCCATCCCCATTCCAGGTTACACGGGATCCCATTTTATCACCCAAAACACCAGGAAAGTCTCTGGCGGCTCCTCTATTTATGTCAGAAATGATACCCCCTCCAAGCCCCATCCCTATCCAGTCTGACCTTCAGGCTACTTGCCGTCTGGCGACCTTACACAAAACCATCACCTTTTGCAACCTTCCCTTACCCTCCTCTCTCCTTGATGACCTCATCTCCCAACTTCCCAAGCCCTTCATCCTGACAGGTAATTTTAATGCACACAACCCCCTTTGAGGTTCCTCTACTTCTACTGTCAGAGGGAAACATTGAAAATCTCCCAAACCACCACAACCTTTGCCTCCTTAACAACGGCTCCTCCACTTATTTACACCCAGGTACTGGCACTTTCACCAACCTTGACCTCTCCGTCTGCGACCCCTCCCTCTTTGTTGACTTCTCGGACTGGAGGGTTCACTCTTCACTCTGTGGGAGTGACTATTTCCCCATCCTCATCTATACCCCCAACCCCTTGTCTCACCCCTTCCCAACCAACTGGAGATTCCAGCATGCAGACTGGTGCCTCTACTCCACTCTGTGCGATGTCTCCATCACTAACGACATCCTTTTCTGTCTCTCTTTACCTCCAAACTCTTGGAGGTTGCCAATTACACTATTCCCACTTCCACCTTCACCCCACAGAACTTCAAACCCTGCTTCACCACTGACTGCAAAAAAGCCATCTCCGTCAAAACAAAGCCCTCCATCTCTTCAAAATCCACCCCACACCCCAAAACCTTGACAATTTTCATATTCTTAGAGCCAAAGCCAGGAAGACCATTAAACTCAGCAAAAAGGTCTCCTGGGAAACCTATGTCTCGTCCATGGATCTCCAGACTGCCCCCTCGAAGGTCTGGAATATGATCTGTAACTTCAAAGGGAAAAACTCCTCCAACAAATCTCTCACTTCATCCATAACAACACCAAAATCACCACTCTCAATGACGTTACCGACTGCCTAGCCTCCACTTCCACCAATACCTCCTCAAATGACAATCTTTCTTACTTCTTCCAAAACCAGAAAATTGAGGCTGGAAAGAACCCTCTTAACTTCCAGTTTAAAAATGAGGAAAACTGCAATCTTCCGTTCACCTACTCCGAGCTCTCCTCCACCCTCAAAAAATATGGGTCCTCCTCTCAAGACCTCGATGGCATCCACTTCAATCTACTCAAAAATCTCCCCTGGAACTTCCTAGAAATACTCCTCAAGATTTACAATTACCTCTGGTTCTCAAACTCTTTCCCCAACACCTGGAGAGAGGCCATCATCATCCCAATCCCCAAAACTAACAAAGACAGATCCAACCCAAAAAACTACCAACCCATTGCTCTTACCTCCTGCGCCTCTGCAAGATCATGGAGCGTATAGTCAACTACAGGCTCTGCTGGTACCTCGAGAAGAACTCCATCCTCTCCCTCACTCAAAATGGTTTCACAAAAAAATGAAACTGCCTGGACTCCGTCCTCAAATTTGACACCTTCATCCGTGAAGCCTTAGTCAGAAATCATCACGCCATCTCAATCTTCTTCGACCTTCAAAAGGCCTTTGACACCACTTGGCAGTATGATGTCCTCAGAGACCTTCACTCCTTTGGCCTCAGGAGGCCCCCTCCCCACCTTCATCCAGAACTTCCTCCACTCCCGCCACTTCAGAGTATGCATCGGAAATACCTACTCCCAAAGATACACCCAACAACTGGGTGTCCCCCAAGGCAGCATCCTCTCCCCCGCTATCTTTATCCTCAAAATTAACAGCATCACCAAAACTACCACCCTCAACATCTAAAGCTCCCTCTATGTTGACGATTTTACTATCTACTCATCCTCGCTATGCTTTCATACTCTCCAAAATAACCTACTACATTGTCTGGACAGTCTGGCTTACTGGAGCGACTCCAATGGTTTCAACTTCTCAAAAGACAAAACTGTTCTCATCCATTTCAACAACAACTACTCCTTCCTTCTCTGCCCAAATCTCCATCTCAAAGATTCCATAATTCCCAGTAAAGATGGTTCTCGCTTCCTCGGAATCACTCTCAGCTCCAAACTTTCCTATCTCGCCCACACCAACACCCACAAAAACCAAATGCAACAAAATCCTCAATATCAAGGTCCTCTCAAGCACTGACTGGGGAGCAAATTGTCTCACCCTGCTCACCTTACACTGCTCCCTCCTCAGATCCAGGCTGAACTATGGCAATTTCATCTTCGCCTTCACCCACAAATTCTACTTGAAACACCTGGAGGTCACTGAGAACACTGCCCTAAGACTTTGCCTTGGGGCCACTCACACCTCCCCTTATCACCAGTCTCCACATCGAGGCCAATGAACTCCCCTTCGACCTCTGGTGCACGAAGGCCAGCCTCTTTGATCTCCGCATCCTCACCGATCCACAAAATCCTTGCTTCTATTTCGTCTGCTCTCCCTCCTTCACCAACCTCTTCAATCTCAACAAACGCATCCCCCCACCTTTCGGGATCTGGATGTACTCCCACTTTTCCAAAGCCAACACCAACATTTTCTCAATTGCCAGCAACACTATCCCACCTACCACCCACCTGGACTGTTCACCCCCCTCCCCCTCCTAAGGTTTACCTTGGTCTTTCCTCCTTCACGAAAGCTCTCCACAACCCAGCCTTCTTCCACTCCAAATACTGCCAACTCAGTAGACATTTCCACGACTACTCCTTTGTCTTCACCAATGGCTCCACACGGGAAAGCTCCTCTGCAGCTGCCGGCGTTGCCTGTCCTGGCCTCACCTTCTCCTGAAGGTCACCTGACGGCACCTCAATCTACTCTGCCGAAGCGGCGAAGGCCATCCTCCCAGCCTTAAACTTCATAGAACTCTCTTTCCACCCCTGTTTCGTCATCTTCTCTAAATCCGTCCTCACTGGCATCCTCAACATGCTCTAGCCCAACCCTCCCATTCTACAAATCCTTAACAAACCCCACACTCTTTCCCCCCTAGGAAAGAAAATCATCTTTTTTCTGGATTTCCAGCCAGGTCGGCATCCCTGGCAAGGAGAGAGCCGACAGAGCCGCCAACGAAGCTCTGTTAAATAACATCTCTCCTTTTCCTATTCCACACTCAGACCCTGTCTCTCCATCTCCAACTACATCAACAAAACCTGGCAAAACTCTTGGAATCACGAAACCAGTACAAACTCCACACCATCAAACCTAAAGTTGGGACCAACACCCCCCTGCACAGTCGCAACTGCAAGGAAAACATCTTTGTCACCCCCATCCGCCTCGGCCACTCCTCTGTTACTCACTCCCATCTCTTATCCGGCTCCCCTACCCCTCTCTGCCCCACTTACAACACCGATCTCTCCATCAAGTATATTTTCTTAACCTGTCCCCTATAGCAGAACTCCAGATCTCATCTCTCCTCAATCTCCTCAATCTCGGACCTTTTCGAAAACAATTCTTCTTCAAACATTATCAACTTCCTCGCAACAACAAAATCTTCCACCACATATAATCTCCTCCCCTCCTCTCTTTCTACACCTAACCTTACACACCCCTTTCTTTTTACCTCAATTGTTCTCCCCCATTCAGCCTTTCCCCTTTATCTCCCTTACAAACCTTCCATCTATCTTAACTCTTACACCATATTTTATTAACACCCTTGGCACATTTGACTCTGAATCACAGTGCTGTTAAACATCAACAGACCAAACTTGCCTATGGTAACATGGGTATTCAAAAGTTTT
Source organism: Chiridota heheva (assembly GCA_020152595.1). Classification (NCBI taxonomy): domain Eukaryota; kingdom Metazoa; phylum Echinodermata; class Holothuroidea; order Apodida; family Chiridotidae; genus Chiridota; species Chiridota heheva. Next base: position 172,162 of record JAIGNY010001023.1, read on the forward strand.
CTAATTTTAGTTTTAGATGGTGATTATCTCTATGCCAACTGCCACAGTGTAAAGTGAATTACAAAGAAGAGTTACTTCAAGAAATGTGTATTTCTTTAGATTTTAAATAGTCTATTTTAACTGGATGATATTGTCTTGAGATGTAGTAACATGGTACAAGCTATTTAAAAGTTTACTACAAAGTGTAGTTTAAGATGTTGATGTTAACTGCCACAGTATACAGTGAATTAAAGAGAAGAGCTACTTAATATATTCATTTCTTTATATTTTGAAAACACTATTTTAAGTGGATGATACTGGCTTTAGATGTAGTAACATGATACATGCTATTTAAAAATGTACTACAAAGTTTAGTTTAAGATGTTGATTAACTGTTAACTGCCACAGTATATGGTGGACTACAGAGAAGAGTTAGTTGCTGATATATTCATTTCTTTATAATTTGAAGAGACTATCTTAACTGGATGATACTGGCATGAGATGCAGTAACATGGGTATCTTATTTCAAAGTTTACAAAGTGTATAGTTTAAGATGTTGATTATCTGTCAACTGCTATAGTGTAAAGTGAATTGCATAGAAGTTTACTGAGGGAAATGTTTTTAATATATCTTTATTTAAAATAAATCTTTATTCTTTGAACATACTGTATTTTTGCTTTAAATAAATAGGCATCCGCGATATTGTAACATGAGTATGTTTAAATTTCTACAGTTTATATGAGATGGTATGTTGTATACCAACAACTTAGAGGTAAAGGCTTATAATTAATGCATGAGCCTTTTAGCAGTATCTTCATCATATCATTTTAAGCTAATATGATTTACATATAATAATTTAGAAAATATTATTTTCCTGTGAGAAAATATTATTTTCCTGTGAGAAAAAATAAATTATTTGAAACATATTTTGCACTGTCTTGTCTTTGCAAACATTTACTGAAGATACATCACAATTATAAAAAAAAAGAAATATAAGTAGTGTTCTTATTCTTATTTTAAAAAGTATGGGTCAAGAAAATGTTTATGTCAAGAAACTGGCCTGTCATGATCCAAAAAAAAGTAGCAAAGGATCTCCTAAACCAGATGTAGTCTCCCAATTGTTGGGCTTCTCACCTGGAAATGCATTTTGCTGTATTTTAACTTCTGTTAGAATGTCCCAAATTATTTTAAAGGAACGGCATCATCCCATAAATAAATTCAGAAGTGAATGCTGCAGTGCTGATAAAGTCACTTCCAGTTGTCAATTTCCCTTACTGATTGTGAAAAATTAGTGACGTTATCAATAACACACGTAGGCTCCTATGTTCTGTCCGGCGATTGTGTGATCAATAACATCGCAGATATCTTGCAATCATTAGGGAAAATTGAAAACCGGAAGTGATGTTGACAGCCTGGCAGTGTTCACTTCTGAATTTATTTATGGGTCGATACCTTTCCTTTAACATCAATGAAATAGAATACAATTCACTTCTGAAGTTTGATGACCATTGTCGCTGCATGCCCTACTGCATGGGGATGGTATAAGATCATTAAAAGTTCTACATGCAAAGGTTATGTACATTAAATATGAATATGAATGCACATTCTTTTAGCTGCAGTACAAAATGATGTACTATTAAGTATTATGGTTAATACATGCTTACAATAATCACACTTATTGTCACTGAGACCAGGAAGCTGAAATCTTACAAATGGGCAGTTCCCCCGTTCCCCAGCTTCCCACACCTTTCAATACAGCCTTTTTTTGATAATTACCATTTGCCCTCTCTGGCACCATAAGCTGAGTATGCCACTGATCTGTCTATGTTTCGAACTATTCATTTGATATTTGCGTTTCACATCAAATTACCGGTAATAGACAATAATTCCCGCATGCACAATGCATACAGTGTCAACAAATTGGTGCACCATTAGAAATTCCTAACGCAAGCTTATTTCTTCAATTTCTAGATCATGTAACCCTGAATGTTGAACTTCATTAACATGCATAGTGGGCGGGGCTTAATAGGATTTTGCTGAAAAGAGCTTATAAATATGATATGTAAAGATTCATGTCATATGCAGTGTTCTAGCTAGACAAGTTTGAGTGCCGGGCTCCAGTGACAATCCAGGGTGACCTCCTAGACCCACCTCCATTAAAGAACTGTTCAAATTTAGTCCACTTCTATTGACAAATTGTCAACGAACAACTTTTTTTAATAAATTTTTTGTATAATTATTATTTTTTTTATATATTTTTTTTAATCGGAATGCTAGAAGAATCTACAAAATATTTTTTATGTGCAATGGATATTCAAAATACAATGGATATTTAATTGTCAAAGTGCTCCTCCCCACCCCAAAAAAAAAAAAAAAAAAAAAAAGTACAACATATGCCGGAAACTCTTCTCTCAATTCCCATTGTTATTCATCTTGCTCAAACTTTTTACCACTTTTATTTTCGTCCTAGTATAATTAGACGAAAGCCATGCCGCACATGTTCCTATGAACTACTTAACAACTTTTATCAATATCAAATTCCCCACAAATCAAAAGAATATTGATTAGTCCATTATAATGTTAACTCCACATATGGAGTTATAACAAATGTGATTGGTTATTGATTACTTACATTTGGACTGATCTATAAGCACGCCTTGGGCTCTTGTGGGTGGAATATTTACTTTGTTAAAGTTTGTTTGTATGGTAAGTGATGGACTTGGCAGGCTGCCAGTAGTAATTCACAAGGATTAAAATGTGAAGCTGAACTGTGTGCATGTACGTATGTTCATGCAAAGAGCTTCGTGTATGGGTGATTTTATGATAATATGTCCATTCAATTGCGTTAAATTCCTATAGTTTAGGTTGTTTTGATCGGAATTTAATGTGCTTAATGTATGTTATGTTATGTGTGTAAATCAGCGGATGACGTAAATAGATTGAGATTAAAAGGAGATCTGTTTAAACAATTAACTAATTGACCGTAATGAACTTTTGAGTTCTGGGCGTAAGAGTGAATCTTAGAGCCGAGTGCTGGGCGGGAATTGCAAGTCTTGGACAAGCCCGCCCAGCGCTGCCCACCCTAGCTAGAATCCTGGTCATATGTAGTACACAGATAGCCCATGGTACATATATTCACCCTATTGGTTTTGGTGCTGATGTCATCCATATTAATGAGTACATGTAGGTGGGGCTTAATGCTAAAATCAAATGTTGAAAAAGTGATCAATTCATAGCAACCATATATGTCTGTTTGCATCATACTTGCATGTGCAGAGCCGGCACCCAGGTGGTTTTGAGGGGTATGTTAGGGGTATTTTGCAATTACGCTTTCATTTTTCAATCAATTCCAACCATTTCATGTATCAAACTGATTTCTCTTTTAGGTCCAGTCTATTGTGAGAAGTGTTATTGCCCAGTGGAGGATATTTCTCAGTGGCATACGAGCATGGGTTGTGATGCTACCCCTCATGCTCAGATAATGCAAGATTTTCTGCCTTTTCCTGTGATTGATCTAGACAGACTAGCGGAGGAGGCCGTTTCCAGATTTGCGCAATATCACAGTCTGTGCCATTATTCCATAATAGACAATGTTGTAAGTTCTCAATTTTCTTCCTAAAGTATTCTGGCATGGTATCTTTTTATTGGCCTGGAGATAATCTCAGGTTTGTTTGATAATGTTTAGAAACATGTACTTTATCAAAATTTACAATTATTTTACCAAGTTAGCCTTCATTTTTGTAATATATATAATACAATACTCCACTTATGTTCCATTATAGGAATATTCCCATGTGTTTTTATAAGTTTCTATAAGAAAGGAAAAAAAACTTTAGAAACAATTTAGTGCAAAAATCATGTTGAAATGTTATTCCTACCAAGAGATATTTAAATTTTAAGGTTCACAAAAATGCAAATAAATGAGTAGGAAAGGCTCAGTATGACATCACAGCAACACATTCTCTTACAAAGTTGATGTATTTCATTAAAATCTATCATCTTTTTTAAAACTACATCCTGGTAGAAAAATAAATTGATGAAAGTTAGGTATTTACTCTACTTCAACAACTTTTGGAAAATTGTTTCTAATCATACAGAAACAACCAATTAACGTTCAAAGAAATATAAAACATTTGCAATGGAATTGCCTCTATGACATCAAACACAAATCATACTGTACAAAAACTTTAAAATGCAGTTGGGGAATCTTTAAAAACCCATATTTCCTGAACGGAATATGATATCAACCTGATTTTTGTACCAAATTCGTTCTAAAAGTATGCTCTTTCCAAATAAAATATAACCAAAAAAAACCATGGGAATATTTCCTTAATGATGGCAAAACTGCATGTAAGTTCAAGTTATGAAACATCATTTCTGGTTGGTTAGGCTTGGCCCCCATAACATTTGAACCTGGCTGTGCTCCTGCTTCTAGTGATGCATGTTGTCTTCGGATCATGATGGTCTATTTCACATACGCTCTTTCAGAATTGTGTACAAAGGATTGCTGACAGGCTATATCACACTATACCATTCTCTAAAGTCTTTGTGTATTTGATTACACCATGATGTTCTTTTTAAAACAAATCCCATAATTAGTGCTGTCACGATATGGCTGTATTACGTATCCATTATTGTGGAGAAACATATTGCAGGCCTCCCGGTAAACCTTTAAAAACCTTTAAAACCTTTAAAACCTTTAAAACCTTTAAAAACCTTTATTGACAAATTGAATCTTTATTCCTTTTAAAATAACCTTTAAAAACCTTTATTTTCAAAGTTAAGTAAGGTAACTGATTCGAGTGCCAAGGTTTTAGCTTCATTGGTAAGTATACACATCCATTTACCAGCATATCTGTTCTCAACACACATTTAAAAAGTAGCAGGACCAAAATAAAATTTCCAACTTCACGTATAAGTAATGGACTTTTGGCGCCACCAACTGCCTTTTGCCCCAGAATATGCTCATTGTATGAAAATTTATTCCATGAGTTAACCTTTATAAACCTTTTTATTTAAATCCAAAACCTTAAAAACCTTTATTTTAACTTTTCCAACCTTTAAAAAAACCTTTATTTTAAAAAAGAGTCACTGGGAGGCCTGATATTGCAATATATTGGTATAGGGAGATATTTTTCAAGAAAACTGACTCACGACACAAATTGTTAATATCACTACTTTTATGTATACATGAATGCATTGATGAACACAAGAAGAAAAAAAATCCATCTAGCAGACGACATGATCGCTGACTATTACGTTCTAGATTTTATCACGCAATACATGCACTTTTTTGGTAATTCAGCTCACATGACCATGAATCATCGAAGTGAGAGGCATGTTCTGGGGCAATTTTTCTTGGGAACTTACATTGGAGCGTGCCAGTGTGGGGTGACGGAGCACAATTTTTAATTAGATTTTATGTTTCACGATATATTTGCATGTTTTTAAAGTTAATTCAGAAACGATCATGGCCTAAACTTGACATTTTTATTTACTACCATAATGTTAGTACCGTAACATACAAAGTAGCCTAGCTTAGTTGCCTTACTTCTGTATTAGTTTTTGGTATCGCGATATGTGATAAGAGGAATTTTCATGTCGTGGGAAAAGAGATATCACGATATTGCAATAATCAACATATCATGACAACGCTACCCATAATATACATGAACAGATGGGCAAGGCATTTCCAGATCAAGTAATAAGTTATTCCGCAGCCTAATAACTTTTCAATATGTCACTTCTTAACACACTTGTGTAATCTTTGGAATTTGATATTTCAAACAGAACATGATATTGAAGGAGTAGAAAATAAGACTTGCAGCAATATAGGTCCTATAGTGATAAGTCAGTTAGAAATCAGGACAGACACATGTTATCCACACACTTTTTCTCAAATGTTTAATTGTTAATTATGAGCCTTTCTGTATTTGTTTTGCCTGCTTCTCTTTAACCTGTACCCATTTTGATTTTAAATAGCAATTCTGCCTTTATGAACTTCCAGAAAGTTTGAAGTAGTTAGAAATAGTTTCTCAGTTGCCTATGTCTGTCATCTTGCATCCATTATTATGAAATGAACCCAATCATTGATCCAATGTAAACAAAGGACAGGAAGCCTTTGACCCAGTTGAATGAGCCATTTCCATTTCCAGTTGTCATGTTCTCCATAAAAAGTTCTTAAGAATTTAATGTTCATAATATGATGTATAGTTATTTGCACAAAAAAAACTGTTATTTACCACTTAATATTTTTGTATTTTGTACATTTTTGGTTCCGATGCGATAGCATCAGGAACCTATGCAGTCATGATGGCATGTGTGTGGGTGGGTGTGGGTGTGGGTGTGTGTGTGACGGCTAGCTCGTAAACAGTATATCTTAAGAATGGTAAACTGGATTCATGTTATATGTGGTACATATTGTTTTTATTGCTTTCGATAGTGATGTCATGCATGTCTGTTTTGTTTCATATTTGGTGTAATTATGATGTTAGCTGGTACACACATCTTCATGATGTAAAAACGTTGATTTTTATTAATATGCTTAGTGGGCGGGGCTTAATATGATTTTGTTGAAAAAAAGATTGTAAACATGATATCTCAAGACGGTAAACTGGATTGATGTCATATTCAATACACAGATAGCACATGGTCCGTAGATGTGCCCTGAGTGATGTCATCCATAGGAGGGCTTAATGTAAAAATCTTGAAATGTTCATATTTTAACAACCACATGTCTGTTTTGTGTTATATTTGGTGTAATTATAATGTTATCTGGTGTATACATGTTCATGATGTAAAAACTTTGAATTTCATTAATCTGCGTAGTGGGCAGGGCTTAATATGATTTTGCTGAAAAAGCTTGTAAACACAGTATCTCAAGAACAGTAAACTGTATTCATGTCATATTCGATACACAGATAGGTCATGGTCCTTAGATGTGCCCTATTGTTTTTCATGGTGATGTTGCATATTAATGAGTTGGGCAGGGCTTAATGTGAAAATATTAAAATGTTCATATTTTAACAACTACATGTCTGTTTTGTTTCATATTTAGGATAATTATGATGTTAGCTGGTGTGTACATGTTCATGATGTAAAAATATTGAATTTCATTAATGTGCATAATAGATGGGGCTTCACATGATTTTGTTAAAAAGAGCTTGTAAACACAGTATCTCAAGAACTGTACATGAGATTCAGTTTATATGTGGTATAAAGATAGCCCATGGTCTGTAGATGTGCCCTATTGTTTTTGGTGGTGATATCTTGCATATTGATGAGTATGTGGAGCTTAATGTAAAATTCTTAAAATGTTCATATCATTATGATGTTAGCTGGTGTGTGCATGTTCATGATGTACAAATGTTTAATTTCATTAATATGTGTAGTGGGCGGGGCCTAATATGATTTTGCTGAAAAGAACTTGTAAACAGTATTTTAAGAATGGTAATCTTGATGCATGTCATATTTGGTACACAGAAAGCCCATGGTCTGTAGATGTGCTGTATTGTTTTTGGTGTTAATATCATGCATACTAATAAGTTTGTCATATTGGACATAATATGTATATGCTTATGTTATCAGCAGATGTCATTAATATGCATGGTAGGTGTGGCTTAATGTAAAAGTGCTAAATGATGTAAACACCATACTGTATGTCATGAACAGTATATCAGATTTGTGCTATATCAGGTACATAGATGAATAATGGTCTGTACATATGTTCTAATGTTGTAGTAGTGATATGAATACATGAAGTAGGTGGGGCTTACTGACAAATTCTTGAAATAGAATAAATGAGCAACTATTTTTGCATCATACTTGCTATGAAATGTTGTTAATTATTGTGCAATTGCTAATGTTGTCAACAGTTTTATTGATCTGCTTGGTGGGTGTGGCTTATGAATAAATATTATGGAACAAATATTTCATGATATACAATAATATGACAGTTAATACAAATTTTACAAATCAATCAGCTTGTTAAAAAAGGCATCGGAACCACAAAACCTTTTGGTTCTGGTTGTACATATTTGTATTGTATAATTTTCTGGTTGAATTTGACTTGATTATGAAACAAAAGTTTATAGAGGTAATTTTGTCCCAAGAAAATTGCTTGACTGCACTAGTAAATCTGATGTATACCAGTGATGTAACTTCCATGGTGGTTATTATCCCCTCACCAACAAAGTTGGTGAAGAGGGGATATAGCATCTTTACTATTTATCCGCCGGTCCATCCATCCATATCTATTGTCCATCCAGCCTCATGCATTGTTTAGCTACTAGGAAATTAAGTATTGCTGCCCTAGGAAAGGAATTCCAACTGTTTTTATGAAAAGAAATTTAAATAAAGGAGAACAAATGCATTCCAGACTTGAATAGCAGCAAATAAAGGATTTGTTATTTTTTTTTTATGTAAGTGTATTTTTAATCACCCCAAGTTTTAATTCATATGTTCTCTTTATATGATCATGCAGTCCCCAAAATGACAATCTACAATTATACAAAACAAAAACTTCATAGTTTTTATAACACATTTTCTGTGTTGGACCCCCTAACTAGAATGGAAAATGTCTAGCCATATATGGTTATAATTACTTGCATTTCGTTTGATCAATGACAACTCGCCTCCCTGGCCTTATTGTAACACGTTATAAGCAGGCTCTATTGGATATTGGCACTATTGACTATTGGCCTATACTGGAAAGCGGATATATTTATTTTCTAACATTTTGGGAAGTTAGGTTGCTCACTTGCATCATAAAACATGGGTAAAATCATGGTATTAAGACCTCCAACTGTTCTTTATCAATTAAAAGCTGCCCATTTCATTCTGTTAATTTTGCAGTAAAATTTTGTATTCCAAATAGCCTACATACATTAAACAGCAGACTTTTTGGAGTTTAAATGAGAAAAAAAAAATCTATGCAGACCCGTGATCAGGACTTTTGAGAGGAAGTTCGTTTGCACCTCGGAAAAACATAAATAGGAACGCGACGTTCTACATCAGGTTTATTTTCCTCGATAGAATGCTATAGATTTGTCAAATGGTCAGAACCGTTCCGGTACTTTAACAAGCTTTGAAATTCCAAGTGCTTGTTATGTATTTAGATTTCAAAAAAAAACTTTCTCAGAAAAAGGGGTTTTTTTCAGAGAAAAGTTTGAAAATGTAAAATAATCTATTAGTAATATATTAACACTTAGCGATATTGTATTTAATACATGAACTAAAACACCGAGAGCTTAGAGGGGGAGAGGGCGTGATATAGAACAGGTTCATTTTGAAAGTTTGACAAAATTTACACATCTTCATAGTAAATTATTGGAAGCTTATCAAACAATTTCTCTTTTAGACAACCCTTTTTTTTCAAAGAGTGACGATAAAACCTAATGTACATAATAAAACATTATATTTCCACATTATGCGTTTTCATGTTTTCCTTTTTTTTGTTTATTGTATCTCACTGTGTATATCTCTCTTTGACATGAATTTTGACTTGTATATTATACTTTCTTCCTATGCATTGTGACATACTTTTTTTCCCTTCAAATGTCAATTTTGCGAGAGTTGGCGCTTTGCCCCTGGACCCCACCAGGGGCCCTTCACTTTTACCTTAATGATAAATCTTACTAATCATCCCCAACTTTTTTTAATGGATTTAAGCCTGTTCAGTGGGGCCCCCGCAACATTCTTTTCTTCTGCTGCCACTGAGAAGGTGGGTTGGGGTAGTAGGTAAATGGATAATGATATAATAATAGCATTTATAATGCGCCATCTATCTAGGCAGCCTATTCTGAGGCACAGTTCATAAAGAAAACCTAACTATACAGCAAAAGTACATGTACAATGGTTCAAGTACAAGTACATTTAACATAACATACTGTAACTAAACATTGTAAGCAGATTTAAAAAGATTCGTTGTATCTTAACAACATAACAAGTGATTTACAATAGCGAGTCTTCGTGGGAAGAGAGTTCCATCATTTTAGTGCATATAAAGAAACAGCTCTCACCATAGAAGGAAACAGTCATGGGTGCTGTGAGAAGACATCTATCTGATAATCTAAGAGTCCGGGTTGGTGAGTAGGGAATGAGGAGCTGGTCAATGTAAGATGGTGTAAGTTCATGTAGCATTTTCCAAGTGAGAAGAAGATTTTTGAACTCGATCCATTAGTGGATAGGCAACCAATGCATGAAGGTGTTTGAGGATATGGGTAATATGATCAAATTTGCGAGTTTTAGAAAGAACACGTGCAGCAGCGTTTTGAATAAGCTGAAGTTTGTCAAGGAGATTTGTTGAAATTTCATACAGAGCTCATTTTCATTATCAAGTCGTGAGGTGATGGGGGCATGAACAAGAATAGCTGCAGTGTCGTCTGACAAAACATTACGAATCGAGTTGATTTTGTGAATTTGATAATAAGCAGATTAACAAACTTTTTTAATATGATGGTAGGTGAATGGGGGATGTTAGGTGAATGGGGGATGGTAGGTGAATGGGGCTTGTTGAGGAATAGAGGATGGTAGGTAAATGTAGGATGGTAGATGAACGGAGGATGGCAATTGAAGGGGATATGGTAAGTGAATGGGGCATGTTGAGTTGATAGAAGCGAGGGAATGGGAATTAGAGGAAAGAATGTTTAGTGGAAGATGGTAGAAAGATTGGTAGATGTAGGAATTAGGATGAAGTTGGGATGGCATGGGCGACAGGATGGGATGAAATGCGGTATAGGGTGGGATGGCATGTGGGTCAGGGTGGCATGTGGGTCAGGGTGGCATGCGGGACAGGGTACCATAGAATGTGAGACAGGATACCATTGAATGTGAGACAGGATGTCATGGCATATAGGACAGGGTGGGATAGCATGTGGAACGGCGTGGAGTGTGAAACATGGTAGTGTCATGGAATTTATGACAGGCTGGGATGGCATGTGGGACAAAGTGGGATGGGATGGGGACAGAGTGTAATGACATGTGAGATGGGATAGGATGGAATGGCCTGTAGGACGGTGGGATGGTACATAAAAGGATGGCATGTGGGACAGGGTAGGATGGCGCATCGTACAGAGAGGGATTGGATGTGGGACAAAGTGGCATTGTATATGGGACAGGAAGGGATGGCATGTGGGACATGATGGCATGGTATATGGGAATGGGTGGCAAGGCAAATGGTGAGATGTCATCTTGATTGTAGGTGTGATGGCATATGGGTCATATTGTGGAATGGTATCTGGATTTCATGTATGATTTCCTGTAGGGATGGATATAGGATGGAACATCATGCAGAATAGAGGGTGGGATGGCGGTTGTGACAGGGTGGAATTGTGAAAGCATATTATTCGCAGCGAGGGGATTTGTATTATTTGCGATGCCTGGTTTATTGGCTTGTCAGTATTTGTGTAAATTTTGTGACCAATCACAAGTGTTTAATTGTATGAATGTCTGTCGCTTTGGTTACACTATTCATTACATTTGGGCATATGTACGAAGAGAGCAGTTGAAAGCAAAAGAGGTACAGTATAGAATTAGACTTTTTAGATGAACTGTTTTTGCAAATTAGTTTGGGTTACTTGGCAAGTTTGTTCATAGGCTATATTGGAACATAAGAGGTTTAGTGGTTGTGGAGTCATGTTGCATTTGAAAGGTACTGGGTTTGGATGTCGTGAGCGCTGCATTGTGTCCTTGAGTTTTACACGACTTTCTTCAGTCCACTCAGCTGTAAAATGAGTACCAGCACTGCTAGGGAGTTAATCTATGATGGACTGACATCCTGTCCAGGGGGAGTTAATGTATGTGCTCTCATCCGCTTGTGCCATTGAAACCTGGAGATAAGCACTGGGCTCTGAGCTTAATGGCTCGGTGGATTTGGCTATATTGGATCATAACATTAAAAACAACAATTTAATAAGGATAAAATGCAGGTGGCATAGAAATACAGTTTAAGTCAGGACTTTTTGCAAAGGGGCACAAGTACTGTTAGAGGAGGCACATGGAAGATTCTCCATATACCCTTGTTTTTTTCATGTCCAATGCTGACTATAGGCCTGTTGTAATTTGATATCATACCCCCAGTCCACTATTATTTTTGATCAGTTTCCCATAGTATTTTGGAACATGCAAGACCATTTGAAGTGGTTCATGAATTAAACTTATAGGTTATTCAAAATCACTCTCCATAGGTGTGCCAAATTCACAAAGAAGTTTCTAGAGATAATTTATGTCCCCCCTTCACCTTCCTCAAAAAAAGCACTGTTATCGTATGATTTGAAATTAATTTTCCAGCTAATGTTTGTCATGATGTCTAAATGCCTGTATTGAAATATTGTCAGGTTTAATACAGTTTGAAAAATAGCTGGATCTCTTAAATCTCCATTCCATCTGTTTCGTCTTTGTTGACATAACAGTTATTCTGTGGTTGTGTTTCGTGGCTGATCAATTTTTGTGACATTGACAGATAAAATACTTTGAATCATATCAATATGGATATATTTCCCATCACAAAGATTGTCATCACAAATTTAACTTATTATATATTTAATTGCTACATATTCACTTGCTTTGACTTTGTCATCAATATCCCTACGATCAGTGGCATAAATCTGTATCAGAAAAGGGGGTGTGTTACCTTAGGCGACACATCAAAAGCGAAGCGTGAGATTTTCATGATGGGATCCAGGAGGCGCTTAAAGGCACCTGATGGGGTCCAGGGACAAGACGTGGTAGGAGTCCAGGATACAAAAGCTATGGTAGTGCAGCAGAATTGTACATTTTAGGGCAAGAAATACATGTAGGTCCTAAAACACCACAAAAATATGGGATATTAGTAAAAACTAATGAAAATTGAATTGCATTTTGTGTTAAAGTGTGGAAACATACAGTATATGCAGTGTGGCCCATTATTCACTACAAGCAAACAGCAAAACAATATTGATTGATCCCATATGATGCTATCTGATTGTGTGAATTGAAAATCTTACTTTCAGACTGAATTTTCAAAATTTTGCTTGGATTGGAAAGCAATTACATTTTTTCAATAAATTTTGTGCATTTAAAAAAAAAATATATCCATTTTTTTCTCAAAATCTTCAACGTACATAACCCCCATCAAAAATTTACATTTTCTGAAAGAACTATTCGAGCGCTTTTAAATAATACCAGGATGTGGGCCTATTTGACAAAGCAAGATAATTTCCAAATCGGTCATGTCAGGACCGCATGGGCTTTTAAGGGTTAAAAGGTAAATATTTGTCAATGTTTGTTCAATTAATTCAGGGTTATCCAAAGATGTTACATTGAAGATTATCTTCACCATATTTAAAAAAAAAAGTTCCTTATTTTCAAAAGATACTAAGGCAGGGAGGATATAAAGATACCAATGTAGAGAATGTACTCCTATACATTTCATATTTGTCTAGTGGTGAAAAACCTCATATAAGCTCAGAAATGTATCATATGATTTTGGGAATTATTGCACAATGATACAATGTCATCCTACCTACAAAACATAATACTGCATATATTCAGGATAGAGAGGTATTTTAGTGGCTGTGTTACTGTCATTGGCCTTATGACAATGTTTGGGTAACAATAGCAACAAATTCCCAAAGTGTTGCATGTGAGGCTAAACAGGTGTTAATGTTATCAGCCGGAATACTTAAGGAAACAATTATTTTGGTATATGCAAACATGTTGGACCAATATATATGGACTCATCTGACTGGAAGTCTGATTGACCTGCATGTTCACTTGACAGGGATGATAGATGCTTTAAACAGATGCAGGATTGGAAGGATCAGAAATTCATGGAATGAATTATGTTTAAAAATATTTATTTAGGCCCAAGAAAAGAGAGTGATCTTATTTTATATTTTGTATTGAAGAAAGTAATACATAATATTATGTGAATGTGTTTGCTTATGAGGGGGAAAAGTAGTGATGGCCAGGGGTTAAGCAATAACCTAGGTAACCTGTAGGTTAGGGGCCCCCAACCAAATTAGAATTAATAAAAATAGATATAAAGAAATAGATGAATAAATTAGTGAATAGGGCTTAGGTTAAAGTGTGACATTGTAATATCTTGAGCTGTTCAAAAGGGGATCCCCCCTAAGTGGATAGGTTATGGGCCCCCAAAACCTTAATCCAGGAATTTGATCATGCTTCCCCCCCCCCCCTCCTTCCTTCCCTTTCCGTAGCACCACCACTGGGGAGAACAAAGCTGGCATGTTATTAATTATGATTTTTATAGTAGGAATTATTATTATTATTATTATTCACAACTTCTACAGCGCCAAATCCAAAAAAGGCTCTTGGCGCTTTACAAAAGACAAAACATGAAAGACACATTAAAAGCTTAAATACAGTCAAACGATACTAGGGCCTTAACAATATAAAAACCTTAATAACCGATACAAGGGCCTAAACAGTATAAAAGGTATATACAAACTATAAAAGCAGTAAAAAGCGAGGTAGAAAGGTATAAAACTGGTAATGTACAAAAAGTAGAACTTACAAGTAAAAACAATCAAAAGTACTGAAAATAGCTATGAGTCAAAAGCAGCCACAAACAAGTGAGTTTTGAGGAATTTCTTGAAAGTTTTGACATCAGGGGCACATTTTATGAAAACGGGCAAATTGTTCCAGAGAGTAGCAGCAGAGTGACTAAAAATTCTATCTGAGTAACGGGCAGTGTTGGTTTTGGGAACAACAAGTAAATATTTATTTTGTGATCTAAGATTACGAGGTGGATTATAAAGGGTAAGTTCATCAGCCAGGTAGGCAGGGGCGAGACCATTTAGAGATTTATAAGCAAAGAGCAGTATTTTGAAAGTAGGTCTGTAACATACAGGAAGCCAGTGGAGTTGTCTAAGAATGGGTGTAATGTGGTCATGCCGGGAGTTCTAGTAATTAAACGGGCTGCACAATTTTGAACCGTTGGAGTTTCTGTAATATGGTAATATTTACACCATACAAAAGAGAATTACAATAATCTAATCTAGAAGTTATAAAAGCATGAACTAAAATACGGCAAGCATCATCAGTTATAAAATTTCTTATCTTACCAATAGAACGTATATGAAAATAGCATGTCTTGATCACTGATTGCACGTGCTGGTGCATTGTTAAATTGTTATCCAAAAGTACACCCAGATTCCTAACTGAAGACACTGGATGCAAAGAACAATTACCAAGTTGAATGTCAAAATTGTTAGAACAGGTGGAGAATAGATGGGATTTAGAAGAGAAAACAATCAATTCACTTTTATCATCATTAAGTTTCAATTTATTGTTTACCATCCAAATGCGCAAGTCATCAAGGCAAGCTTCTAACTTCATCTTAATACTTTCCCAATTATCAGACCTCCGAAAAGTAATATAAAGCTGGGTGTCGTCAGCATAACAATGAAAATCTATTTTATGCCGTCTCAACAATTCACCAATGGGGCGGTGTACATGCAATAAACCACTGGACCTAAAACAGATCCTTGAGGAATCCCACACTTTAAAGGCTTCCCCTCAGATTTTACTTCATTTATATTAACACATTGTACCCTGTCACTCATGTATGATTTAAGCCAATCCAAAGAGTTGGCTGTGATGCCAAAAGAATATTGAAGTCGCATTTAAAAGAATCTGGTGATCGATTACATCAAAAGCTGCCGACATATCTAGCATTATTAGTACACACTGTGATTTTCCATCCAAAGCCTGAGCAATATCATTGTGAACTTTAAGTAGCGCACTTTCAGTTGAGTGTAACTTGCGATAGGCAGATTGGAGCGCATCGTGAAGATGATTCGTGTCCAAATGCTTATGAAGGCGACTGGCAAACGACTTTTTCTAATATCTTTGAAATGAATGGTAAATTAGAGACCGGCGATAATTCATCATGTCATTCTTCTCTGAGCCAGATTTTTTCAGAATAGGAGTAACATTTGACCGCTTGAAAATGCTTGGAACAATTCCTTCCTCCAAAGAACGATTAACGATAGATGTTATGATAGTGAGGAGGGGGTTAAGGCTTTTCTTCAGTAACCACGTGGGTATGGGATCAAGACTACATGATTTGCTTGGGGACTCGGTGATGATGCTTTTTATCTCATCAACACAAGTAGGAGTAAATGCCGTCAGGGGCAGTTTTGAATTCACATCACCCACAAAAGCATCCACATTGACTGTTTCGAATCGAATGCTTCGCGAATGTTATTCACTTTACGTAAAAGAAATCTCAAATCCTCAACCAAAGTGTTAAGCGATGTGTAACTTGGTAGGACTTTGTCGTCACTTTGACCTATGAGGTGTCTGGTTAGTTTGAAAAGCTGAGACTGGTTTCCAGCGCAATCAGATATCTTATTGCAATAGTATTGTTGTTTTTCCCAAATTAAAAGCTTGTTTACTTTGTGACACTGCTGCCTGTAGATTTGGTGGTGCACCATTAATTTGGTTTTCCGCCACGCCCTCTCTAACTTTCTACGCTACATTTAGCTTCCCTTAAGGCATCAGTATACCATGGTGACGCTGGTCTTAAGATAATGCTTTTAGTTTTCTCAGGGGCGTGCTTATCGAGGATCGTATGCGTAGTTCTGTGTCGTAGGTATTCACGAGTTCATCCACGTATCTATCCAAACAAATTAGTTCCATGCGTGAGCTGATGTCATCAGTGAAGGACTGGATGTCAATAGATCGCAATTTTCTGAATGAAATAACCTTCTTTTCATTTTCGGTTTACAACAGTTTATCTTGAGACAAACGGCAAAATGATCACCAGCTGTGTTACCATGTTCGTCACAAAGACAAGGATCAATAACTGACGGGTACCATGTACAGTGTCATCATTGATCGAGTAATGACTACGTCAAGAGTATGTCCCGCTCTATGAGTTGCACCATCCACCAGTTGGACTAATCCATGATTGTCTAATATGTCACAAAACGATTAGCATCCACATTATGTGAATCATCTAAATGAAAGTTCAAATCACCAACAATAAGGACTTTTCTATTAATGGCGGATAAATGTTCCAGATAATCAGCCCACTCACTAAAGAAAACTGAGTTTTTCAGTCCATTCTTTCTAGATGGTGGTGGACGATAGATGACACTCAGTGTGAAAGAAAATTCTTTTAAAGAAACGCTACATTCCATGTGTTCAAAGTGAGAAAATTTAGCATCATGGTTTGTCATATCAATAGCTAGCCCCAATTTGAAAACCACTGCAACACCACCACCTGAGGATCCATTTAGGCGTGGTACATGAAGAAAGTTATAACCGATGGGACTAGTGTTTTAATGATTTGTTCATCCATCGTAGTACCTAACCATGTCTCAGTAAGAGCGAGGATATCGATATCGTTTGAGGTAATGAGATCATTGACAGAAGTGATCTTATTTTTCACAGAACGTACATTAAGCAGATAAAACCTGATTGCTCGTTTTGCAAACTGTGTACTCCGCTCTTCGGAGGGTATAATCCGAAGGTTTGCATGAGTTGGCTAAGTCTTGATATAACTCTTTTAGGTCTTTCACGCAGTAAAGTCTGAATTTGCTTGGGTTCATCATATAAAACAGCTGCGTTATCAATAATTGATACAAGATTATTACAATTTACACCGGTTTGTTTACAAATCGAATCAGTGTAGCCTGGGAAAATGCTTCCTTTGTAAGGTAGTATACAACTTTCAAAGATAGTGTTTATGTTATCCACAAAAGAATCTTTACAAGAGTTTATAGTACAGAGAGGTTTAATAGGTCTTGAATCTCACCCCAGCCTTTGTTCCTCGGCGTGTTCGTTTTAGGGGAACAATTGGCAAAAGCACTTCTCCACGGATGAGTGACACCAGTTTCTCCCAGGGTTCGTAAAGTAAGAAGAACTGTCCTTGTGTATGATATAGCCATAACGTTAGGATATAAGCCTAGGCGTATCGCAAGTGGAAGAAGGTGTGAAAAGGTTTGAAAGTTATCTGAAAATCACACTTACTGATCAAGAAAGTCCATGAAAACTCACTCACAAGATATAAAACAGTCCAAAGAGACGGCATGAAAACAGAAACAATAAAAGAATCAGTAAATCACGTAAAAAATTTAAGAGAATCACAGAGCACTTTTGTAGAGCAGCCATTGCATAGCGCATCATACACAATATGTCAAAGGAATGGGAGATAAGCCATGATACATTTTCCAGTCTGTGGTATTTCAAGGTTGCGTTGGTCAGAATGGCTTTAAACAATGTTGGAAATCATACTATTCCTATATTTCATGATTTCCAGTATTTTTTTGATTTCCATTTTGGCTAAAAAAACCTTAGAACTACCATTTAAATCTGTTAAGTATTGGCTTTTTACAATTTTGATGATTTTTTAATGTAAAACAGAGAACTTTAATTTCTTTTCTTCAAAAACTTAACCTAACTCAGAATCACCTGCATCCGCCTCGGCCACACCTCTCACCCACTTTCCGGCTCCCCTGCTCCTCTCTGCCCTACATGCAACACCGATCTCTCGATCAAGCATATCCTCTTAACCTGTTCCATATACCTGAATGCCAGATCACACCTCTCCCCCTCCATCTCCGATCTTTTCAAGAACAGTCCTACCTCCAACATCATCACTTTTCTCCGCAACATGATCTATTCCACCTGATCTAAACCTCCCTTTCCTTCCATTCTCTGCCTTACTTTCCTCATCTTCCTTTGTTACCTTAACTTCTTTCCCTTATTCACCTTCTCTCCCTTCTTCCCTATATCCCTCCTCCCTTTCCTCTCTGTCCTAACTCAAGCACCTTAGTTGTTAACACCCTCTTGGCACATTTGATTCTGACTGTCGCGGTGCTGGTAAACATCAACAAACCAAACCAAACTAGAATGAACATTTAGCTGTGAAAGAAGTTGTTTAGAAGTAATGAGTGACTGAATTTTTAGACGCACCTACATTGAGATATTGAACCATGTCCTCCACTATCCTACTGTAACTCTTCTGTTTGCAAGAAGTTAATGAAGCGATATTTTTCCTTAGGAGAAATGGTCCATCAATCATTCACAATTAATGCACATTATTACCTCAGGCATTATAAAACAGGTATTTTTATCACCAGTTGGAAAGCAAACTTCTCTCACTAAGACATCTAACACAGATGAGAGATTTCAATCACAAAAGTGCCTTGATTATTTAGCTCAGGCTTTGCATAATCTTACACACACAAATAGTGTGCATGGGAATGGCAGATAAATAATCATTGTTTTGAGTGGAAACACAATACACTGAACAGGAAGTTGGGTTGGTAATTGTCATACCTGAGTTTTCAGGATTAATTCGGGTGCTGGAAGGTTTAAAGAGAAACTTTTCGGCATGTTCACTGCCCTGCTCATATTATCTTTCACCCTGCTTGCACTTTATTTTGTCATCAAGCTTCATTTGTCTGCAATAACTTGGTTTTTGTCATCTGTCCATTGGCAGTTATGCACTTGTCAGTTGTATGACTCACCTACTACCCCCTGCAATGTCAGTCTATGGTGAGTCATTGACATGAAATAGTGACTCACATGTGCATCATTGTACCAAATTGTCAGTCACCAGAGTGACTCTGGGGTGGGTCAATTTACTTCAGACCCATTGACTTTGTACAGAGGTGATTTATTTGGGGTAAGTCATTTCACAAAAAATGTCAGTCACCTAAGTGTCTGAGGGGTGCATCAATGTACATATTTTGTCCTCCCACTTGGTACAATGACTCATCTTGTCTGGGGGTGTAGGGGTGAGTCACACAATTGACAAGTGCATTATTGTTGCCTTTTTGGATAATTAAAGGAGCACTATAGACCGAAAAGTGAGGTCATATTTTTAGGGTGTCCTGCAAAAAATCAAATTCCTATCTAACACGCAATGCAACGGTATAACAATTTTCTGGTTAGTATGAATATTCAAGTGACCTTTGCCCTTAAATCGTCTGTGGGCTATGAAGGTATGAAGTCTATCAATCTTTTGTGGATAATATATCAGTAAAATTCGCACAAACAATTGCCCTCACTTTTCGGTCTTGTGCTCCTTCAACTTACAGTGTTCAACAAATATACACTGCAGATTTTGTTTTATTTTTTTCTGGTAGATTCCCTGTGTGTTTAGTTGTAATGTACTCCTTAGTAGGAGGGACCTAATTACCCAGTATTGCATTCATATACGTTTAAAATTGAATGCTCTGTTTTTCTGTGTGTTGTCAGTGCTCAACATCAGTATGGCTTAAAGTACAGTATATAGAAGAACATCAGATACAACTTTTGCTGCTAAATGTGAAAGTAAAAGACTAACAAAAGTTGATATCTAAAGGGGAAATAATGTTGGATCCAATCATTATTTCATATGTTATTATCCCCTCGCCAAGGAAGTTGGTGAAGAGGGGTTATAGCATCTTTACCATTCCTCCATCCGTCCGTTCGTCTGTCCGTCCGCTGGAATTCCAACTATTTTTATGAAAAGAAATTTATATAAAGGAGAAAGAAATGCATTCCAGACTTGAATCGCAGCAATTAGAGGATTTGTTCTGGGATTTAAACAAAAGTTGAATAACAGAAATAACGACTGAATGGAATTTGTAATGAAGTATCTTGGAATTGAATAGGGAAAAAAACCAATAAGGTTTCGCTAGAATAGAGTGACAGGATGGGATGAAATTTGGGACAGGGTGGGATGGCATGTGGGACAGGGTACCATAGAATGTGGGACAGGATGTCATGGCATATAGGGCAGGGTGGATAGCATGTGGGACAGGGTGGAATGGCATGTGAAACAAGGTAGTGTCATGGCATTTATGACAGGCTGGGATGGTATGTGGGACAAGGTGGGATGGCATGAGTACAGAGTAATGACATGTGAGACAGGATGGTATGTTGTTTGGATTTCAGGTGGGATGGGACAGGGTGGGATAGCATGTGGGATAGGATGGAATGGCCTGTAGGACAGACATGGAAGGATGGCATGTGGGACAGGGTAGGATGGCACATGGTTAAGGGTATGATGGCACATGGTACAGAGAGGGATGGGACAAGGTGGCATGGTATATGGAATAGGGAGGGGTGGCATGGTATATGGGACAGGGTAGCAAGGCATGGTGAGATGTCATCTTAATTGCAGGTGTGATGGCATATGGGTCATGTTGTAGAATGGTATCTGGATTTTCCTGTAGGGAGGGATATAGGATGGGACATCATGCAGAACAGAGGGTGGGATGGCAGTTGTGACATAGGGTGGGATGGCATTTGTGACATAGGGTGGAAAGCATGTTATTCGCGGCGAGGGGATTTGCATCGTTTGCGATGTCTGATTGCATATGATTTAGGAAAAAATTGTAGACAAACATCCAAATAAGCAAGTCAAAATCTTATTCCTACAGTATCTCAAGTTATTCATGTTTAAAGTCAATATATGAAGGCTGCCATTTTGTTAATTCTGTATCAAAATCTTGTGCATGATGACATAATTTCCTTCCTCAACAAGGACATAAGGATTATATTGTATTTCTTTATACATTTGATTAAAGTTTTTATTGCAGAATGATGTGACAGAAAGTTTTAAACAGCATGTTTTGATAATTTCATGTGTACACAAAAATGTCCTTGACCATTAAGCTAAAGGAAAACAATTTTTCATAAGCTAGACAACTTAAGATGAATTAGAAAGAAATACATTTGAGCCTTCCAACATCCTGCTGGGCTGATGACATCATTTCCTGCATATTTTAAAATCAAAATGGCAGCTCCCATAGTAGAAGCATTCAAGTTTTTAATAATTACAACAAATCTGTCAAGTTGCTTTGAGGGGTATGAGACTTGGTCAGAACTTTTTTAATTTCTATTTTATGAACTAAGGATTACTGTATGTCAAACTTTATGTCTCCTTTAGTTACTATTAGGTACCTCTTCAATGATATGAATATCATGCATTCATCCTACCTACTGTAGCAGCATTCATGAACCATAATTGTAACTTTGTATAACAGGTGCACAAAATCTCCAAGTGTGGCTGCTGTGTGTCATTATCACTGAATTCAAACAAGTTGTTTGGGCAAGAATTTTACTGGGAATTAGAACTGATACCAATTTGAACTCAACACCCACCACACTTGAGTCACTCCTTGTTCTGTCATTCAAGCTTGTAGATCAAGAATGTCAATAAAGATCTGTATGCTAGTCTCTTTCATAGCGATGAAAGAATAATAGTTTCAAGAGCTATTACTGATGGAAGAGATCAGCCAGATTATGTCAAGTTACAGGAAGTTTGCATCAATTCTAATGAAATTTCATGAAATTTTTATATAATTCAGTGTCTTCATTTTTGGAAATTTTGATCAAGTGAAGATTCTGGAAGCAGAGATGCCATGACGGAATCTGACTTTTCAAAATCCAATAGACCTCCATTATTGTGGAGGCCAAAATGGTACTTGGCCTCCTTAATAAAATTATTGGTTCAAGGGGGCCCCCAGTTCTAGCTATGCCACCGCTAATATGCAATGAACTTTGGCATGTGAAATTCCACAAAAAAATTGTGTCCTTCATTATTGGAAATTTTTCTTCATTTTCTGGAAATTTGAATCAATTCTTGAGAAATTTGCTTCAATTTTTTTGAGATTTCCTTCATTTAAAAAAATTGTCTTCACTTTTGGAAATGTTTTAGGGAATTTCCTTCATTTTTGGAATTTTTTTAGGAAATTTGGTTTCAATTTGTGTGAAATGTCCTCAATCCATTTTCGTAAAATTTCCATTAATTTAACGGCCCCCCTCCCACCCCCCTTTACAAATACTTTTACTGTGATAAGAAACTAATACAATTTTTGTAGGTTTGTTGGAACAAAAATCAAATCTGTCCCCCATTCCCCCCTCCCTCCCCATGTCAAATATTTTCCTACATCAACCTTTTGGAAATATTTGTAGGGAATTTAACCTGGCACCAAACATTCTTGGCACCAAACATTCTTTTTGATTTTGTTTCAATATGGAACTTTCAAAATGATAACTCCCTTGGTAGTTGGCTGATAATGAAACAATTATGCTTTAGTGACCCAAAGTAAATTAAGTTGTATTGACAAGAGCCACCAATCTAGCTGGCAGGAAGCCCTAGAGAACACAGATTGTCGCTTATAAAGCATTAAGTACCTAAAGTTGGTGTTATCAGGGAGTTACCATTGGTATAATAGATAATCCAGATGAGACTGTCATCTCTTTAGAATGATGGCTTTCTTACACAGGTCTTCAAGAGTCAAAAGGCCCCATGAAATAGGATTTAGGTGCTTAAAGATCTATGGATAGTATAGGTAGTGTATGTAGGTAGGAGAAAAGAGGATTTTCAGTGGCTGAAATTTAACACAGAAAGTAAAAGAATTACATTACAGAGTATGAGCTGTTTTCCCTTACAACTTTTGCATGTATTACAATTTTGTCATTATTTCAGACCTGGAAAAAATCCACGGTTTTGGCAGTATACAATCCAAGGAAAAATGGGAATTAACAGCAAGAAAATGTTGTCATATTTGGGATTGTTTTTTGTCTGTTTGCAGGGAAGGGGAGGGGATTTCTTTAGTACGTAACAGTTCGTTTCATGAAAAGTTAAGATTTCAGGAACAATATTTCAGGTTCATAGCTCTAAGAACACCCCCCATGTGATGAATATTACATTCAATTGCAAAAGAGGGAACATGTGTGGTCAAGTGTGAGCATATAAAGATATATTTAGTACATTGATATTATTTCTGTCACGATGTTCTGTGGGAGAATTATTGACACCTTTATTTAGATCTGTGGGAAATTTAACAATTAATTCCAACTCTGGATTAGCCTTTACTCGAAAAGTACATTGACAAGTGCTTTCCATGTATTAAATGTGAAGACTCTTCTATTCAGAATGCAAAGCCCTTTCTGGTAAATGTACAGAATTGACCTCTCTGAGAAAGAAAATAGGCCATGCCCTCCATAGCAACACGGAAACTAGGTGGGGCAAACCAAAATCAAATCCGCAATCATGCATGACCAATGCATTGATATTTAGATGTTGATGTGGTATGCCATAAGCTTTGATCTATCTATGGAACTTCTCTGGATCTTTAGAGTTTCAAGCAAAAGAAAGAAAAAATCATTTATGTTTCCTTATCGTTCTGGGTAAAAGGAATCTTATTTACAAAGCCTGTAGGTGTAAGTTTTTTTTTACCATCTTGTCTGTCACTCAGTAGGTGTGTGCAAAATTTTGTTTTTGTGCAGAGCGTGCCACTAGCTGTACTGTACCAGTACCATGAAGGACTTTTGCCCCACTTAGTTATGCAGATTTTTGTTGCTTGGCAAATTCGTGCAGTGATTGGTTGAAAGAGCTGTCAATCAACTAACTCAGAGAGGTCAAGTAGTTAAGTGGTCAGAAAAGTCTACCTTGTTTGATTGAGACAAACAGAACAGGGAACAAATGTGATATCTTGTTTTGTTCAAGAATTTTAACATTGTCACAAATTTGTATGATTTGTAGAAGAGTGACCTTCATTGTCTTATTTAAAATAAACCAAATATTTTCATTTATTGAAATTTATTTTAGTATTTCTCTGGTATTGGTATTTCAACAAAATACACCATAAATTTAGAGAGTGTGAGGATGTGGTAGCATTTATTAAATTCATTTCTGCATAGATCTAGTAGAACTGTAAACTTGAATATCTCCTTCACAGAATAAGATTTTTGAAAACTTTCTTCACCACTTTGTTGCTTTTATAATCCCTTTCATATAAGATGAACAAAGATTATTCATTTTATTTTGCTTCACCACAATTAATTTGAGAAAGGAATGTGTAGTTTTTTGACATTTTTATCCCCTCGTCAACAAAGTTGGTGACTGGGGACGTATAATTTTCTGTCTGTCCATATGTATTCTGACATTAAACCCACATATACACCACATTGATAATGGAGTCCACCTGAAATTGTTTTGGTGGAACCTATTTTACTTCTATACATTGTTTTATGTCAACCCTAAATCTCATTTTTGTATGTTTCTCTTCCTTAGATATACAGAAAGACGTATGGGCAGCATGTAGGTTTCAAAATGTTTTCAGATGCCTTCTTTCTATCATTATCACGAAAGGTAAGAAGACATAACTTGTGCTTCATGGAGACTGGTAAAGACATCCCAGGCTACACAAAGCATGTGGGAAAGTATATATGACCCAAAATTCCATCAAATCATTTTTTTTTTTTTACAGCTGTTCAAGAATATGGGAGTGGTGCATTATTACTATATCTCACTATATCTGATTATTTGATTTTCTTTCTTGACAAGATGCACTTTTTTGTTCATTAAATTGATTGAATTTGAGTCATTGTTGTATCAGCTGGAAGAAAGCTATCCTCAAAACTTCAGTTGTAACTATCTCAAGTGAGGATGTATTATTCTTGAGTCTGAATCTCTGATCCAACTCAACTTGATGTTTTTCATACTTTTTGTCTTTTCTGTGTTTGCAATTAAATAAGAACGTTCAAATGTGCTTAGCAGTAAACATGTGTCTGTGGTGATACTAACGTGTGTGGAGTGCCAGATGCAATCACTTCCAGTGAAAATTGAATACACTCGAGTGTTCCTTTAACAGATAATAATAACAGGAAGATAATGCTTAAGAAATTGAATTCTTGTTCCATTTAGGTCAGTCATTTCATAAGATTGAATGGTTTCAAGATTTAAAACAACAACAGTACGGTGTGTTTGGACAAATTTCAGCCATTCAAAATGATGAGAAATGTCTGTACTTAAACATTCATATCCAGTATCTCTTTGTGAAAATGAGCTGCTCTTCAGATAATTGTGTCAAAAAGCAAAGATTTGAATACACTTAGATTGTTCTTGTAACAGGTGATATGAACACTCGTATACCTGAAATTTCAAGTAGTTGCAAACAATGGTGATTGTTTACTAGAGTGTTTTCACTATTTTTGAATACCCTTAATCCTTACTCTACCATGCGGTGATATTATCGTCAATTTGGGTGCTCCGTCTTTGACTTTACCTCCTAGGTGCATTTAAAAAAAAGTGCTGGTAGAGTATGGGTTAATCAACCCGTGACAAGTGTGCCAACTCGAAAATATATGCAGCATGGTCCCGTTCGGTGGCCACTGGGTCACTGAAGCGGAACGAGCCTGACTTTGCTGCTCGGAAGACAGAGGACCCTTCAATAATTAGCCTGTACTTAACCCTTACTCTACCACGTGGTGATATTATCGCCGTTTTGAGTGCCCCATCTTTGACTCCGCCTCCCAAGCTCATTTTCAAAGAAGTGCTGGTAGAGTAAGGGTTAAATGCCTCTGCCTCTCCACAGATTTCTTAAGGTTTAATTGTTGGGGACTTTCCAGCTTTTGCCAGCAGTTTTTGAATTTGTTCTCTTAATTGGAGTTTGAAGAAAATTTTGCATTTTTGGTTCCGATGCTATCAGCATCAGGGACCTATCCGGTCCGGTTGCCGTGCATGTGTATGTATGTATGTGTGTGTGTGTGTTACGCCTGACTTGTAAACACGAAATCTCAAGAACGGTACATTGGATTCATGTCATGTATCGTACACTGATAGCCCATTGTGAGAAAATGTGCCCTAAAGTTTTTGGTGTTGGTGTCATGCATATTAATGAGTGAGCAGGGTTAAATGTTAAAAAATTGTGTGTTTTGTTTCATATTTGGTGTAATAATGTTGTTAGCTAGTGTCCACATGCTCATAGTATACAAACATTGATTCTCATTAGTATGCATAGTGGGTGGGACTTAACGTCTTTTTTTTCCTTCTCCAAATAGAGCTTGTAAACACAAAATGTCCAGAACAACACATTGGATTTATTACATATGTGGTACACAGGTAGCCCATGATCCACAGATGTGCTCTATAAATGTTGTGGTGATGTCATGCATATTAGTGAGTGGGTGGGGCTTAATGTAAAAATTGAGAAATGTTCATATTTCAACAGCCACTTGTCTGTTTTGTTTCATATTTGGAATAATTATGATGTTACCTAATATCCACATATTCATGATGTAAACATTTTGAATTTCATTAATATGCATAGTGGGCATGGATAAATATGATTTTGCTGAAAAGAGATTGTAAATACGGTATCTCAAGAACGGTAAACTGGATTCATGTCATATTTGGTTCACAGATAGCCCATGGTCTGTAGATGTGCCCTATTGTTTTTAATGTTGATATCGTGCATAATAATGAGTAGGCTCGGCTTAATGTAAAATTCTTGAAATGTTCATTTTTACCAACGTGTCTTTTTTGTTTCATATGTGGTATAATCATGATACTAGCTAGTGTGTACATGTTCATGATGTAAACATTTTGAATTTCATTAATATGCATAGTGGGCGGGCTTAATATGATTTTGCTGAAAAGAGCTTGTAAACACGGTATCTCAAGAATGGTAAACTGTATTCATGTCATATGTGGTACACAGATAGCTCATGGTCTGCAGATGTGCCCTAATGTTTGTGGTGGTAATTTCATTTCATGCATATTGATAAGAGTGCGGGGCTTATAAGGAAAATTTTGAAAAAGTGATATAATGAGCAACTGAATGTCCATATTGCATCATATTGGGCATGATAATATTGTTGGTTATTGTGAACATGCTTATGTTATCAACAGATGTCATTAATATTCATGGTAGGCGTGGCGTAATGTGAAAGTGCTTAATGATGTAAACACACTGTATCTCATGAACAGTATATCAGATTTATGCCTTATGTGGTACACAGATGGCTTATGGTCTGTACATAAGTTCCAATGTTGTGATGTTATAAATATTAATTAGTAGGCGTGGCTTACTGAAATTTCTTGAAATAGGATAAATGAGCAATCGTTTTTACATCATACTTGCTTTGGTGATGTTGTTCATTAATGTGCAAATCTAATGTTGTCAACATTTGTATTTATCTACATGGTGGGTGTGGCCTATGAATAAATATCATGGAACAAATATTTCTGCATGATATGCAATTGACATGACAGTTAATACAAAAAAAAAATGCAAATCAATCAGCTTATGAAAAGAAAAAAAGAGCATCAGAACCACAAAACTTTTTGATTCTGGTTTTTTATACTGTCTTATTATGGTTCTTGTTAGCTTTGTAACATCTGAATTAAAGTGACATTTACATGAAGGGCATGGGTAGGTGAGAGTGCAGATGAAAGTAGTAAAGAATTGAAGAAAATTAGAAACAGCTGTGCCATAGGCCTATCCCTGCTACTACCAAACTGGTATTTTAATGCATGTTTATCATCTTGGCAACTCTAAAGAACGGAACAATCTTATTCTCAGTCTGGAATAATCTAATCATCAATTTTCTCTTTGAGGATAAGTTCAGTGGTCAAGCAAGTCTATGTAAAATAAGACTTCAAAAAAAAAAAAAAAAAAAAAAAAAAAAAAAAAAAAAAATAGTGAACAAAGCATTTAAAAATCTTATTCCGTTAAGGAGATATTTAAGTTTAAAGTTTGGTATCATTTGTATAGAAGCGACTGAAATCAGACTCGTTGTGATGTCTTAAACTCAGATTCCTCAAAGACTATGTATTCTATCATATTTTGTCCTTCGATTTTGTGGCTTATAAACCATTGGATATGTCAGGAAAGTAGTCAAATTGAATCTAGGAAGGTTATTAATAATATACCACCTGAAAAAAATTTGAAGAAAAAATAATTTGAATAGTAAATAAATGAAATAAACTTTTTTTTAAATACATAAAGACTGAGGAATCTGAGGCTGTGACATCTCACCTAGTCTGATTTCAGTCGTTTTTACAGAAATGAAACCAAACTTTAAACTTGAATATCTCCTTAACGAAATATGATTTTTGAATGCTTTCTTCACCATTTTTTTTTTTTTTGAAATCCTCTTTCATATAAGATGGGCATGCTTGACCACTGAAATAATCTTTTAATGTTCAGTAATTTTTCAATAAATCTGTCTGCTTATATACTAACAGTATATTTAATTTTCTTTTGCATTGCTGTTTGTGTGTGTTATTCCTGGGCCTTGACACCTGAAGGTGAGGGGTAGGATGGGTGATCTCCAATAATTTTCATATAGCCCTTAATCTCATTTCCCACTTGACAGTTGCCAAAATTTGTCCTTCCCCCTGCCTCTGCCCCCAATCTTAAAAGGTGTGTCAGGGGCCTGCTATTTACATTGCAGTGAATATATCCACATTTCCTTTGATGTTAAGTTGTATCATGTGGACACAATCTTTATAATGTAATATTAACAAGTTCTTTTGAATTTTATGGCTCCAGTGTGTATCATACTTTCATAAGTGTGACACTAAATCAGTATTAGTCTGAATACTGAATTTTCTTTTTAAGCTATTTAACATTCATAATTGTGTGTTGAATTGCAAGCAGACCATTTACAAGGGAACTCATGAATGTGCATGTTCTTTCTATGTTCTCAGTTGCAGGCAGTCACAATGTGAAGCTAATTCGGTCACCTCAAATCAGTACATTTTTCCACTCCTGGTCATGACTCCAGTAATTTATTTACCTCAAACCTCATGAAAACCAATCTAGAGAGGAAATCACTGTCTGCTTCACAAATTAGAAAAACAACATTACACTTTGTCTGGAAAATAGTATTCTTTTAAGTGACCCACCTTAGTTCTTTGCTTGCAATGAAGTAAGTTATTTGCAGAGGCTTCATTTTGACTTTTTATGTCCAATTTTAATGAGATTTTGAGATATTGTAGACTATTTTATATGTCAAGTATGGTTTTCTGTCAATGCATATCAAATCAAAACAAAATTGTGAAATACTTGAAGATATATGTACAGCTGCAAAGGTTTTGTGCCACCAAGGAGCTATTAAATGAATGGTGTCAGCTATTGAAGGGTATATAAAGTTCACAATCAAAAAGTCTTTAAATTTTGAAAATAGCACATTCAGTTATAGGAGATCAACATAGCACATTCAGTTTATAGGAGATCAACATAGCACATTCAGTTCATAGCAGATCAACATAGCACACTCAGTTTATAGCTGATCAACATAGCACATTCAGTTTATAGCTGATCAACACAGCACACTCAGTTTATAGCTGATCAACATAGCACATTCAGTTTATATGAGATCAACATAGCACATTCAGTTTATAGCTGATCAACATAGCACATTCAGTTTATAGCAGATCAACATAGCACATTCAGTTTATAGCACATTCAGTTTATAGCAGATCAACATAGCACATTCAGTTTATATGAGATCAACATAGCACATTCAGTTTATAGCTGATCAACATAGCACATTCAGTTTTATCAACATAGCACATTAGCTGATCAACATAGCACATTCAGTTTATAGCAGATCAACATAGCACATTCAGTTTATAGCAGATCAACATAGCACATTCAGTTTATAGCTGATCAACATAGCACATTCAGTTTATAGCAGATCATCATAGCACATTCAGTTTATAGCAGATCAACATAGCACATTCAGTTTATAGCAGATCATCATAGCACATTCAGTTTATAGCAGATCAACATAGCACATTCAGTTTATAGCAGATCAACATAGCACATTCAGTTTATAGCTGATCAACATAGCACATTCAGTTTATAGCAGATCAAAATAGCACATTCAGATTATAGGAGATCAACATAGCACATTCAGTTTATAGGAGATCAACATAGCATATTCAGTTTATAGCAGATCAACATAGCACATTCAGTTTATAGCTGATCAACATAGCACATTCAGTTTACAGCAGATCAACATAGCACATTCAGTTTATAGCTGAACAACATAGCACATTCAGTTTAGGGCAGATCAACATAGCACATTCAGTTTATAGCTGATCAACATAGCACATTCAGTTTATAGCTGATCAACACAGCACATTCAGTTTATAGCTGATCAACATCGCACATTCAGTTTATAGCTGATCAACATAGCACATTCAGTTTATGGCAGATCAACATAGCACATTCAGTTTATAGCTGATCAAAATAGCACATTCAGTTTATAGCTGATCAACATAGCACATTCAGTTTATAGCTGATCAACATAGCACATTAAGTTTATAGCTGATCAACATAGCACATTCAGTTTATAGCTGATCAACATAGCACATTCAGTTTATAGCTGATCATAGCACATTCAGTTTATAGCTGATCATTATAGCACATTTAGTTTATAGCTGATCAGCATTGCACATTCAGTTTATAGCAGATCAACAAAACACATTCAGTTCATAGCTAATCAACATCGCACATTCAGTTTATAGCTGATCAACATAGCACATTCAGTTTATAGCTTATCAACATAGCACATTCAGTTTATAGCTGAGTGACATAGCACATTCAATTTATAGCAGATCAACATAGCACATTCAGTTTATAGCTGATCAACTTAGCACATTCAGTTTATAGCTGAGTGACACAGCACATTCAGTTTATAGCAGATCAACATAGCACATTCAGTTTATAGCTGATCAACATAGCACATTCAGTTTATAGCTGATCAACAGCACATTCAGTGTATAGCTGATCAACATAGCACATTCAGTTTATAGCTGATCAACATAGCACATTCAGTTTATAGCTGATCAAAATAGCACATTCAGTTCATAGCTGATCAACATAGCACATTCAGTTTATAGCTGATCAACATAGCACATTCAGTTTATTGCAGATCAACATAGCACATTCAGTTTATAGCTGATCAACATAGCACATTCAGTTTATAGCTGAGTGACCTAGCACATTCAGTTTATAGCTGAGTGACCTAGCACATTCAGTTTACAGCTGATCAAAATAGCACATTCAGTTTATAGCTGATCAACATAGCACATTCAGTTTATAGCTGATCAAATTAGCACATTCAGTTTATAGCTGATCAACATGGCACATTCAGTTTATAGGAGATCAACCTAGCACATTCAGTTTATAGCTGATCAACATAGCACATTCAGTTTATAGGAGATCATCATAGCACATTCAGTTTATAGCTGATCAACATAGCACATTTAGTTTATACCTGATCAAAATAGCACATTCAGTTCAAAGCAGATCAACATAGCACATTCAGTTTATAGCTGATCAACATAGCACATTCAGTTTATAGGAGATCAATATAGCACATTCAGTTTATAGCTGATCAACATAGCATATTCAGTTTATAGCTGATCAACATGGCACATTCAATTTATAGCTGATCAACATAGCACATTCAGTTTGTAGCAGATCAACATAGCACATTCAGTTTATAGCAGATCAACATAGCACATTCAGTTTATAGCTGATCAACATAGCACATTCAGTTTATAGCTGATCAACATAGCACATTCAGTTTATAGCTGATCAACATAGCACATTCAGTTTATAGCTGATCAACATGGCACATTCAATTTATAGCTGATCAACATAGCACATTCAGTTTACAGCAGATCAACATAGCACATTCAGTTTATAGCTAATCAACATAGCACATTCAGTTTATAGCTGATCAACATAGCACATTCAGTTTATAGCAGATCAATGTAGCACATTCAGTTTATAGCAGATCAACATAGCACATTCACTTTATAGCAGATCAACATAGCACATTCAGTTTATAGATGATCAACATAGCACATGCAGTTTATAGCAGATCAACATAGCACATTCAGTTTATAGCTGATCAACATAGCACATTCAGTTTATAGCTGAGTTACATATGAATAAGAAGACTAATTTCCATCCATTTCAGGTTCATTAATGATGAACAGTGCTTGAGTATAGATCTTAATCTTTACAAGAACATCTTCCAAACATATCTTCATGTGCTTTTCAAAGGCCAAGTTTTAAAAAATCGATTGAATTAGCTTTCTTATATTTTGGTTTACGTTTACTTAACATCCCTGACAATGGTCACACAGAATATTTGAAACTCAAAAAAGAGGTGAGAGACTCAGACAGTGCTGCAGATTGTTGCCTATATCATTTCTATGATAAAGGCAACATAGCTGCTATGCTGCTTTGCTTTTTACATACAGGTTCAGATCCCAGATGTTGAATTTTTTGTTAACCTTGGGGATTGGCCTCTGGAGAAACGGACTATCAGTCAGAGCCCTCTCCCTATCCTATCATGGTGTGGATCAGAAGAAACCAGAGATATAGTTTTACCCACCTATGACATCACAGAATCAACACTAGAAACCATGGGAAGGTAATTGCCACATTTCCTTGTTATATTTCTCTCTTCATAGGAATTTGTTTCAATATATGCATCAGGTTAAGCAGTTATTTGTTGTTTAGTTGGGAGGAGATGGTTGATTTTAACAAAATGCTTCATCATGCCTTACATCCTTTCTTCTGTGGAAACATTGATAGTTTGAAATGTGGAATGCATTTTCAGTTTTGTTTATGTCTGCTACAAGGATTTTGTGGGAATATTGTCTTCTGTAAAACTTCGTAAGAGGATTTTTGGTGAGCATGCGAAGCGTAATGCGAAGCGTAATGCGAAGCGAAGCGTAATGCGAACCTATGTAATGGCGATTTTGTCCAGCCGTCTACAGTTTTTCCTGAGATTTCCTCAGAAATGTTAGTTTTTTGAGAATTTCTCAGAAAATGTTAAAAGTTGCTTCAGAGTTCCTCAGAAAAAGTTACAGTTTCTTTATATATCCTTATGGAAGGTTAGAATTTCCTTTCAAAATGTTAAAGCTTTTTAGAGACACTTTAAGACAGATTGAAGACTATTTTCCTCAAAAAAGTCGACAAATTCCACCCCATGTCCCACATGGCATCCCACCCTATGTCCCACAAAATTTGATATTTCCTTAGAAGATAACTGTAAAATGATATAATTTTCCAATATTCTTCCGAGATCCTCAAGCATCTATCTCGTAGCACTGGAGATTTAAAATCCGTAAAATTCTTCAAAATATTTGAACACCAACAGTTGTATCAGGCATGATTATGAAACTGTCTTTATAATTGTGTTCATTTGCATAAAGTTGCTACAGTATATGAACTAACCAGACTTTTTTATTTAATATGCTCAGTCAGGGAGTATGACAGGATGTGACTGCATATGAACATAGGGAGGGATGCCATGTGGGACATGGATGGGGCCATGCAGGACATATGATATAATATATACAATGTGGTAAACATCAAGGGCTATATCAGGCATGATTATTTAACTCTGCCTTTTTTTCTTATTCAACAAGTCATTTGCATCTAAGTTATTATATGAACTGACACTTTCATACATACTGTAGTATATGCTCAATCAGGGACTGATAACTAGGATGAGACTTCTTATGGAGCCTATGGGATGCCATGTGGGACATGGGGTGGAATGCCATGTGAGACATAGAGTGGGATGCCATGTGGAACATGGGGTGGAATGTCATGTGGGACATGGGGTGGGATGCCATGTGGGACATGGGGTGGGATGTCATGTGGGACATGGGGTGGGATGCCATGTGGGACATGGGGTTGGATGCCATGTGGGACATGGGGTGGGATTCCATGTGGGACATGGGGTGGGATGCCATGTGGGATGCCATGGGGTGGGATGCCATGTGGGACATGGGGTGGGATGTCATGTGGGACATGGGGTGGGATGTCATGTGGGACATGGGGTTGGATGCCATGTGGGACATGGGGTTGGATGCCATGTGGGACATGGAGTGGGATGCCGTGTGGGACATGGTGGGATGACATGTGGGACATGGGGTGGGATGCCATGTGGGACTTGGGGTGGGATGCCATGTGGGACATGGGGTGGGATGCCATGTGGGACATGGGGTGGGATGCCATGTGGGACATTGGGCGGGATGCCATGTGGGACATGGGGTGGGATGCCATGTGGGACATGGGGTGGGATGCCATGTGGGACATGGGGTGGGATACCATGTGGGACATGGGGTGGGATGTCATGTGGGACATGGGGTGGGATGCCATGTGGGACATAGGGTGGGATGCCATGTGGGACATGGGGTGGGATGTCATATAGGACATG
This sequence comes from Chiridota heheva, assembly GCA_020152595.1. Taxonomy (NCBI): domain Eukaryota; kingdom Metazoa; phylum Echinodermata; class Holothuroidea; order Apodida; family Chiridotidae; genus Chiridota; species Chiridota heheva. Next base: position 207,139 of record JAIGNY010001023.1, read on the forward strand.
GGGTGGGATGTCATTTGGGACATGGGATGGGATCCATGTGGGACATAGGGTGGGATGCCATGTGGGGCATATGGTAGAATGCTACATTGGACAAGGGATGGTATGGGATGTCATGTGGGCATGGGGTGGGATGGCATGTGCGACATGGGATGCCATGTGGGACTAAGTGTGAGATGCCATTTTTATAATTGGCCTGGTCATGATATGGGTATCAATTTGCATGGGCATGCGAACCATGCCAGTATTTATTTTAGTTTTAAAAGCTGCAGGGCGGTTTCATGTTCAAACTGCATATCTAATAGTAATTTATTTATAAGTGTAACTTTTGATAGTAAGGGGTTAAACTCCTCCCTAAAAATCCAATTTGAAAAGTTGTTCTTGAAAATTTGTATCCATAAAGAAAGTCATATTTATTCAGTATTCAAAATCAAGGTTGTATGAAATCATTGAAGCAGAGAGTTGGTCGGATGTATTAATTGACGTCATCACTGCAGATAAGTTCTGAAACGGATATTTTCTCTGGAATTGTTTGCAACTTATTTTCAGTTTTGAAGTGGAAATTGGGTAATATTGTTTCCTGTAAGACTTTTGTTGAAGGGTCAACCCATCCTTTTTTGGCACGTATGCAGGAATTTTATGTCCTTACGGTTAACACCCTTTAAGGTTTGATTGAATATATCACACTGTCAAGTTGTCCTATGCAGTTTGTAGTAGAAATCATTGTATTAGTTTTAGTTTACTTTGGAAGTGGTTTTGGGTGTTAAATGGGCTTCTTTTTAATTTACCAATAGTTTCTGAAATGCAATTGCTGATCAAAGTTTGCAGGATTTTATTGTACTGTAATTTCTAATGCTGCAGGGCTAATAAAAGCTTTCACCAGGTCATGCTATCCTTGCTATACTTATACTGTAGCAGGTGTGTACATGTTCATGGTATTAAAACTTTGAATTTTATTACTGTAATAGCTATAGTGGGCGTGGCTTAATGATTTTGCCACAAAAGGACTTCTGAACACAATAAATCAAGAATGGTACATTGGATGTATATTAATGAGTTGATACCCATCCAAAACAATGCAATGTGTGACCCATGACAAGTATGAAGATCCAATGATTTATGTTGAGTAAAATCAGACTTCAGACACTCAAAGGTCCCAAGGTGAATCAGCTTTGTAAACTTTTCCTTTCCAAAATGCAAGTTATTATTATGAGCACTGGTAGAAATTTTGTCTTCTTTGTTGCTTTGAGCAATTGTAATAAAATTTGTTATACATGTAATAAAAACTTAAATCCATATTGTGCATTGGAACCTAAAAACCTTTGGTTTTCTGGCTCTTTTTTTTTTTTTTTTTGAGGATGGAGGGGGCGCATTCCTCTACTACCTGCTTACAAGTATATACATGTCTAGGTGACCGCCACCTGTTTATTCATAACCACAGTCCCTCTTGCCATTTATTTGTTATGATCGTGACAGCAAACTTGCATTTTCTGCAGAGTGATTGAAATAGCCGTCAAAGACAATGCTCAAGTAATGTGTTACCCATGACAAGTATGATCCAATGATTTCTGTTGAGTAAAACAGACATCAGACACTTAAAGGTCCCAAAATAAATGCTAAAGCCCATTACTGTTTGTATCAGAAACAAAGTACAATCGTTTAACCATACTTTACCTTATTCCAATGATAAAAATGAGGAAAGTTACCATAAATCTTTCCATAACTCAAATTTGTCTTCTTGAGCAGATGGTATCTTTGAAAATTGAATAAAGTTGGCAAACAGGAAGGGAATCACTAACGGTTGCTACCTGTGTGTTACCCATCAGCTTCGATATTGTTATTTTCCTTTTCAAGTATTACTAGACAAAGAGGTCTTGAATGGTTTTACATGCTGATGTGTAATACTTATCAGATCTGGTTTGATCAGTAACAAATTTCAAATCTACAATACATACTTTTTCTGGCTAATTTGAATTTGTTTAACTCTCATATTTGGGGTTCTCAATGTGTGCATAATGTATATTTATGATGTATTGGGTATTGAAGTGAATTAAGTTTTGTGTTGTTTTCATTTATTTCCTGAATTAAACAGGGATGGCATAGCATTTTTTAAAGTGTAGGGGGGGGGGAGGGTAAATGCATGTATGTGATGAACATGGTAATGCCAAAATTACCATTGCGAGTACTTATGAAGGAAGGCTTGTGATTTGGGGCATAAAAGTATAAAATCTTCATTTCTTATTATAGTTTTGGCCTTAAGCCAACCCAGTCACCCCCTCCCCACCCCCGTAGCATGTGTTTGAATAAGTTTGCCATTGTCCTTTGATTTCTACTTCCCTGATGATAATTAGTTATTCTAGATATGCATGGAAGATAATATTTATGATTTTGTTTTTTCTTCAGGGTCACATTAGACCTTATGTCAGTACAAGCCAACACTGGACCCCCGTGGGAAGAGAAACAACCCAGAGGATTTTGGCGTGGCAGGGATAGCCGAAGAGAACGACTTGAGCTGGTCAAACTCTCAAGAAGAAAGCCAGAGCTTATAGATGCTGCCCTCACAAACTTCTTCTTTTTTGAATATGACGAAAGTTTATATGGGCCAAAAGTCAAACATGTGTCTTTCTTTGATTTCTTTAAGGTAAGAGATTGTTGAAGATGTTATAAAGTGGTTTTATTATTTAAAGATTCTGATTTGTTCAGCTGATTATTAATCTCAGCATTGATTGGAAGAAACTTTGCCATAAATGATTACCACTTTTATTTTTGAAAAGCATAGCCTTAAGAATTCATTCTGCTGGGAGGTAAGGAGTGAGGATAAGATTAGCAGAAATTGCCTCCTGTTTCAGAATTCAAATGTAACAGGAACTATGTTATAAGCAGACAAGTCTATAGAATGGAAAGAGAGAATGCATCGGTACAAATTGAGCAAATGTCTCTGTAACTCCAAAGCACCTTTGATTTCAAGTATGTGTTACTGCTTGAAACTTTGGGGCAATTGAATTTTAATGTCATTTGTAGATTATATTTAGCAGTGACAATCCATAATGCTGGATTTGTCTGAGGTGTGAATGACAATTATGAAGAAACTTCTGGTGATGTTATGGACCATTGACATGTACTCTACTCAATTGTGTGAGGTGTTGGTTTATGTTTTACTCGTGTCATAAGATTTACATGGCACAATGGTAAAATCAAGCAAATGTCAATCACAGAGTCTAGGGATCAGTTCCTGGCCAGGTCTGCAACTGGTGTTCTGCAACTGATTTATCGACGTCTTGATTTGATACTCTAACAAGAGGGCTTTTGGGATGTCCTTGTAGACTTTTCATTTAAAATGAACTTTTCTGATGTGAAAAGTTCAGTAAGTTGAGTCCAAAATTAAATCTGCTTTCTCAGATGCTATGATGTTTTAATCACCGTCATATGTAACCTCTCTGATTTTCATTCACCCCTTGAGAGGTTCTGGATGTGCGCTGTTTTAGATGTCGAGTAAGTGGTGTCCCCAAAGAGAGACGCGGATGCCATCAAGAAAATGTTGGTGTCCTCATGTACCCATCAAATAATAACCTGGATATAAAATTCCCAATTTAACTTCTTTTCTAACCAAAGGTGTCAAGTTTTCGTTATACATAGTATGTGATAGAATGTAAATGATGTGGGCTACTGAGAGAATCCAACTTTGGTGGCAACCACTAAATGTATAATGGTGTTTAACTGTAAGTAGAGGAGACTCTAAAACACTAAGGAACAAAATGTGTAAGGTCATTAGGGAGTAGCAATAATCATGGTGATATCTGAGTGTAGCTTGGCATCTATCTGAGTGTAGCTTGGCATCTATCTGAGTGTAGCTTGGCACCTCACCGGCAGCTTGGCACCTCACCGACAGCTTGGCACCTCACCGACAGCTTGGCACCTCACCGACAGCTTGGCACCTCACCGACAGCTTGGCAGCTTGGCACCTCACCGCAGCTTGGCACCTCACCGGCAGCTTGGCACCTCACCGGCAGCTTGGCACCTCACCGGCAGCTTGGCACCTCACCGGCAGCTTGGCACCTCACCGGCAGCTTGGCACCTCACCGGCAGCTTGGCACCTCACCGGCAGCTTGGCACCTCACCGCAGCTTGGCACCTCACCGCAGCTTGGCACCTCACCGCAGCTTGGCACTCACCGCAGCTTGGCACCTCACCGCAGCTTGGCACTCACCGACAGCTTGGCACCTCACCGCAGCTTGGCACCTCACCGCAGCTTGGCACCTCACCGCAGCTTGGCACCTCACCGCAGCTTGGCACCTCACCGCAGCTTGGCACCTCACCGCAGCTTGGCACCTCACCGCAGCTTGGCACTCACCGACAGCTTGGCACTCACCGCAGCTTGGCACCTCACCGCAGCTTGGCACTCACCGACAGCTTGGCACTCACCGCAGCTTGGCACTCACCGCAGCTTGGCACTCACCGACAGCTTGGCACTCACCGCAGCTTGGCACTCACCGACAGCAGCTCACCGACAGCTTGGCACCTCACCGCAGCTTGGCACTCACCGCAGCTTGGCACTCACCGCAGCTTGGCACTCACCGACAGCTTGGCACCTCACCGACAGCTTGGCACTCACCGCAGCTTGGCACTCACCGCAGCTTGGCACCTCACCGCAGCTTGGCACTCACCGCAGCTTGGCACCTCACCGCAGCTTGGCACCTCACCGCAGCTTGGCACCTCACCGCAGCTTGGCACCTCACCGACAGCTTGGCACCTCACCGCAGCTTGGCACTCACCGCAGCTTGGCACCTCACCGCAGCTTGGCACTCACCGCAGCTTGGCACTCACCGACAGCTTGGCACCACCGCAGCTTGGCACCTCACCGACAGCTTGGCACCTCACCGACAGCTTGGCACCTCACCGACAGCTTGGCACCTCACCGACAGCTTGGCACCTCACCGACAGCTTGGCACCTCACCGACAGCTTGGCACCTCACCGACAGCTTGGCACTCTCACCTTGGCGCAGCTTGGCACCTCACCGGCAGCTTGGCACCTCACCGACAGCAGCACCTCACCTCACCACAGCTTGGCACCTCACCGGCAGCTTGGCACCTCACTGACAAACTGTTATTGAGGTGCAAAAGCTGTAGGAGCTTTCAACTTTCTCATCATTTTCACAGTTACTACCTATTGTTTAAGTGTACATATGAGGTTAAACTCAGTCAACTAAATATCAAACTTCTCTTTGTGAATTTTGAGTTTCTTTGTGAGATTTCGAGCACCTTGCAGATGGCTTTGAATCTTAAGTTGATTTTCGTGGAATTTCAAATGATGGTCAGCTCTCAAACATGAAGGTTTGGAAAGCATTTTGATCTATGTTTAGATACAGTATGATGTGGATTTATTTCATTGCAGTAACACACTTATTGCTCTCTATGATTTCCAACAGCATTGAATGCCTTCACGCACATTGCAGACTAAATGTCAACTTTAATTGTGTTGTTACACTAACCTAGTTTAGCATGAACCCATGTGGATATTTGACAAAGGGTGTAATGACTTTAGGGCACAGGAGCAACACATGATAGATAAATCATGTTGACAACTGTATTAAAACTATTTATAGTCCGGTTTTTATTACTAGTGAATGAATTCATTTTTTGTATATGTTTTGGTATCTTTTTTTGGTTTTCATGGATAATGTTGAAAAGAGGCTCATGATAGGAGGCTTTAGTGATAATTTAAAGTGGCATGTAACTGTTTACAAATAGGATTACATGAAAGATGGTAGTTGTAGGAACAAATTAAACAAGAATCATGTCAATAGGTGACACGGTTCTCAAGTTATGAGGAAAAAAGATGTCACTTGGATTATCCCAAATTTACTTGCTGTTTCCATGACAACCAGATTTATCCATATTTTGGTCAATTTGAAGAATATTTTATGTTTGGACATGTTACTTTACCACTGATATCAAGTGTTTTCTTGTTCCTGACAATAATCTCTTCAACTTAAAAAAATTAATAATTTAGAATATGATATCGTTTAAGAATTAATAACATAGTTAAAGTGTAAACACCCCATAACATACATTAAATTGGGAACAGTGGGACAAATGTGTTTTAATGTAAAATTTGCTCAATTTGTTGTGAATGCAGTTTTGAAACCATATTAGCTGTGTTCTTAGCAAATGGTGTAGCCATGTATAAAATTAGCATTTAAGGTCATGATCAATAAAAGGAAAGTCTAATTAATGACCAAAATATTTAAATAACATTGACGAGAAGTCACAATTTATTGTGTCAAAGTGTGCAAATCTGAAATTATTTCAGTGTGCTTTCAATTGAATAATTAAGCTGACAACTTTGTAAGATTCTAGCTAAAAATTGTATAATTTAAATAACAATAAAAACAAACACAATTAAACAAATTAATTAATAATATGAAATTAATTGAATTCCCCACATTTTGGGTTATTTACCATTACATTGTTCAAAACTAAGCATTTTTAGATTAAAACCAATTTGAATGAACTTGTAATATTCCATTAGCATATTGAAATAATACAAACATTTACCTAATGAATAATTGTTAATGAATTAATTAATTATGAATATTAATTAAAATGTTTAAAGTATGAGCACAAAATGCATACATTTTTATGATTAAAAAATATAATGTGATGAAACAAAAAAAAAATATTTCATTGAAACTTAAGTTTCTCACAGCAATATTATTATTAAACAAATTATAAAACATAGATCAAGACAATTCATGATGGTACGCACACAATAACAGTGTACTCACAATGTTTGGTTGATTGATAAATAAAAACTGGCACTCACATGAAAAAATAAATAAATAATAGGCCACAGGCCAAGGGAGCTGCAGGTGATTGTGGTGAAAGTTTAAAGTTAGAAAAAACATGCAGTAGCAGCATACCCGCAATGTGTTCAGTTTATCGAGAAATGTTTACCTCGCCTAAAAATAAACAGGCCCTAAATATCTCCACAGTGATTGTTAAAAAATATAAAAAAGACAGTTTTAATCAAAAGTTAATTTTCTTTCAGCAATGATAGTATTTAACAAATCATGCGCATAGATCAAGAAAATTCATAATGGTACGCACAATGTACCCCCATGTTGGTTGATCAAGAAATAATAACTCCCCCCCTCCCCCCACAAAAAAAACAGGCCCTTGGCGAAGCTTCAAACAGCTGCAAAGATGTGCTTTTTTATTACAAAAAAATCTTGATCTAACTAAAAGTCAATTTCCTTTCAGCAATATTTAGAAATTTAAATTCAAGATGTACACAATAACTAAACATTACTTAATTAATCACAGTAGGCTTCACTACAGATTGCAATCGAAAATGGCTGCTATTGCTACTGCATAGTACATTCATGTGTATACACTACAATAGTTACATTACAAAGGTACTGTACAGTACTGCATGCTGAAATCCCAGCCTAAATCGGCTTCATATTAGTCTAAAACCAGCTGATAAATCATTTAATTAAGCTTCCCTTAATATAAGTAAATTATGCTTAGCTTATATGTACGATTAGAAATGGCAAATTAATATAAATTGCCCTTGAAATACGAAATACGGTAATTCCAGCTACAGTACAGCATTGTTTACAATTAGTCAGAACTTGTGTTACAACCAAACTTCGATGCTATTGCGAAATCATGGGTCACTTAAAAAAACGACTTGCTTGCCATGTAAATGGGGCATTGTGACTAATTTTGTCTCATTTAATAGATAAGAAAAATTCTCTTTCAAACATTGCTTGAGATTTTGCAATTGTATTTTGATAAGCATGCTTAAAAATGAAAATTAAAATGTTTTTAAACTTTTCTGTGAAAAAATCATCAAAACTTATTGCTCAAGTATCATTAGAAAGCTCGAGATATTTTCTTTCTTTCTAGCCACATATGGGATACCAGAGATCAATGTATCGGTGATTGCTTTGTATAAACCCACCCTGTATAACACACAACATGTCACATCCCAAAAATTTCACATGGCTTCAAGTCTCCGATACAGCATTTTTTATCATCCCGTAATTCACTCACATTTTCATCAAATCGCATAATTTTGGTCTTATATAAAAGGTAATACTACACAAATTAATAATATTATACCAACTTTTAGATATGTTTAATAAAAGTAGTAAATATCGAAAGTTAAAAAGTATTTTTAGCACAATAAGTGCCCACGCTTGCAAATCGCGAAGTTGTAAAATCTGTGGTTACATATTACATCGGGAAATTTTATTGCTTTAACTGCCCTACTTATGAAGCTGTCAAGAACTATCTTGTAAGTCATGTGGATACTGGATATTTTCCAACTATATTATAAGAAACAAATACCTCAACAAAATAGATGAGCAAGTAAACATTTTATTTTGTTTCTCAATTTTAAAGTTTATTATTCAAAGAATGTACATCAGTTGCAATGAGAAAAAAATGATTTCTTTTGTATGTTTTTGCATTGTAAACTGCAATGGATTTGTGGCCCATAGTATGAAAATGATATATTGAAATAAAAACTATCCCTGTAGTCTATAAATATTTCCACCACTATTAATTCTTTACTTTCTACGGCCAAAACTTATAAAAGTCAAAATGACTTTTGTATCTGCTTGGAATTTTAGTCTGTATATAAATTACCTCAATAATAAATGGTAGGACACTCAGTATAGAAATTACCTTCAATATCGAATGCTTATTTTAAACAAATATCTATTCTATGATTGTTAAGTCTAGTATACCTCTTGTGAAATAAGTAGTTGAGATGTTTAGGTGAGAAACACACTTTTTATGAGGTGCAAGTGTCATTTCTCAGCATTTCCTGAAGCTGTGAATTACCCTTATAATGGACCCTTACAGGGTTAACAGCAGGGTGAGCAAGTCTCCCATCTTTTCAGCCGAGGCAAAGGCCATTCTCCTCACCCTCAACTGTATTGAGTACTCTATGCTCAGCCACTTTGCCATTTTCTCCGACTCTAAGGCTGTTCTTACTTCTTTAATCAATCTTAAATGGGATAACTTCACATCCCACCTCCTCCTCCGAAAACTCCTTTCGCCCACCCTCTGCAGGAAAAGTATTTTTTCTTCTGGATACCTAGTCATGTTGGCATCCCTGGCAATGACAGGGCTGCTGCAACTGCTAAGCTTGCCCTTAACCTCCCCCCTACCCCTTTTCCCAAAACCCTTTCTGGCATTAAACCACTTATCGCTTCCCTTGTTCGTGACCGCTGGCAAACCTCATGGAACTCCCAAATTGATAACAAACTCCACGTCATCTAGCCCACTATTCCAATCAAATCCACCATCAACAACCTGTCTCGTAATCTCAAATGGGATAACCTCACATGCCACCTGCTCCTCCGGAAACTCCTTTCTCCCACCCTCTGCAGGAAAAGTGTTCTTTTCTTTTGGATACCCAGCCATGTTGGCACCCCTGGCAATGACAGGGCTGATGCAGCCGCTAAGCTTGCCCTCAACCTCCTCCCTACCTCTTTTCCCAAAACCCTCTGACATCAAACTGCTTATCGCTTTCCTTGTTCATGACCGCTGGCATTCCTCATGGAACTCCCAAATTAATAACAGACTCCATGTCATCCAGCCCACAATTCCGATCAAATCCACCATCAACAACCTCTCTCGTATCGACAATGTTCATAATACCCGTCTTAGAATTGGTCACACCCACCTTACTCACTCCCACCTCCTTATTGGTTCCCCCTACCCCTCTGTAACAATTGCCACTGCACCCTCACAATTCATCACGTTCTCCTTGCTTGCCCCCTGTACAACCTTCCCAAAGCTTCCCTCGCTCCCCACAACTCAATTGCTGAGTTCTTCCAGAAAAATCCTCCGGATAAAATTATCTCTTTCCTTCATCATGCCTCCCTCTACAACCATATTTAATTCTCCTTTTCCACCCCCTCTCTACTTTGTTTTTATTTCACTCATGCAATTCCTCTCTTGATCACAGCTTTCTGACTTTTGTTTTTAAATTTCTCTCTTTCTCCCCTGCTTCCTTTCCTTCCTACCTCTAGAATGATTTGACCTCTCGGGCACAATTTGACCCTCGGTGTCGTTAAGACCTCATCAAACAAACAAACTTGTATCGACAAGGCTCATATCACCCGTCTTAGAATAGGTCACACCCACCTCACTCACTCCCACTTCCTTATTGGCTCCCCCCAACCCCTCTGCAACAATTGCCATTGCACCCTCGCAGTCCATACGTTCTCCTTGCTTGCCCCCTGTACAACCTTCCCAGAGCTTCCCTCGCTCCCCACAACTCAATTGCTGAGTTCTTCCAGAAAAATCCTCCGGATAAAATTATCTCTTTCCTTCATCATGCCTCCCTCTACAACCATATTTAATTCTCCTTTTCCACCCCCTCTCTACTTTGTTTTTATTTCACTCATGCAATTCCTCTCTTGATCACAGCTTTCTGACTTTTGTTTTTAAATTTCTCTCTTCTCCCCTGCTTCCTTTCCTTCCTACCTCTAAAATGATTTGACCTCTCGGGCACAATTTGACCCTTGGTGTCGTTAAGACCTCATCAAACAAACAAACTTGTATCGACAAGGCTCATATCACCCGTCTTAGAATAGGTCACACCCACCTCACTCACTCCCACTTCCTTATTGGCTCCCCCAACCCTCTGCAACAATTGCCATTGCACCTCGTAGTCCATACGTTCTCCTTGCTTGCCCCCTGTACAACCTTCCCAGAGCTTCCCTCGCTCCCCACAACTCAATTGCTGAGTTCTTCCAGAAAAATCCTCCGGATAAAATTATCTCTTTCCTTCATCATGCCTCCCTCTACAACCATATCTAATTCTCCTTTTCCACCCCCTCTCTACTTTGTTTTTATTTCACTCATGCAATTCCTCTCTTGATCACAGCTTTCTGACTTTTGTTTTTAAATTTCTCTCTTTCTCCCCCTGCTTCCTTTCCTTCCTACCTCTAGAATGATTTGACCTCTCAGGCACAATTTGACCCTCGTTGTCGTGGTGTCGTTAAGACCTCATCAAACAAACAAACTTGTATCGACAAGGCTCATATCACCCGTCTTAGAATAGGTCACACCCACCTCACTCACTCCCACTTCCTTATTGGCTCCCCCCAACCCCTCTGCAACAATTGCCATTGCACCCTCGCAGTCCATACGTTCTCCTTGCTTGCCCCCTGTACAACCTTCCCATAGCTTCCCGTGCTCCCCACAACTCAATTGCTGAGTTCTTCCAGGAAAAATCCTCTGGATAAAATTATCTCCTTCCTTCATCATGCTTCCCTCTACAACCATATTAAATTCTCCTTTCCACTCCCTATCTCTACGTTTTTTTCACTTACGCAACTTCTCTCTCGATCACAGCTTTCTGACTTTTTGTTCTTGTATTTCTCTCATTCTCCCCCCGTTTGCTTTCCTTCCTACCTCTAGAATGATCTAACCTCTTAGGCACAATTTGACCCTCGTTGTCGTGGTGCCGTTAAACTCTCATCAAACAAACAGGGTTGAGAAATGGGTTATTTTGTTGTCAAAACATTTATATGTAAGTCATTACATACAGATGTCATTTTTGGTGATCTAATTTTCATTTATGTCTTATGTACATATCCCATTCACTTTATCTTCCCATAATTCTTTAGTTATCTTTTTTAGATAGTTAATTTCTGTTTTAAAGCAAATATTCATATCTTTTGTAAAAGCAATTAAAACAAAAGTAATTTGTTAATCAGATATAAAATAGAGTTAAGTAAACAAATTGTCTTGCAACTGAGTGCTGATGATGTCATTTCAAGTATCAGACACTTGTGTGTTGAAGTGTTAGACTAATCAGTCTATCACACTTTTTTGAAAACCTTTGTGTTTGAACTTTTAAATGCTAACATTTTTCAAGGTGGTGCATTCTAGACTAGACACTGGTATTTATGAAAGTATTCAACTTATGTTATTACTGATTGCAATCACTAGATTACCCATCCAGTAATATTCACTCTGCTGCCATAAAACATTCCCTCTATTTCCCCGTCTGCATTAATCATGATTCCTCCTTTTAACTCTTACTTTATTAGGGTTTGAAAAATGCGAACCCAATTTTCATAACAATTTTTTCATATGCATTTTTGACAACTTTTCTTTCATTTTCTTTCATTACAAGTTTGGCTTGAATGGAAGCTGAGATATTGATCTTTTGAGTGATGAAAGTCAAATTAGGAAATATTGGACAAAAATATGCAAATTAAGCAATTTCTGGCTAAATTTGGTCAACAAAAGGGTCAATCTTTGCACAAGTGTAATTTCTTGTGAATATTGAAAACAGAGATTTGTGTTACATATTTAGATTCTTTATAAAATTTCCTTTTCAGTGATGCTAATTTACGATGTTTAGCAAGAAGGGAAAGTTACAAAAACACTAAAAATGATTTTAGTTAAATGACCTCTAAAAACCGCAGCAGAGAATGTATAGTGCAGTAATCTCAGCGGGACTTGAACCTGGTGTGCTCGCGTGCTAGTCCCGTTCACATCCACTATACTTGTGATAATTAAAAATGTTGTGGTGAAATTTGATAATTATAGCAGTGGTTCCAAATAGAGGGTGTATGCCTTTATTTATATATATTAAATGAAAGGAAATTGCAAGCAGTTTTGAAGTGCAGTTTAATGAAGCATATGCGATGTACAGTTTTGGTACACGATTTTTTGAAATAATAAGGTCAAAAATGGCAAAAATTCATGAAAGTTTGAAGAAACTTCCCCAGAACAAAAGATTGAAAGGTAGGGATTATAAAAAATTAAACCAGAAATCAATAATATCATAACTTAGGACTTGCTTGTTTGATCTTGAAGCAAAAATGTCATCTTGAACTTATTGTAAGATTTTTTTTTTTTTAAACATTTTTTTGTCAATTTTTGAGTTTTAAGCATTTTCAAAATTCTGTAATATGACTCCTACAATAAAAAAAGTTTTATTTTGTGAAAGAAATATTTGAGTACTTTAAAATGATACTAAGATTACTCCTATAAGACTTTGGTAAGTCCCAATTCTATTTTTTTTTTAAAGTTGGTTTGAAATTGGCGATGATATCAGAGTAATGATTCAATTCTAACAACAAACTGAGGACTGGATATTTTTTTTTGCAAAAAAATATTCAGTCCTTTTTAACTTTTTTTAATTTTAAATAGCATCTGATTTCAACCCCACTTGCTTTCTTTTAGACATCTCCCAAAATTAAAAAGGCTAATCATTATTCATGTCAGGCAGAGCCAAATACAATTTTTCATTGGTTGTTGTGATTGTGGCTTATAGCTTTATAAGGCAAAAACCTAAACAATTAAACAAAGCAACAAAATATACACAAATTACATGTTCCAGTATGATAAATAAAATAAACGTGTAAGAACACAATATTTAATGATATACAATAAAATAAGAAAAATTAAATTGCTTCTAATCCAAAGTTAGCATCAGAACCATGTGGAATTTCTCTCTCTGGTTAATGTAGCATTTGATTTCACCCTCACTTGCTTTCTTTTGGACATTCCCAAATTTCAAAAGGCTATTTATACTTATTGTGATGTATCATTATTGCAAACATGTCAAGCTCAGCTTAAAGTATGCTATTTATCTGGAAGATCCATTTTCTTTTATGCTGTGATAAATTCTTTAAAGTTTTTGAATTAAGATCAGTGAAGTCAAGTTTTCTGTTTCTTTTTTTTCTGCAGTATAAATATCAAATAAACATTGATGGAACAGTAGCTGCATATAGATTACCCTACTTACTGGCTGGGGATAGTCTGGTTTTCAAACACAACTCCACCTACTACGAGCACTTTTACCACGATCTGAGGCCATGGGAACATTATATTCCATTCAAGCAGGACCTTACGGACTTAGAAGAAAAGATACAGTGGGCACTAGAAAATGATCAAGAGGTAAGAGGTCAAGCATGTTCGTCTTGAAATAAATAAAAAAAATTGGTGATGATCTCATGCATATTAATGAGTGGGCAGGGCTTAATGTAAATTTTTTGAAATGCTTACTTCAACAACTATTTGTCCGTTTTGCTTCATATTTGGTATAATACTGTTGTTAGCTAGTGTCCACATGCTCATGGTGTAAAATTTTGAATCATTAATATGCGTAGTGGGCGGGGCTTAATATAGCTCACAAACATGAAATCTCCAGCACGACACATTGTGTTTATGTCATATGTGTTACATATAGGTAGGCCATAGTCTGCAGATGTGCATTATTGTTTTTGGTGATGATGTCATGCATATTAATGAGTCAGCAGGGCTAAATGTAAAAATCTTGAAATGTCGGTTTTTAACAACCACTTATCTGTTTTATTTCATATTTGGTATAATTATGATGTTAGCTAGTGTGTATGTGTACATGGTTTTGAAACATTGAAATTCATCAATATGCGTAGTGGGCGGGGCTTAATATGATTTTGCTGAAAAGAGCTTGTAAGCACCATATCTCAAGAATGATCAGTTGCATTCATGCCATATGTGGTACAATGACAGCCTATGGTCTGTTGATAGGCTCTATTGTTTTTGGTGGTGATGTTATGCATATTAATGAGTAGGCGGGGCTTAATGTAAAAATCTTTAAATGGTCATATTTTAACAACTACACGTCTGTTTTGTTTCATATTTGGTCTAGTTATGATGTTAGCTGGTGTGTACATGCTCATGGTATATAAACGTTGAATTTTATTAACATACATAGTGGGCAAGCTCAAAATGATTTTGCTGACGAGAGCTTGTAAACATGATATCAAAAGAATGATAAACTGAATTCATGTCAAATGTGGTACACCAACAGCACATGGTCCATATATGCACCCTATTAATTTTGGTGGTGATGTCATGCATATCAATGAGTAGGTGGGGCTTAATCTAAAAATCTTCAAATGCTCCTATTTCAACAACTACATGTCTGTTTTAATTCATACTTGGTATATTTATGTTTTTAGCTAGTGTATACATGTTCATGGTATAAAATTATTGAATATCATTAATATACATAATGGGTGGTTTTGCTGAGAAGAGCTTGTAAACACAGTAACCACAGAACAGTACATTGGATACAGGCCATATGTGATACACAGATAACCTATTGTCCATTGTTTTTGGTGGTGATCTCATGCATATTACTAAGTGGGGGGAAGGGGGATGGCTTGGTATAAAGAAAATCTTGAAAAAGTGATAAATGTATAGCAACCATATGTCTGTTTGAATCATACATGCATGTTATTTGTCAGTTATTGTGTACATGCTTATGTTGACAACAGGTTCTATCACTAATATGCGTGCCTTAATGTGAAAATGCTCCAAAAAGCTTGTATTAAAACACATCGCACACATATCATACATGTACACAGATGAGTTATGGTCCATATACTAGTATGTGACCTATTGTGTTGGTAGTGATGTCATGTAGGTGGGGCATTATGTAAAATCCTTCAAACAGTGATAAATGTGCAACCGTATGCATGCTTTGCATCATACTTGTAATGTTGTCAAGTTCATTTTATTGATATGCACAGTGGTCATGGCTGATGAATATATGTTATTTAGCATATTTCATGACATGCAATGCCAGTTAGTATAAAATTTGAAAATCAACCAACAATGAAAGGATGCTTAGGAACCACTAAACATTTTGGTTTTCTGGTTGAGATGTTAATATCCTTCCTTGAATTCTGTAGTTAAGGTTTATCTGATTAGTTACCTTTATCTTTTATAGAAGTTAATTTAATATTGATTTATGACATATCTTATTATGTTAGAAGTTTGCTCACCTCTCTTCTGATCTATGGGTCAGCTTTTTCCATCAGAGCACCCGGGTTGTCATGCGACTTTTGAATTTGATAGAAACTTTTGTCCAATCAGATTGTGAAGTGCGGGGGCCATGTGGGGTCTGTTGACCAATGGGATTTACTCATGGTTTGGGCTCCCTGAAACATTTCAAACTTTCCGGGAGTCTCTTGTCTTGTTGCATACAGTTCGTTATTACGTTCTTGTTATATTGAAATATATTAGTTAAATTATAATTGCCCCTATCAAGCAGGACTTATACCAGCTATACTATTTGCACCATCTTAAAATGAGGCGCAGTGGTGAAGGAGTCATGCTCGTATGCGAAAGGTACTGGGCTTGATTCCCACCGCGAGTGCTGCATTGTGTCTTTGAGCAATGCTCTTTACTCTACCTGCTTCATTTCACTCAGCTGTAAAATGAGTACCAGCACTGATGGGGAGTTCACCTGCGATGAACTGGCGTCCTGTCTAGGGGGAGTTGTGTACTATCATCCGCTTGCGCCAGGAAACCAGGGATAAGCACCGGCCTTTTGAGCCTAATGGCTTGGATGGATTGAACTTTTATACACTTAAAAGGACTTGTGGTGTGATTGGAGTGAGTGCTTTAAAGATCAGATTAGAAGGAATAAACTGGAGAACTTATATATCAACCTTGTTTGTTTTATTGACTGGGACTATGTATGTTATATGGTCACGCTTACACTTATATAGAAGGCAATTTGTCTGAAATAAACAAAATTAAAAATTAAATAGGAAATTGCAAACCTTTACAACAATTACTTTACCTCTCAGGCACAATTTAACCCTTGCTGTTGTGGTGCCGTAAACTCTCATCAAACAAACAAACAAACTGAAGTAAAATGTCTTCATTTACAGTAGACCAGAAATCCTGGAAAAAGAATCATTCAAAAACCCAAAACCAGCAAACAAAATAGAACTACGGGAGGTAAAGTTTTTCATTACAACAAAATGTGAATTCTTCCTAAAGTTGGATTCAATTACAACACAATTTCCAACTTATCTACTTGTAGATCTCCCAGCAGGATGGTCTTCCTTCAACTTTCTTCTAAGACCTTGAAGTTAGAATTAGCACACTAGTCTGCCCCCACATCCAATTTCTAATCAAATCATCTCAATTGTAGAATTGCCTCCAGGTGTCTAACCAAAAAAAGATATCATTTCAGAATTTTCAATATGAAGTTTTCTTTCTTTTGAATTGTTTTTGCATGAATGTTAATAAAAAATATATATTTTAGGGTGTACTTATGGATATCACTAAGATCTCCTTGATTGTATTACTGGTATATCAAAAAAATACTGCCCTCTCTCTCTTTTGGGTCATGAACTTTAAAGCTACTGTACGAGTCTTCTTTCTCGTCTCTGTAAAATCGGCCGAATATACGACAATCTGGTGACAAGACTGGTTTTCATAGGAACTATTATCATTTGGAATAGTAGTTATAACTGTCTAATTGATGACAAAAATGATTAGAGTTGAACTTGCAACAGATCTAATGGAGCAATTTCAAGTTGATGGGGACCCCAACGACACAGGCCGCAAGATGGCGAGTTGGAAGCAATCGGTCAACATTATGATAACTGCCAAAGGAGTAACGGACGTGAAACAAAAAGAAGCGATTCTATTACACTTTGGAGGTGTGCTGTTACAAGAAATATATTACACACTACCTGAAGTAGAACGACAAGAAGGGGAAAACCTTGATGTGTACCAACTGGTCATTAAAAACTTAAATTTGTATTTTGAACCCAAGGTGAATGAATTTTATGAACAACATAAGTTCAGGAAGTGAAACATTGACCCGGTGAGTCGTTAACACACTTAATTTCAAAGCTATGAATTCAATCGGAATCATGCAATTTTGGGACTGAAAAAAAGAAAAACATAAGGGACCAGTTGGTGGTTGTGCATCTGACAAATTAAAGACAATTTTGTTAGAAAGGGGAAATGATTTGACTCTAGATAAAGCTGTAAGCATTAATAATTAACTTGATTTGTGGCAAAACAAACAGAAGTCATGTCAGAATCAGTTACAATCCATGCACCAAGGCTGAATCAAGTAGACCTAAACCGCGTAAGCAGCATAGGAAACCACGACACAAACCAAATGGACAGGTGCAAACCCAAGCTTGTTACAAATGTGGTCGCACATCACAGTAAGGAGTGAGCGCCAACAACTGGATAGTGATAAAGACACATGACGTCAAGCAGTACAAGTCCCAGCAAACTCATTACAGCAGAGCTTAAAGTTAATGGACAATAGACACAGGGGCAACAATAGACACAGGGGTAACAACAGACACAGGGGCAACAATAGACACAGGGGCAACAATAGACACAGGGGCAACAATAGACACAGTGGCAACAATAGACACAGTGGCAGCAATAGACACAGGGGCAACAATAGACACAGGGGCAACAATAGACACAGGGGCAACAATAGACACAGGGGCAACAATAGACACAGGGGCGACAATAGACACAGGGGCGACAATAGACACAGGGGCGACAACAGACACAGGGGCGACAACGAGACACAGGGGCGACAAGAGACACAGGGGCAACAATAGACACAGGGGCAACAATAGACACAGGGGCAACAATAGACACAGGGGCAACAATAGACACAGGGGCAACAATAGACACAGGGGCAACAATAGACACAGGGGTAACAACAGACACAGGGGCAACAATAGACACAGGGGCAACAATAGACACAGTGGCAACAATAGACACAGTGGCAGCAATAGACACAGGGGCAACATGTACTGTGATCCCAGAAACCATTGCTGAGAAATTGGGGATTATTGAGTTAAAAGGACTTTAATGTAAATTTCAAAGAGTTTTACAGGTGAGAGAATTAAGCCAAAGGACAAGTCCATGTTAAAGTTGAGTACAAAGGGCAAATGAAGTTTCTTCATGTTTTTGTTGACAGAAGCAAATTAGTTGTTGTTAGGTTGAAATTGGTTAATGGACATTAGAATGGATTGGCTAGACCTGCTAAATACCATCCACCATGTAAATCAGATAGGTGACCCACAGGTACATATTGAGATAATTTTAAAGGAACATGAGGGCTTGTTTGATGGTAAATTGGGAAACTAAATAAATGTCAAATCCAATGCTGGTTGACCTTCTCCCAGAATCCACACCATATATGGCCAAATGTCTCAGAGTACCATATGCCCTTAGGGAAGAAGTAAATAAGGAAATTGATAGGATAGTGGAGGAAGGAATTCTGATCCCAGTAGAACACATGGAATGGGCTAGCTTATTTGTGACAGTTAATAATAATAATAAGTAAAACTTATATAGCGCGAAATCAACAGGGCTGCTTAGAGCGCTTAACAGTAAATTCTAAATATGAAGTGAAATGAAATAAAACATAAGATAGCATAAAAGATAAAAGCCAAATATAACACTAAAACATAAAACACAAAATAAGTAAGAAACATGACTACGAATAAAAAGCAAGCTTGAAGTAATAAGTTTTTAAAGCAGTTTTAAAAATGGCCAGAGAATTACTTGATCTAATGTTGAAAGGCAAGATGTTCCATAATTTGGGGGCGCAAACAGAAAAAGCCCTGTCACCTGCCTTGGATTTGGTTTTCTTCTCACACAAAAATTGAAGAGACGATGATCGTAATGACCTGTTCGGGGTATAAGTTTCAAGGAGGCAAGACAGGTAAGAGGGTGCTAGACCATGCAGGGCTTTGTACGTTAAGAGATTGATTTTGTATTTTATTTTAAATTCAATTGGGAGCCAGTTAAGGGATTCTAAAAGTGGGGTAGCATGGTCTCTTTTACGTTTCATGTAAACTAGACGAGTACTGTTATTCTGCACAAGTTCAAGTTTGCGAGTAACACATTTGGGAAGGCCAATTAATAAACCGTTAACATAATCAAGACGAGATGTTACGATCGCATTAACCAGAGTGGCGGTAGCATTTAAAGTAAGGAATTGACGTATATGAGCAATTTGACGTAGATGTGAATAGCAAGATTTAACAACACTGTTTACCTGTGCAACCAAGTTAAATTCAGAGTTACAAAGAAAATTGGTGACTTAAGGATTTGCAGGAAGTACAAGCCATCAGTTAAACCAAAATTGAAACCAGTACCCCCTCCAAACATTAATGTTGATGACATTCTGTCAAATTTAGCTGGAGGTAAAAAATTCAAAACATTCAACCTATCACAAATCAGGTGGAATTAGAAGCAGAGTTTAAAAAAGTGTTGACAATAATAACTGAAAAGGGTTGTACCAGCCCAACTGGCTGCCCTATGGAATAACACCTGCACCAACCATGTGGCAAAATGCCATACAGGTTCCGTCGCAATACTCTAGACCAGTTAATTACGCTCGACACCGCTTATCCGGGAATCCTTTGCAAAAAGGAACACCTCATTGCCATATTTTTTGACCTCGAGAAAGCTTTCGACACTACTTGGAAATACGGCATTACCCGGAAACTTCACACCATTGGCCTCAGAGGCCACCTCCCCATCTTTATTCAAAACTTCCTCTCACCCAGGCAGTTCCAAGTTCAGATTGGCCACACCTCTCCAAGCCGCACCCCCAAGAAGAGGGCGCCCCCAAGGCAGCATCCTCTCCCCACTCTCTTCAACCTGAGCATTAATGACATCGGTAATGACCTTGGCCCCAGCATCAAACGCACCCTCTACGTGGATGACTTCACCATCTTCTACTCCTCTCCTAGCTTTCCTATTGTTGAAAATAGGCTCCAAACCAGCCTCAATCAGCTGCAAGTCTGGAGCAACAATAACGGTTTTAGATTCTCCAAAGACAAGACAGTCTGCATGCACTTTTGTCATTTCAACAACCTCCACCCCAACCCGAACTTTGTGCTCAATGGGAATCGATCCCTAAAGTTGAAAACACAAAGTTCCTTGGTCTAACTCTAGACCCCAAGCTCACCTACAAGCCACACATCACCAACCTGAAACTAAAATGCAATAGCTCCTCAACCTCCTCCAACTGCTCTCCAACACTACTTGGGGAGCGAACCGCTATGCTCTCCTCAAAATTTTCAGGCTCACCATTCGTGCCAAGCTTGACTATGGCAATATTGTTTACTGTGTCGCTCACAACTCATACCTCAACCACATTAACACCATCCAAAATGAAGCCCTCAGGCTTTGTCTAGGAGCCTACAGGACCTCCCCAATCACTAGCCTTCATGTTGAAGCCAACGAACCCCCATTTCTACTTAGATGTAAAAAGCTAAGCCTCTCCTATGCTTTTAGAGTCCTCACCAACACCCAGAACCCTGTTTACAACCTCATTAGGTACCCCAATTTCTCCTCCTCTTTGATAGGACTAAAACCCTATCGCCCCCTTCAGCTTACGATTAAATCAGACCTCTTTCAACTTGGCATCAACCCCGCCACTCTCGGCACCTATTCCTGGCCCACTTTTCCGCCTTGGGCCACTCCCTTCCTTCTGTCCACCTAGACCTCTCCACTTATAACAAAACTCAAACTCACCCTAATCTCTTCATCAATCTCCACAACCAAATCAAAGACCAACTCTCAAATTACACTCCATCTATACTGATGGCTCCAAGGAAGGCAACAAGACAGCTGCTGCTGCCATCATCCAAGACATCACCCTCAGTAGCAGACTTCCTGACCACTCATCCATCTTTTCAGCCGAGGCTAAGGCCATTCTCCTCGCCCTCAACTTTATTGAGTACTCTCCTCTTAGTCACTTTGCCATTTTCTCTGACTCAAAGGCTGTTCTTACTTCATTACTCAATCTTAAATGGGATAACCTCACCTGCCACCTCCTCCTCCGGAAACTCTTTTCTCCCACCCTCTGCAGGAAAAGTGTTCTTTTCTTCTGGATACCCAGCCATGTTGGCATCCCTGGCAATGACAGGGCTGATACAGCCGCTAAGCTTGCCCTTAACCTCCTCCCTTCCCCTTTTCCCAAAAACCCTCTCTGACATCAAACCGCTTATCGCTTCTCTTGTTCGTGACCGCTGGCAAACCTTATGGAACTTCCAAATTGATAACAAACTCCATGTTATCCAGCCCACAATCCCGATCAAATCCACCATCAACAACCTTTCTCGATCGACAACGCTCATATTACCCGCCTTAGAATTGGTCACACCCACCTCACTCACTCCCACCTCCTTATTGGTTCCCCAACCCCTCTGTAACAATTGCCACTGCATCCTCACAATCCAACACGTTCTCCTTGCTTGCCCCCTGTACAACCTTCCCAGAGCTTCTCTCGCCCCCACAACTCAATTGCTGAGTTCTTCCAAAAATCCTCCAGATAAAATAGTCTCCTTCCTTCAGCATGCATCCTCTACAACCATATTTAATTCTCCTCTTCCACCCCTCTCTACTTTGTTTTTAGTTTTACCCATGCACCTCCTCTCTCGATCACAGCTTTCTGGCTTTTGTTCTTGAATTTCTCTCATTCTTCCCCTGGTCTCTTTCCTTACTACCTCTAAAATGATCTGACCTCTCAGGCACAATTTGACCTTCGTTGTCGTGGTGCCGTTAAGACCTCATCAAACAAACAAACAAACAGGTTGTTCTGACTGGCTTAGATAGAGTAATAGTTTACCTTGAGGATATTGTTGTCACAGAAAACAATGACAAGGAGCACCTAGACAATATAAAAAAGGTATTGACGGAAACACATGGCCTTAAGCTTAAAAAAGAAAAATGTGTATTTTACAGAACCTGTATCATACTTGGGTCACGTGATTAACAAAGATGGTGTTCATAAATGCCCTCTTAAGATAGATCATATCCTTAACCTCCCACTACCTCAAGATGTGATGCAATTGAGATCTGATCTAGGGATGATAAACTATTATCAGTCCTTTATACCTAACCAAGCATCTATCTTGAGACCTTGATGGAATAGGGCAGAAAATTTGAATGGACAGGTTCTCTAACAAAGCTGCATTTTAACAATCTAAATTTGCATTGGCTGACTCTGGGTTTCTTGTACACTATAATGTGAAGCTGCCTGTTAAGGTGGCTACAGATGCTTCACCTAATGTGATTAGTGCAATCTTGAGCCATGTAATTGATGGTCAAGAGAGGCCAGTGCAAAATGCATCACATGCACTAAGGCCGAACAAAAGTATCCACAAATTAAGTGTGAAGCTCTAGCAATTGTTTTTACACTCGAGAAATTCTATCCATACATTTATGGAAGACATTTTAGTTTTGTTACAGATAACAAACCATTGACTGTGATATCAGACCGAAAACTGGACTATCGGTACTAGCAGCAGAAAGAATTTAAAGATGGGCACTAATGTGGCAGGGTTTGATTTTGAAATTAAATTTTGAAACAGTGAGGAAAATGCAAATGTTGACTGTTGGTCTAGACTACCCACTAATCCAGCGCCCTAACATGAGGTAGATCAGAAGGCCAATCGTAGTTTCATGGACACCATAGAAGTGTTACCTGTCAATGCCAATGACATAAGATGTAAAACTGCTAAAGATAAAGAGCTGTCCAAGGTTAAATTGTATCTGATGAGTGCTTGGCCAAACTGTGAAAAGGACCTATAACCAACCCTTTTACACCCACTGTAATGAGCTCTCAATTGAAAATGGTTGTATCTGATAGGGTACTAGAGTAATTGTCCCACCTAAGTGTAAGGGGTAAGATCCCAAGTGAGTTACATTGTGGGCACAAGGGGTTGTAAAGATGAAATGTATTGCCTGGTCCTACATATGGTGGCCTGGAATGGATGCACAAATTGCAGTAACAGTAACCCCCTTGGTTACCAACAAGGGAGAGATGGGAGCGTATACATGTGGACTTCGCAAGATTCTTATTGGGACACATGTTTTTAGTAGTAGTTGATGCCTACAGCAAATGGCCTGAAGTGATCATACTGAAATCCACCTACCACTGACAAAATCATTGAAGACTCAAGAAAATTGTTCAGTACTTTGGGATGACCTCCAATTATTGTCTCCGATAATGGGTCTCACAGTTTACGTTCCATGAGTTTTCAACATTTGTTCAAGCAAATGGGATTATCCTGGACACCCAGCTACAAATGGTCAAGCTGAAAGATTTGTCCAATCTATGAACCAAGGACTTAAGGCCTCTGTAAAAGTTTCTTTTAGCATATTGAATTGCTGAGCATGTGTTCACCAAAGAATCCCCAGCTTAGTTATTCTTGAGACCCCTTCAAGGACTACTGTAGGTTAGATCTACTCCAACCAAAACATGATGAAAGTGTACGCAATAAGTTGCATGATGTCATGGAAAAGTCTTCTGTTGACAAGAAACCAGTTAGTGAGTTTGAATTGATGAGTTAGTGTATGCAAGAGATTTTAGAGGCCCTGGAAAACATCATGAAGTGGGCCCCAGAGATAATTGTGAGTGGAAGTGGACCACTTAGGTGCATTGGACCACTTACTAAAGGTAGGAAGCCAAGTTTGGTTAAGACATACAAACCAAATTAGAACCCGGTCTGCAAATACCCTTGATTATGGTTCAGAGGATGACAACCTGAGAGATTTATTAGATCAGATATTGGATGTGAACAAATCTTGAAACAGAAAGATGACAAGGCTAGTCAGAAACAACAGGGGGTGATAATAAAACTAATGACCCCAGTTGTTTGGAGAAAAACAATGGGAGACCACCTAGACTGAGAAATTGTCAGAGTCTGTAAATCATCACGGCGATATGCTGAGGAATTTTAACACAATAGTTAGATATGACAGGTAGATGATGAACAAGTTGTGATAAATTGTATACTAATTATTTCTAGTTTCTTTTGTATTCAAATTAGAATAGTTTTAAACATCATGGGCCAATAGCTTTCAACAAAGGTACAATTAAGTTTACCCATAAATGGGAGAAATTCAATACTGTCAAATTTAAACACAAATGCACTTAGCATTCAATCTTATTGAGTTTATTTAATATTTCTGTACAGTACAATTCAGGCGATGGTTGAAGATCGGTAAAGTTTACTTAATATTTAGAAAGGGTTTCTATGTTTCATCACAATATTTTTTTAAATGGAATATGAAATATTCACTATACCATAACTTTGAAATAGCCAGGGAGAATAATGGATATTACCAAGTTCTCCTTGATTGTTTTACTGGTATATCAAAAATAAATACTGCTCTCTCTCTCTCTCTCTTGGGTCATTAACTCTAAAGCTGCTGTACAAGTCTTCCTTCTCATCTCGGTAAAATCGGCCGAATATACGACAGTGTACCTAGGGAATGTTTTCATTAATATACTTCCTTCAGATTCTTAGTACATCAATCTCTAGATTTACAAGAAGCCTCGGCTACTTTTTAGATAATTACATTGGTTTATATTTATGTGCGAAGTATTTAATGAGAAAAGCTGTTAGTATTTGTGGTTCGTGACTTGGGAAAGAATTTGACTTATCTTTATTAATGTTGTATTGTTGCCAAAACTACACAAACCAAAACAGCCATGTTTCAGCATGATTATAGACCACCCTCATTGTAAATGTAGGGTGTTACCCACTATACTAATGATGTCATAGGATTGTAAAAATTATACAAAGCTTGTAAAATGTTTGTGTAGTGACCTTCATTATTAGTTGCTATTGTTTGTCTTTTCTCATGGGGAGGAGAGGGGGGAGCACTAGGTTTGGGCCGTACAATTACTTGCAACTAACTACTTTTTTGTAGCATCATTTTGTTGTTTTTATGTGATATGCTTCTGTTGAATTAGTTTTGTTCAGATGAAAGCGTTTAGATGTGTTGGTGGTAACCACTCTTGTATCATGTGCATTTCTCATTTTGAATTTAAACTCATAGCTGACATTCAGCGCTTTGTTATACAAATTAATTGTTTAACATAATAACTTCTTAGTATATTGCTTTTTTCTTTGTTCTCAACAGGCTTTTCGGATAGCACAGAATGGTAAAACCTATGCAAGGAACAATCTTCTATCCAATGATATCTTTTGCTATTACCATAAAGTAATGGAGGTAGGTTGTTAATGTAAAGTGATTAATATTTGTAATATGTAGTTGTTCATTATCATAGAATTTAGGAGTTTCCAGTGCTATTTATAAAAAGTGTTTTCCAAAGCCTGTATCAGAATTATTAATATCTGCCATCTGTGAGCAAAAAACTTAAATTATAGAGTTCAAATGTTTTTTATATTTGTAGAGCTTTATTATCCTCTCTCTGAAAAAGTTGGTGAAGAGGAATATAGCATCTGTTTGTCCGTCTGTCCACATCCATTGTTCGTCCAAAATCATGCATTGTTCAGCTACTGGGAACATAAGGTTTTTGCCTTTGGAAAGGGATTGAAACTTTTTGTGAAAGTAAATTTTACATAAAATAGCCTCTTGCCTTGAAAGAACTTACAACAAATGCATTCCTGACATGAATAGCAATTAAAATATTTGTTCTGGCATGAAAATGTCAACAAAAGAGCCTGATGCCTTAAAAGAATTTGTAGTAAGTGTCGTGGGGATCAATACAAAATATAAACAATAAGTGCTGGGGTGAATATAGCGGAAAAATAGACTTACAATGAACTCCAAATTAATCTACAATGAATTTTCATTCTGATTTAATAGATAGATCAGCCCTGGTTTTAAGGCAAAATATCAAGTTAATCATGTTTTGATGGGGAGTGTCAGATTTAATTTAAGAATTAAATATTTTTCTGTTTATGTAAATTATTAGGAAGTAATGAGGTAGGAGCTGTGGTGCAATGGAGTGAGTGAAGGTTATAGTTAAGGTTGAAATGATGAGTTGGTTGATAGTATATTTAGTAGATGAGTGGTAGCAAAAGGTGTGTAAGGATGGGGTATGGGTGGTAGGTCAAATGAGGATGGTAGGTGAATGCAGGATGGTAGGTGAATGCAGGATGGTAGGTGAATGCAAGATGGTAGGTGAATGCAAGATGGTAGGTGAATGCAGGATGATAGGTGAATGCAGGATGGTAGGTGAATGCAGGATGGTAGGTGAATGCAGGATGATAGGTGAATGCAGGATGGTAGGTAAATGCAGGATGGTAGGTGAACGCAGGATGGTAGGTGAATGCAGGATGGTAGGTGAATGCAGGATGGTAGGTGAATGCAGGATAGTAGGTGAATGGGGCATGTTAGGTTGTGAGGGGATGGGAGTTGGAGGACAGAATGTTGGGTGGAAGATGGCATAGTGATTGGTAGATGTTGGGATAAGGGTGGGATGGCATGGGAGACAGGATGAGATGGAATGTGGGATGGTATGCAGGATGGGATGATATGTGGGATAGGGTGGGATGGCATGTGGGACAGAATGGGATGGAATGTGGGACAGGGTGGGATGGCATGTGGGACAGAGTGGGATGGCATGTGGGAAAGGGTGGGATGGCATGTGGGAAAGGGTGGGATGGCATATGGGACAGGGTTGGATGGCATGTGGGTGAGGGTGATATGGAATGTGGAACAAGGTGGGCTGGCATATGGGACAGGGTAGCATGGTGTGTGAAATAGGGTGGCATGGCATTGGAACAGGGAGGGATGGTGTGTGGGACAGATGGGTAATGTGGTGGAGTAAGCATCTACAGTTTATGTATGATTTTCTGTAGGGAGGGATGTAGGATAGGATGCAATGTGGAACAGAGGGTGAAAGTGTATTGTTAAGAGGCAATGGGGTTTGTATCATTTGCTTATTTTACTTTACTGTTGTCAATACATTTTAGGCATTGCAAACATCACCGACATCAACATTTGCATTTGAGCAACTTTGAAGTACAAAGAGGGTTACCAAAGAAATTGTTACTCTTCATGCAAACAAAAATTGAAGCAGAAACCTACTTTTGTTTGAGAAAGTAAAACTGCTGGGGCTTTGCCCCTGGACCCCACCAGGGCCCTAAATGGGCCTGGACTCCACGCTGTTTGGGTTCACGCTTCACGTGAGCATGGTTCAACCTTCCGCCGCCTCTTGAGTTAACGTTTGTAGCCCAACCAACACAGAGTGTTGGGTTGAGGTTATAAAATCGTACAGATTTCTCACTTTTTGTCTTTAAAATGATTCACCTCCTAAGTTTAAAATCTATTGGTCTTGACATTTTGGCTCATGCGAGATGTTTTCATGCATATGATAGATTGGAGTTATAACTAAAAATGGTGCAATTTTTTTTATAATTTTAGTGCCATCATGGAGATTCTCCATGGTGTCATATGTTTCACACTCAGTAAGCGCAGACTGCATTCTCTTTCATGATTAAACTGCCCATCATTCATAAAAAACGTTATGAAAGGGATGTCTAGCATTGCGTGTGTACGAGAGCGACGTGACAACTGCTTCTATTCTCTTAAACTATTTTCGCTCCATTTTCTCTCCAATTTGCACCATTTTGGTTTATAACTTCATTTTCGGATTTTCTTTTCGGTGTATGGGCTTTTATCCTCGGTGAGATCGTTTCTTTTCTTTTTTTTCTATTATATTTTCCCTCGTTCTGTCCCGACTTTTCACGCCCTTCGTTACTAATACAGCGGTCCCCATATAGTGGTTCCGCAATTTTTTTCTAGCTGCCTCGGGTCTCTCGGCCCTTGGTTTTTTCTTTCATAATGACAAAGCGCCTATGCAGTGACCTTGACCCCCCCCTCCCCTCCCCGTGACCCACCTGCTACCATCATTGACCATTCTGCAACCCCAATCCCAAAAATCCTTATAATCCATGCCACCAACAAGCAGGAAAGCTTTAAAAAGTTTCTCCTTTCCTCATCCATAAAGCCCTCTTTGGCCTTGTCGGTACCCTCCCCAAAGTCTCTACCCTTAGATCCGGTGATCTCCTGGTGCACTGCACCAGGGACACACAAGCCACCACCCTCCTTTCCACAAAACCCTATCCAACTCTGGTATCGACATCACAGTCACCCCCATCGTTCCCTAAACTCCAGCAAAGGCGTCATACGCACCCGCGATCTTGCGTACATGACCGATGACGACCTCCAAGAAGAACTAGCTAACCAACATGTAAATCAAGCCCGTCGTCTCGTTCTAAAGAGAGACGGAGCCGAAACTCCCACCAACACCATATTTCTCACCTTCGCAACACCAACTCTCCCCTCCCACATCATTGCCGGCTACCTGAGAATCCAGGTCGCCCCTTACATCCCTAACCCTTTACGCGTTGCTATAATTGTCAGAGGTATGGCCACGGAAAACTCCTGCCACAGCCAAGCGCTGTGGTAACTCGGAGCCCCGACCATGACAACACCTCCTGCACCAACCCCACTCTGCACAAATTGTGACGGTAAACACCCAGCAAACCATCCCTATTTCTCGAAAGACTGTCCCACCTGGCTTCAGGAAAAACAAATAACAAAACTTAAAACCCTTAACCCCAACATAACCTACCCTGAGGCCAGGAAACAATTCCTCGCTTCCCTTAACTCCAAGCCTTCCTACTCAAACGTAGTCTCCTCTAACTCTAATTCCGCCCCCCCAAACACAACTAACACAACAAAAACTAACTCCCATACCCAAACCGACCTCACCTGGCTCTTCTTACCTAGTCCTAAGCCCATCACCATTTCCAACAACCCAATCACACCCAATACCCACACCACCTCCACCACCACTTCTCTCCTCAACCCCCCTTCCTACTCTAAAGCCCCTACCGCCCCTACACCAACTCCACTAATACCTTCATACATCAAGCTAAAACCAGCCAAGCAAACAACCAACAAACCAACAAATCAACCAACAAACAACCAACCAAAAACAACCAATCAACAAACAACAAAACAAACAACCAATCAACAAACAACCAATCAACAAACAACCAATCAACAAACAACCAATCAACAAACAACCCACCTCCCAAACCCACACTGAAGAGAGTATGGATTGTTCGACACGAACACACCGATCATACTTCTCGCCCAATTTTCAAAAACAATCGCTCCCAAAGAAACAGATCCAAAAAAAATGTTTAACTCAGACCCAGCAGATCTTCCTCCAGATAACCCCGCCTCCTTTATGGCATACACCACAAACAATTACAATAACACCCACAACATCATACAATGGAACATTAGGAGCCTTAAGGCCAATTCTGAAGAAATCGACCTTCTGGCCTCCACCTTCAACCCGGTCGTCTTCTGCCTACAAGAAACTTTCTTGAAAACCACCGACCATTACTCCCTTAACAACTTTGCTTGCTATCACAAACATCAAGTGGATGCTGACAGGGCCTGTGGTGGCGTCTCCATTCTCGTTAGACACGATATCCCACACAGCCCTGTTCGTGTGCACACCGACCTTCAGGCCATCTGTATTTCTATCTCCCTCCACAAAACTTTTACTCTCTGCAATATCTATCTCCTCCCAACACAAACATTCAACCAACCAGCCTTAACAACCTCATCTCTCAGCTTCCCCCCCCCTTCATCCTTCTTGGTGACTTCAACGCTCACAACCCTCTGTGGGGCTCTAATACCACCACCCCTAGAGGCAAGTTCATCAAAACGCTCTCCGTCAGCACAGCCTGTCCTTACTGAACACTAACTCCCGACCTACCTTCATCCTGCCACAGGCTCTCTCACCTGTATTGACCTGTCTATCTGTTCCCCTAACCTCCTCCCTGATTTTAGTTGGAGAGTCACTGCTGACCTCTGTGGTAGTGATCATT
Organism: Chiridota heheva; assembly: GCA_020152595.1. Lineage (NCBI taxonomy): Eukaryota > Metazoa > Echinodermata > Holothuroidea > Apodida > Chiridotidae > Chiridota > Chiridota heheva. The sequence continues at coordinate 237,641 of JAIGNY010001023.1, forward strand.
ACCCTCTTCTTATACACTCCAATCTTCAAATCCCCACTGAGCACACCCCCAATTGGAACCTCGACAAGGCTGACTGGTCCTTTTTGAAACCCTCTGTGACTCACACCTCTCCCCATCTTCTCGAGGATGAGGATCCCATGTCTAACTTCAGTAATATCCTTATCAACATCGCCACCTGCTCAATTCCCACACCTCCAAACCCCCAAATCATCCCCCCAACCCCTGGTTCTCAGATGACTGCAAAACCGCCATCAAGAACAGGAAAAGAGCCCTCAGGAACTTTAAAACTAACCCGACCACCCATAACCTTAACCTCTTTCGCATCAGCCGTGCCAAGGCCAGATGCACTATCAAGGACAGTAAAACCAACACTTGGAACAACTTTATCTCTTCTCTCACCACCAACACCCCCACTAAGAAGATTTGGAGAATGGTTAACAGCTTCCACGACAGAGTAGGCAAATCTTCCATCTCCCATCTCTCTTGGAATGGAGACCTTCTCACCGCAAAAAAAGACATCGTTGACCACCTCGCCGCCTCTTTCAGCAACATCTCGCCCCTCGACCAACTACTCCAATGCTTTCAAAATCAAAAAGCTTGCGATGAAGCCCGGAGAATCACTTTTCCCTGACAACTCCGAAAGCTACAACACCCTCTCACCCTTTCTGAATTAAACCAAGCCATCAGCGACGCTGGCTGCACCTCCAAGGGCCCAGATAACATCCCCTATCAGTTTCTGAAACACCTCCCCATCAAGGCCACCACTACCCTACTCACCATCTTCAACCACATTTGGTCCTCACACTCCTTTCCCCTATCTGGAGGACAGCTATTGTCATCCCCGTCCTTAAACCGGGAAGGATAGCATCGACCCCACCAGCTACCGACCCATCGCCCTTACTTGCTGTCTCTGTAAAATTATGGAAAAGATCATTAATCAGAGACTAAACTGGTTCCTCGAGACCAACAGAATCCTCTCTCCTCACCAAAGCGGCTTCAAAAATGTCGCAATACCCTAGACCAGTTAATTACGCTCGACACCGCTTATCCGGGAATCCTTTGCAAAAAGGAACACCTCATTGCCATATTTTTTGACCTCGAGAAAGCTTTCGACACTACTTGGAAATACGGCATTACCCGGAAACTTCACACCATTGGCCTCAGAGGCCACCTCCCCATCTTTATTCAAAACTTCCTCTCACCCAGGCAGTTCCAAGTTCAGTATTGGCCACACCCTCTCCAAGCCGTACCCCAAGAAGAGGGCGTCCCCCAAGGCAGCATCCTCTCCCCACTCTCTTCAACCTGAGCATTAATGACATCGGGAATGACCTTGGCCCCAGCATCAAACGTACCCTCTACGTGGATGACTTCACCATCTTCTACTCCTCCCCTAGCTTTCCTGTTGTTGAAAATAGGCTCCAAACCAGCCTCAATCAGCTGCAAGTCTGGAGCAACAATAACGGTTTTAGATTCTCCAAAGACAAGACAGTCTGCATGCACTTTTGTCATTTCAACAACCTCCACCCCAACCCGAACTTTGTGCTCAATGGGAATCGCATCCCTAAAGTTGAAAACACAAAGTTCCTTGGTCTAACTCTAGACCCCAAGCTCACCTACAAGCCACACATCACCAACCTGAAACTAAAATGCAATAGCTCCCTCAACCTCCTCCGACTGCTCTCCAACACTACTTGGGGAGCGAACCGCTATGCTCTCCTCAAAATTTTCAGGCTCACCATTCGTGCCAAGCTTGACTATGGCAATATTGTTTACTGTGTCGCTCACAACTCATACCTCAACCACATTAACACCATCCAAAATGAAGCCCTCAGGCTTTGTCTAGAGCCTACAGGACCTCCCCAATCACTAGCCTTTATGTTGAAGCCAACGAACCCCCCTTTCTACTTAGATGTAAAAAGCTTAGCCTCTCCTATGCTTTTAGAGTCCTCACCAACACCCAGAACCCTGTTTACAACCTCATTAGGTACCCCAATTTCTCCTCCCTCTTTGATAGGACTAAAACCCTATCGCCCCCTTCAGCTTACGATTAAATCAGACCTCTTTCAACTTGGCATCAACCCCGCCACTCTCGGCACCTATTCCTGGCCCACTTTTCCGCCTTGGGCCACTCCCCTTCCTTCTGTCCACCTAGACCTCTCCACTTATAACAAAACTCAAACTCACCCTAATCTCTTCATCAATCTCCACAACCAAATCAAAGACCAACTCTCAAATTACATCTCCATCTATACTGATGGCTCAAGGAAGGCAACAAGACAGCTGCTGCTGCCATCATCCAAGACATCACCCTCAGTAGCAGACTTCCTGACCACTCATCCATCTTTTCAGCCGAGGCTAAGGCCATTCTCCTCGCCCTCAACTTTATTGAGTACTCTCCTCTTAGTCACTTTGCCATTTTCTCTGACTCAAAGGCTGTTCTTACTTCATTACTCAATCTTAAATGGGATAACCTCACCTGCCACCTCCTCCGGAAACTCTTTTCTCCCACCCTCTGCAGGAAAAGTGTTCTTTTCTTCTGGATACCCAGCCATGTTGGCATCCCTGGCAATGACAGGGCTGATACAGCCGCTAAGCTTGCCCTTAACCTCCTCCCTTCCCCTTTTCCCAAAACCCTCTCTGACATCAAACCACTTATCGCTTCTCTTGTTCGTGACTGCTGGCAAACCTTATGGAACTTCCAAATTGATAACAAACTCCATGTTATCCAGCCCACAATCCCGATCAAATCCACCATCAACAACCTTTCTCGTATCGACAACGTTCATATTACCTGTCTCAGAATTGGTCACACCCACCTCACTCACTCCCACCTCCTTATTGGTTCCCCCCAACCCCTCTGTAACAATTGCCTCTGCATCCTCACAATCCAACACGTTCTCCTTGCTTGCCCCCTGTACAACCTTCCCAGAGCTTCTCTCGCTCCCCACAACTCAATTGCTGAGTTCTTCCAAAAAAATCCTCCAGATAAAATAGTCTCCTTCCTTCAGCATGCATCCCTCTACAACCATATTTAACTCTCCTCTTCCACCCCCTCTCTACTTTGTTTTTAGTTTTACCCATGCACCTCCTCTCTCGATCACAGCTTTCTGGCTTTTGTTCTTGAATTTCTCTCATTCTTCCCCTGGTCTCTTTCCTTACTATCTCTAAAATGATCTGACCTCTCAGGCACAATTTGACCTTCGTTGTCGTGGTGCCGTTAAGACCTCATCAAACAAACAAACAAACATTCATAAATAGATATCAGGTAATTACTTTCAGTTAAACAGCAGACCACTATGGTATATGATTTATTCCTTATTTGAAACATCGGGATGTTAAGTCTATTGGGGAATTCCTTACCTAAATTGATATTGCTCCAAGTAGTGATACTTATTCTTGTTCCAACTACAACGTTGTATGAAACTTTCATGAAAAATTAAATATCTATATGAACAGCATTATGAAATAACCTTCTTTGGGAGGAATGATCCATCAATCATTCATAGACTGTGCACACAGTCCTCCAGGCATATAATGCATATTTATATTTATATTTGGGCAGTTTGATGAAATTTAGGACAGAAATATAAGAATTGAATTAAAATGCTCTCAACTATAAACAATCAATATCATCCCAATACAAACTTTTTACATTATTCCAAAAGACTGGGATCTTGACATCAACAACCTACATCATGCCATCTTTCTCTTATATGGACAACAAATCACCACCACTGGACAATCAAAGCCTTTATTCAAAATTTAAAGGGTTGAGCTTCTGCATTAGTGATGCTCTGGTTCAATCCTTCACCAACATTATTTGAATGGAAGCAGTTGAATATGGCCATGGTCTAATCTTAATTTTACCCTCAATCAAAATATAGTGGGATATAAAAGTCTTTAATGACTTCAAGTGACAGAAATTTAGGACAGAATTTGAAAGGATTATTACAATCAAGATTTTCAGCTCTCAACTCCTTTAGACATAACAACTGTTGCATACATTAACAATTATTGATTTAGATTAAATCGGAAGCTACAAGGGCTCTTGATATAATTTAAAGACTACAGTAGCCAAGTGGTTAGGGTGTTCATCTCATACTCAAAAGGTACTAGGATCATATCTCATCCAGGGTGCTGTGTCCTTGCCAGCAAGACACTTTATCCCACTTGCTCCAGTTCACTCACCTGTAAAATAAATACCAGTTTCGGCTGGGGGATTAACCTGTGATGTTATGGTGTCCCATCTGGGGGAATAAAGTACTCTCATCTGCACCGGCTCTATAAGGAAATAGGCTTTATGGGATTTAACTATCTGTTCTGAATTGAATGCTCTTTCTGGTGAGTAAGACATCTGTCCATATACCTTTGATTGTGACTTTGTCCTTCTTTCTGCACAAACAAAGAACTACCATGAAATTGATGTTACCTACATCAGACTTTATTAAGTGCACCAGAATCCATCACATGTTACGCATACACCTTATAATAACTGAGGTCAAGGTGAATTGACTCCATGCACAGATGGCTTTGATTACAGACAGGCTTTATACCCATTCAGGTTTCCTCTCTGTCATTCATAATGTACATTGTAAGATTGAAACACAAATAATAACCAATGAATTGGTACATATTTTGTAGGGTTTCTAATATTAGATTGTTAACAGGAGGCACACCAAAAACTTGAAATTCCTTTATACTTGAAAATCATAAAAAAGACAAATGTGAGGGCTTATTGTGTAGGAGAGTTCACATTACTTAGATTAGACATATTCCAGATGGCTTGAACCACGAGCAGCGTTTTCATTCATCTCCAGATTATGATTGGGATCCAACCATAATCTTGCTCATTGATTGTAGAAAAAAGGAATGTCATGTGTGAGCTTGCGATCAGACCAACTGCGAGAGATCTGATCGTGGCGCACGAGTGAACCGCAAGTTGAAACATCTGTGAAATGTATATCCTGTGTTTTGCAGAAGATACATATTACTGTGTATACACTAACTGTAAGAGTGAAATATGTATGTACTCGTGTTGTGGACAGCTAAAGGATATTCATTCAAATTTTTGTTTTGATGATATCCAAAATGTGATGAAATAAATGGAATAATAAAGGTTTGAAATTGACTGAATTGATGATAACAAAGCCACCATGGTTGAATGGTATTCAGGATTGTATGTGCCCCCTTGCTCTACCAGATCATGATATGCATTTGATGTAAGATACAACGTGTTGAGGGCAACGCGACTTCTATTCTATTCTCTCCAACTTTTGATTCCGATTCACTTTACCTTGCACTTCACCACCTAAATTTTGCTTTAAATCTTCATTTTCTCGGAATCTCTCTCTGTGGGTGGGTATCTACTTTCGGTGAGATAGTTCTTTTGTTTTCTTTCCTCCCATTCTGACCAGACTTTCGCGCCTTATTGTTACCTGTACAGCAGTTCTCCTATAGTACTTCCACGATTTGTTTTCTCTAGTTGGCTCAGGTTTTTTTTTTTTTCCATCATGACGAAACGCTTCTGCCTTGACCCTCCCTCCTCTTCCCGTACCCCACCTGCTACCGCCATTGACTATTCTTCAACCCCAGTCCCCAAAATTCTAATCATACAGGCCACCAATAAACCAGAAAGTGTGAAATGTTTCCACTTTTCTCATACACAAGGTGCTCCAAGGCCTTGTCGGTACCCTCCCCGAGGTCTCTACCCTCAGATCTGGCGATCTTTTGGTGCACTGCACCAGGGACACCCCAGCCACCACCCTCCTCGCGTCCAAAACCCTAGCCAATATCGGTATTGATGTTACAGTCACCCCCACCATTCCCTGAGCTCCAGCAAAGGTGTTATCAGAATTAAAGACCTTGCCTACCTGACCGATGAAGACCTCGTAGAGGAACTTGCCATTCAACACGCTACTGAAGCCCGTCGTCTCGTCCTCCAGAGAGACGGTGTGGAAACACCCACCTATACCATCTTCCTGACTTTTTCCACACCAACTCTCCCCTCCCACATCACTGCTGGATACCTCAGAATCCCAGTCACCCCTTACATTCCTAACCCCCTCCATTGTTATAAGTGCCAGAGGCATGGCCATGGTAGAAATTCCTTCCACAGCCAAGTGTGCTGTGGCAACAGTGGAGCCCTGGACCATGTCAGCACCTTCTGCACCAGCACCCTACTCTGCATCAATTGTGACAGTACTCACCTAGCTAACCATCCCTTCTTCTCAAAAGACTGCCCCACCTGGCTTCAGGAAAAACAAATAACCAAACTAAAAAACCCTGATCCCAACATCACTTACCCAGAGGCCAGGGAGCAATTTCTCGCTAACCTCCACACTAAACCTTCCTGCTTGAGCTCAGTCTCCTCTGACACCAATACCCCCTAACACAACTAAAACTGACTCGCATACCCAAACCGACCTCACCTGGCTCTTCTTACCCAGTCCTAAGCCCATCACCATTGCCAACAACCCAACCACACCCATTACCCGAAACACCTCCACCACCACCACTTCTCTCCCCAACCTTCCTTCCTCCTCTAAGACTCCCGCCGTCCCCTACCCCAACACCTCTAATGCCATCAAACTCAAGCCAACCTGGCTAACAAACATCAAACCAACATACAACCAATCAACAAACAGCCCACCATCCAAACCTACACATATGACACTAAAGAGAACATGGATTGTTGGATTACCAAACATACTTCTCGTTCAACTTTCAAAAACAACCATTCCCGAAAAAACAGACAGATCCAAAGAAAAAATGAGCCAACTCAGATCCAACAGATCTTCCTTCAGATAACCCCCTGCCTCCTTATGGCGTGCAACACAAACAATTACAATAAAACTCACAACATTATACAATAGAACATAAAGATCCTTAAGGCCAATTCTAAAGAAATTGCCCTTCTGGCCACCACCTTCAACCCAGTCGTCTTCTGCCTACGAGAAACTTTCTTGAAAACCACTGACCATTATTCCCTCAACAACTTTGCTTGCTATCACAAACATCAAGTGGATGCCAACAGGGCCTGTTGGGGCATCTGCATTCTCATTAAACACGATATCCCACACAACACTGTTCATGTGAACATGGACCTTCAGGCCATCTGTATGTCTATCTCCCTACACAAAACCTTCACTCTTTGCAATAACTATCTCCCCCCCCCCCCTCCCCCAATGCCAACATTCAGCCAACCAGCCTTAACAACCTTATCTCTCCCCTCCCCTCCCCTTCATCCTTCTCGGTGACTTCAATGCCTACAACCCTCTGTGGGGCTCCAATACCACCACCCCTAGAGGCAAGCTCATCCAAAACACTCTTCGACAGCACAGCCTCTCCTTGTTCAACACTAACTCCACGACTTATCTTCACCTTGTTACAGGCTCCCTCACCTGTATTGATCTGTCTATCTGTTCCCCCAACTTCCTTGATTTTAGCTGGAAGGTCACTGCTGATCTCTGTGGTAGTGACCATTACCATCTTCTTATACACTCCAACCTTCAAACCCCCACTGACCAACCCCCCAATTGGAATCTCGAGAAGGCCGAGTGGCCCTTTTTTGAAACCCTCTACAACTCGCACCTCTCCCCCATCTCCTCGAGGGTGAGGATCCCATGTCAAACTTTCAGTAACATCCTTATCAACATCGCCACCTGCTCTATTCTTAAAACCTCCAAACCTCCAGAGCTACAACACCTCTCTCACCCTTTCTGAATTAAACCAAGCCATCCATGATGCTGGCTACACCTCCAAGGGCCCAGATAAGATTCCCTACCAGTTCCTGAAACACCTTCCCAACAAGGCCACCACTACCCTACTCACCATCCTTAACCGCATTTGGTCCTCACACTCCTTTCCCCCTATCTGGTGGACAGCTATCATCGCCCCAGTCCCCAAACTGGGAAGGACAGTTCCGACACCTTCAGCTACCATCCCATTGCCCTCACCTGCTGTCTGTAAAATTATGGAAAGGATCATTAACCAGAGACTAAACTGGTTCCCTGAGACCAACAGAATCCTCTCTCCTCACCAAAGCGGCTTCCGGAAACATTGCAATACCCTAGACCAGTTAATTATGCTCAACACCGCTATCCGAGAATCCTTTGCAAAAAAGGAACACCTCATTGCCATCTTTTTTGACCTCGAGAAAGCTTTTGACACTACTTGGAAACACGGCATTATCCGCAAACTTTACACCATTAGCCTCAGGGGCCACCTCCCCATCTTTATTTCAAACTTCCTCTCACCCAGGCAGTTCCAAGTTTGTATTTGCCACACCCTCTATATCCCATACCCCCAAGAAGAGGGCGTCCCCTAGGGCAGCATCCTCTCCCCTACTCTCTTCAACCTGAGCATTAACGACATTGCGGACAACCTTGGCCCCAACATTAAACGTGGACAATTTCACCATCTTCTACTCATCCCCTAGCTTTTCTATTGTCAAAAATAGGCTCCAACTCAACCTCAACCAGCTGCAAGACTGGTGCAACAATAACGATTTTAAATTCTCCAAAGACAAGACAGTCTGTCTGCATGCACTTCTGTCATTTCAACAACCTCCACCCCATCCCGAACCTCGTGCTCAATGGCAATTACATCTCTAAAGTTGAACACACTAAGTTTCTGGGTTTAACTTTAGACCCCAAGCTCTCCTACAAGCAATACATCACCAACCTGAAACAGAAATGCAACAGCTCCCTCAACATTCTGCGCCTCCTCTCTAACACCACTTGGGGTGCGAACCGCCATGCTCTCCTCAAAATCTTCAGACTCACCATTCATGCCAAGCTTTTCTATGGTAATATTGTCTACTGTGTTGCTCACAACTCTTACCTCAAATACATCAACACCATCAAAAATAAAGCCCTCAGGCTTTGTCTGGGTTGCCTACAGGACCTCCCCAATCACCAGCCTTTATGTTGAAGCTAATGAACCCCCCTTTCTGCTAAAGTGTAGAAAGCTTAGCCTCTTCTATGCTTTTAGAGTCTTCACCAACACCCAGAACCCTGTTTACAACCTCATTAGGTACCCAAATTTCTCCACCCTCTTTGATAGGACTAAAACCCTATCCCCTCCCTTAAGCTTACGCATCAAATTACACCTCCCATCTCGGCATCAACCCTGCCACTCTTGGCTTCTTCTCCTGGCCCACTTTTCCTCCCTGGGCCACCCCCTCCCTTCTATCCTTCTGGGCCTCTCCACTCATCACAAAAACCTACTCTAACCTCTTCATCAATCTCCACAACCAAATCAAAGACCAACTCTCAAACTACACCGTCATCTATACTGATGGCTCTAAGGAAGGCGACAAGACAGCAGCTGCTCCAAGACATCACCCTCAGTAGCAGGCTTCCCGACTACTCATCCATCTTTTCAGCCAAGGCAAAGGCATCCTCCTTGCCCTCAACTTTATTGAGTACTCTTTGCTCAGCCACTTTGCCATCTTCTCCAACTCCAAGGCTGTCCTTACTTCTTTACACAATCTTAAATGGGATAACTCCACATCCCCCCTCCTCCTCCGAAAACTCCTTTCGCCCACCCTCTGCAGGAAAAGTATTCTTTTCTTCTGGATAGCCAGCCATGTTGGCATCCCTGGCAATGATAGGGCTGATGCAGCCTCTAAGCTTGCCCTCAACCTCCCCCCTACCCCATTACCCAAAACCCTCTCTGACATTAAATCGCTTATTGCTTCCCTTGTTTGTGACCGCTGGCAAACCTCATGGGACTCCTAAATTGATAACAAACTCCACGTCATCCAGCCCACCATTCTGATCAAACCACCATCCACAACCTCTCTCGTGTCAACAACGTTCATATTACCCGTCTTAGAATAGGTCACACCCACCTCACTCACTCTCTCTCCTTATTGGCTCTCCCAACCCCTCTGCAACAATTGCCATTGCACTCTCACAGTCCATCATGTTCTCCTTGCTTGCCCCCTGTACAACCCTCGCAGAGCTTCCCTCGCTCCCCACTATTCAATTACCGAGTTCTTCCAGAAAAACCCTCTGGATAAAATTATCTCCTTCCTTCATCATGCTTCCCTCTACAACCATATTCAGCCCTCCTCTCCCACCCCCCTCTCTCTACTTTGTTTTTCACCCATGCACCTCTCTCGATCCCAGCTTTCTGACTTTTAGTTCTCGTATTTCTCTCAATTTCCCCCTATTTTCTTTCCTTCCTGCCTCTAGAATGATCTAACCTCTCAGGCACAATTAAACCCTCATTGTCATGGTGCCTTTAAGCCCTCATCAAACAAATAAACAAACAAACATTGATGTAAGTGAAGTAGGAAAATGTGTTTCTTTGTTTATTGCAGTTTACTTGAATTTGAATTGCTTAAGAAGTCTTAAGGGCAGTTGCAAAGAATATTTGCATAGGCACAGTTGCTGAGTGGTTAGATTGAGCCACGCACTTGATTTCATTTGCTTCATTCTTCTCAGCTCCAACATTCCTGAGGTATAGCCTGCAATGGTCTGGTGTCCTATGCAGGAAGATCTGGTATTGATTTTGAGCCATTTGCACCATGGAAAATTAGTACAGCCCTATGGACCTTCATAGCTTGCAATTTCAATTTTTAAGTGCATTAGCAGCTGCTGTCAAACTCACACAAAATAAATTATTACTTGATATAGGCTAGTATCGTTAGGGTAATGTTTTACTCTAAAATTTGTACATAACTGATGTATAGCTTAACCTCTCTTTATTTTCAGGAGTATGCTTCACGGCAAACCAGGGCGCCAAAAATATACCAAGGCATGGAGGAAGTATCACAACCCGACGAGAGTATCAACTGTGGCTGTAGAGGGCACCAAGTAAGTTAACACCTGTACCGTGCATTCTGCTTGCAAAGGTTTGTTAAGAAGGGAATTGTATTGATTTTTTAATAATGTCAGAGGTCATGGCGTGAGTTTGTCATAGATGTGCAATAAATACAGGAATTGACATTACATGTTCTTTTAAAATGCATTGTACTGACAGAAATATTACTTAAATGTCTGCTGCTTATAAGTACTTTAGTCTGTGTTTTGAAAGTAGTTTCTTGATTAGTGAAAAAAACTGAATATTTTTCAATAACCCCAATGATTACAGTGAAAGCAAGTGTGATGGCTTACAGATAGTAGACAATTTTAGACAAGCAGTGTTTATCCCCAGTTTCCGTGGCACAAGCAGATGAGAGTACATAACTCCCGCTGGACGGGACGCCAGTCCATCACAGATTAACTCCCCAGGAGCGCTGGTACTTACTCTACAGCTGAGTGGACTGAAGGAAGCAAGTAGAGTAAAGTGTCTTGCTCAAGAACACAATGCAGTAGCTCATTGTTCTGCTATTTGTTCTGGCATGAAAAAAACTCAAACAATAGCTCTGACACCTCAAAATAATTTGTAATTAAGTGTCTTGGGGATAGGAAAAAAACAATGTCTTCAATGCGCAATGGATTTTCATTTTGTTTGGTAGATAAATCAGTCCTATTTACTTTAAGTTGTATCTTACCTTCCATGCTATAAATTTGCAATCTGGTTTAATGACCAGATTCTAACGCACTTCTAACCGAACTAAAAACGTAGTTACCAACCCAGCCCTGAACTCCGTTATACCTCTAACATCCCTCACTTCTTTTCAGCATGTTGTTATTACATCGCTGAGACTGGTCAGAAATTTCTTTTAAATTTTCACCCTTTTTCTAACATTTCTTTCTTGCAGTTGCAAGCGTGAAGGTTTTTAAGCTGGTTTGAGTGTTTTTCCATCCACCCTTACAAGACAGGTGGCTAGAGTGAGAGAGTCCCACTTTCGTGGCGGGAGACTTTAGCCCATAGGTCCCACTCTCTTGGCGGGAGACTTTAGCCCCTAGAGCACTTGGTGTGCTAGGTTTTAGGGCCTTATTCCCACGGGTAGCTGTGTTTTCACCCTAGGCCCCTGCCCTACCATGAGGATAGCCTAGTGTTATACTATGCATTTATATTACATGTTAGGATATCTTCAGTACAGGTTCTCATGATGAAAATCCATTGCATTGGAATGTTAGTCTACAATTCTCAACCCTACAAGGTTGAACAAAGGCAACTTAAAATCACCTATCAATAAACAAACAAAACCTTCATTGTTAAATACCATCCTATTTGTAAGTTATTACTTCAAGCCAGACACATTGACCACAGGGGAATACTTTTGTCCTTGTGTTGAGTGTGAAAGTCAGTGAGCTGCAGTGAAATTTGTTTACTATCTAATGTTAGATTATGACCATGGAAAGTGAAGTGAAGTGTGTGGAAATCCCTGGTGTAATTGCTTGTGCTGGAAAGTGGTTTTTGTTGGGAGCAGAACCCGACATATATTATATTTTGTCGGGGTTTATAGACAAAATATATTGCGAGGTTTAGGGTTAATGTTCTATGCATTAAGCCAACTTCTTATTTTGCTGTTGGTGCATGCGCAAGAGGTTGATGTCACGAAAGGATGACTGCAGAGTCCGCAGACACTAGCTCCAATGAGTTACAGTTTGTACTAGAGAGCCTATATTTTATTTTACGTTAACATACATAGCAGGAGTTCGTAAGTCTAGCACTAATTTAAGACTTAATTTTCAATAAATGTGCTCGGTAAGGGGGGCACAGGAGGAACCCTAGTGAGGTCCCCCTTGCACCCCTTTTCGAGAGAATTCACCTTTTCATTTTCTCTCCACAGACACCAAGTGAGTTGTGGTTTGTGTTTTCCTGCGTTTTCAAGAAAATTAGCATTTCTTGCATTTTCTCGGGTCTAAAACTTTTCAGATATAAGTCTATCTGATGCTTTTTCTGGTGTACTAAATTTCTGGGGCATGTCTCATATTATGTATGTGTAGATGTATATGGCATGTATATATTTACTTCAAGGTGTATCTTACCTTCTATGCTATGAATATGCAATCTGGTCCAATGACCTGATTCTAACGCACTTCTAACCAAACTAAAAACGTAGTTACCAACCCACACCTGACCTCCGTTATACCTCAGACATCCCACACTTCTTTTCAGCATGTAGCTGCAAAATTTCTTCTATATTTTTAGCTTTTTCTAACATTTATCTTCCTTGCAGCTCCTACCGTAAAAGTTGTTATGCTATTGGCACTTTCTTCTAGCTTTCCCCAATCATCTGAGTAAGCTGAGGTGGCCACAGGCACAGGAAATAATCGGTCCGACACCTGGTGTGCTAGTTTTTAGGACTCCATTCCCTTGGTAGATGTGTTTCTCACCCTAGGCCCCACCCTACCATGAGGATAGCCTAGCGTTATACTATGCATATGTATTACATGTTACGATATCTTTATTGCAGGTTCTCCTATGCATTAGGCCAACTTCTCGATTTGCTGTTGGCGCAAGCGCAAGAGGTCGATGCCACCGCAGGACAGCTGAGGAGTTGGCTGCAACTAGCTCCAATGAGCTGCAGTTGGTACAAGAGAGCCTATATATTATTTTACATTACCATACATAGCATGAGTTCATATGTCTAGCACTATTTAAAGACAACAATTTTTTTAATTTGTGTGCTACATTAGTGGGTCGCAGGAGGGACCTTAGGGAGGTCTCCTTTTCAGGAGAAAATTTACCTTTTCTTTTTATCTCCACAGACACCAAGATGCTACCCCTGCGTATTCAAAGTTTTTGCATTTCTTGCATTTTCTCGGGTTTCAAATATTTCAGATATAAGTCTATCTAAATCTTTTTTCTGGTGTATTAAGTTGCTGTGACTTGCCTCATACCATGCTGGATGTCTCCTGCAGTGCCGTCTCGCACGCGTAAGGGTCGTAAGTACATCCCTGTAGGGGAGCTTTGGTGTAAATATTTAAAAATATTGTATAGTCTAGTGCTGATCAGGCGTATCCAATATATTCTAGTGCCGAATAGACATATCTAATATATTCTAGCGCCAAATAGGTGTATCCAATATAGTTTAGCACTGAATAGGCGTATAAGTCAAGTACTTATGCCAAGACGTCAGGGCTCGACGATACTGAGTCAGTGGGGTCATAGGCAGTAGTCAACTTTGTTAACTTATACTGACCAACCACCCTGGGGCACCACGGCTCGACGCTACTGAGTCTGGGGTCACCGATAGAGGTCCATCGGGTGTAAGATAAGTTTTTAAGGAGCTGAGTTGCGTCTTAATGACGTAACTTAAAATAAACCACATACTAGTGCGCCACATCTCGATGCTACGGAGTCGATGGGGCAAAGGTAGTGGTAGGTGATTTCTTATAACACCACCATGGGCCACGGTTCCATGTAGGGACCGGTACGAACACACAAGGGGCGGCGTCTTAAGAAAGTTACAAGTAATTTCACGGCTCACTGTAGAGTCATGAGGTCTGCATGGCTCCGGTGAATGGGTCCATACGGCTCCATGGCATGGCTTCATGGAACTGTGACATGGCTTTACGGGTCCATTGCAAGGCCCCATATTGGTCCGTACGGCTCCATAAAATGGATTGACGGCTCCATACAGGTTCATGTCTGGGTTTCACAGGTCCATTGGGGTCCGTTTTTGTCCATACGTCTTCATAGCTAAGCTTTACTGATCCATGCGGCTCCTTTGTACAGCCCCATACGGGTCCTTACGTTATCTTAGCTAAGCTTTACGGGTCCATACAGCTCCGGTGAACGGGTCCTTATGGCGCTCAGGATCTACAAGGGGTAACATACAGCATACGCTAAACCTGGAAGTAGACCCACCAGCAGCACAGCCGTGTGGTAAAACAATGTTAGATCAAATTCTATAGGAAATGTAGCTTCACGGAAGTTAGTTTCTTCTTGTACCAGTAGCCATTAGCTACATGGTTCCGCAGCCATTATTATTACCGAGGTGTGTACTAAGTACGCATCTCTGAGTATGACTGTGATCCCCCACACGTAGCCACCAGCTTTGTAGCTCTGTGGTGAATAGAAGCAAATGGAGTTATTGGCTCTTATTGTATACGTAGTATGTTAACACTATCGTTTATCCATACGTCTCCATTATACTTGTAGACGGCTCGTAGAGCATACGTGGTACGTTAACGCTATCATAGATCTATGCGGCTCCATAATACTGATAGCTATTCAGATAGGCATGCATACAGAGTATGTGAGTAGTCCCCCTCACATAGTCATGAGCTTTGTAGCTTGGTGGTGAACAGAAGTAAACTGGGTTGACGGCTCGTAGGACATACGTACCACGTTGGCGCTATCGTAGATCCATATGGCTCTATGATACTTAACAGGGACACATATGGCAGTAGTCTCCCTCACATAGCCACTAGCTTCCTAGCTCCGTGGTGAATAGAAATTAATTGAGGTAATGGCTCGTATAGCATATACACTACATAATTAAACACTATCGTTGAATTCAACCCTAGTGATTGGGTTAACAGCTCATACGGTGTACGGAGTACGTTAACACTGATACAAAATTAACTCCACGTAAGTTAGTTTTGGGACATAGGTGGCCGCTTATAAACAGTCCCACATTCGTGGTAGCTGTTTAAAGGCAATGGCACATATAGTTTATGCTATACTTTAACGCCTTTATGAAGCAGCGGCTTCACGGCATGTTAGTTAACAACCCGTACAGCATACGTTATCAGTTTTCTCCGAATCCGTAGCCATCGGCTCCGCAGTCTCAAGGTTGTAACAACCTTCCGAAGTTAATGGCCCATTTAGCATACGCCGTATGTTAATGCCATATCTAATTAACTTAACACTAGTTAAGTTGCTTATATAAGTAGCCAGCAGCAACGCAGTTCCACAGCTGCAAGAGCCTGTTCTAAGTTGATGATGCGTATAGTATATGCAGGACGTTAACATCTTATTACAATAACTTAATAAGATTTATAGTCAATGTTAGGCATACGCGGTACATTAAAAAGACGCTTGATGAAGTCTATACCAGACAAACTTTAGCCATCAGCTCCGCAGTGCCACAATTGTAACAACCGCTTCAACGTTAACCGCCCGTATAGTATATGCCGCAAGTTAATACTATATTGAAACAGTTGTAACACTTCTTAATGTTAACGACCCGTATCGTTTACAAC
This sequence comes from Chiridota heheva, assembly GCA_020152595.1. Taxonomy (NCBI): domain Eukaryota; kingdom Metazoa; phylum Echinodermata; class Holothuroidea; order Apodida; family Chiridotidae; genus Chiridota; species Chiridota heheva. The sequence goes on from JAIGNY010001023.1 coordinate 253,696, forward strand.
ATAGGTTAACGAGACATTAAAATACCTTAACTGAGTTATAGTCGGACAGGCCATAGCCACTGGCCCCACGCTTCCACGGTTGCAAGAACCTGGTCAATGTAACGGCCCATATTGCTTAAATACACCACTTAGGCGAACCTTTTCAGGTAAATGGACTTTCATTAGGTAATGGCCCGTACTGCATTCGGTGCTAGTTATCTCCACAGCCGTAGCCAACGGCTTATTGCTCCTCGATCTTGCGACTCAAGACCGTCTTACTGCTCAAAGCCTTATGCAGTTAGCGGCCCATATAATATATGGTATAGGTTAATGGCCTGCCATTTAACTCGTTAACCAGAGTTATTAGTACCAGTCAGACCCACAAAGTTTTATTGTCTGTACACTTTTGAACCACACAGGTCTCTACGACCCGCTGGGTTTACTCATAGGTTTAAGTCAGTAAGACTTAAACAAACTTTATCCATAGCCGACCTAGACTCACACAAGCAAGGTTTTGCATCTACAGGGAGCACCTGAACAACGTATTGAAGAGACAGATTTCCTCTCTACCATTCACGTTGATCGGCTAATGACCCAATTTTCATATACTGTTACTCTAATGTCAGACTTTAATAGCGCAGGTTACACCTGCATTCACACCTGCAATGTTGCTCCTCGGTCATGTAGCATCTCTGCAATTATTTTGTGCGCTGACACTATACAAAGACAATGGTCTCCTTATACTCTCCACAGTTCCACTGTTGTAAGAGCTTTCCAGAGCTAACGACCTGTAGAGCATACGATTTACGTTAACCCCAAGTTTTAAAGTAGCTTATCAGAGTTAAGGGCCTGAATTTTTTTTCTCCAATTATCATGGCACTTTACTGCCGACATGGACAACCTAAATAGGACGTCCAGCATAGCATCCCGGACATACTCAGGTGCAGCATTGGCAAGAGGTTGGTTAACTATGTAATGACTGAGACGTAGTGGTATGACAAGGCCATGCATGGCTCAAAGAGCGGCACTTAAAAAAGTCACCACGAGAGCGGAGAAGGGAAGCACTGGTTGACGGTCGTCTTCCCCCGGCTCCTCGTTCACCACGCTTAGCAGCACTCTCTACGGGGCCTCCCCCGCGGGTTTCGCCAACATCCAACATTTCGCTCACTTCTCTCCCCCGGTCCTCTCCACAGCAGAACAGGCCCTGGAGTAGGGTTCGAGAAAGAAGCAGGAAGCGCAAACGGGAGAGGACAGTTTCCGTCCTTCTCTTACTTCTCACTATTTTCCTTTCCACCTGAGCCCAGGCGTGGACATCAGAAGAAAAATAGAGTTAACCCATGGCAGGATGGACTCTTTAAAATCCAGGCTTCAGTCTTGGGTCACACAGGCCATAGAGGAGAAGTTGCTGCCTCCCACGCACCTCTGGCCAGCAGCAATGGATGCATACATTCAACACTTCCCTGACTATGCAAGTCACGGGGATGGCATCTTTAAAATCTACCCCTTGGGCTAAAGATGGTCACACAGACGACCAGGGTCCCCCCTTGGGGACACCAGTCATCTCCAGAATGGCGGACCGTTCCCTTGAGTAGACGGACCCTCCCACCACGCCATTCCAAACCGCGACCATCCTAGACTTTACACAATGCCACTTATGGCCGACAGAGGAGAGAGTGCTAGCCGTGAAGGCGATAGCGGATTTCCTCCTCTCACAGCGAACGTCTCTGGCGAGAGATTGCCTGATACCCATAGGCTGCTTAGCCAGTCTTGTGGACATAGTCCCCATGTGCAAGTTTCACGTGAGGGACCTACATCTCCTTCTGCTAGACCTTCTGTGGTCCCATCCAGGACACCTCAGTACCCCCACTCCATACCTTCAAATGGTGGCCCCCCACACCTAGTGGTGGTGCGGCCACTCCCACCTGTTGTGAGGAGTGAAGTTTCCACCCGTCAAACCTTCACCATCATTGGTAACGGATGCGCGTGGACGGGGTAAGGAGCACATTTAACATTGTCCCCAATCGCAGGAACCCGGGTAGGGAATAAGTATATTCAGCAAATCATTATGCTGAAATCACAGGCAGTATGCCAGGCACTTTGACATTTTTTATCGCAAGTACTGAGCAAATTGGTTCAGATACGCACCGACTTAGCACCACTGCTGTCGTTTCTCTCTCTCTCTCTCTCTCTCTCTTTCTCTTACGGACAGTGAGGAACAGAGTCCAGGAGTTTCAGGAAGCCTTCCTCTCATCTTGATGCTAAGAGAACGTGATCACAGATCTGTTGTCTCGCCTTCGTGGAACACCTGCAGGATGGGCGTGCTTACCACAGGTGACCAGAGCGATCTAGACAGCATTCGACCTCCTGGACGTAGGTCTGTCCGCATCCGTGGATGATCGCAAGCTAGTGATTCTCTGTGTCCTGACTCCTGACCCGCGGGTATCAGAGTCGATGCATTCACAATCAAAGAGACTCACTATGTGGGTTACGCTGTTCCACCATTCACATTAATACAGAGGGTACTAAGCAGGGAGATGTACGACCGGTAGCACCCATTTGGCCTGGCAAACTGCAATTCCCTAAGCTGCCCAAACTTATTGCAGGCTTCTCCTACGATCTTCTGGTCAGAGACAACTTACGTCTTATTCCCAGGCTCCAGCAGACTGAACCACAGTCCCAGAGCACTTCTTTTGACTGTGTGGCCTTTGTCCATCAATCCTTGGTGTAGCAAGGCTTTTCTGAGGAGTTGGTGACCCTTGGCTTGGTGACGTCTTCTCCCAGACTCGGATAAGTCACATGGACTCTAGGATAGCTGTAGCAGCCATCCACCGAGATTCCCAGTAGGGTCGACGGTCACAGACTCAGGACCTGGGAATGTTAGCCAAAACTCGGCATTACAAAAGCGTTCTTTGTTTCGTTATGGAGCTATCATTGTACTGTGTCATGAGACACTCTCTCATGATGGATCGTCCAAAGCAATTCCTTAAAGTGGTTGGCGTTGTTCATGGGACAGCCAGGGTATGCACGCAAGTTGGAGGCATAGCGCTTTACATGGGATAATTTGTGCAGTTATTGGGAAAATGTTTATCGCTTTTATTCCCTTGTTCTTGCTCGACTTACTTTACAAAGTTTGTGTAACCCCGCTAACTTTTGCTTTAACAAAGTAGCGCACCAACAAATTTTTTCCACGGTTTGGAAATTCCTTAATTCGTCTTAAATAACACATGCTTCGCTTTCGATTGTGTAATTACTAACCAGTTCGGTCTAATGGACGAACTTGGTGAGTTTCGTTGCGTCATCTTAGACACTGCTTTGATTTATATCGTATCCAAACACTCTTTTTGTTGGCATGTTTTTTGAGATACTAACTCATGTTCATGTAGCAATTGCTTCAGTTACTGCTAGCGGGTGGTGACCTGTTCAGCTTGAATGTAATTAGGAGTAATTTACTATTGTTTAGTTATTGCTATACAGAGGTTTTTCGTCCTTAAGAGGATAAGGAAACTACTTTAAGTAGGATAAAACTAGTGCGAGTATTAGGACCAGCCTTTTTTGTGGGATTTGACCTGAACTCCCTTCAGATCCTCAGTTGTAATCTGATTGCATATTTATAGCACGAGGGGTAAGGTATAACTTGAAGTAAATTTACCCCTCTTTCCGTAGCAGGGATATTTACGAGAGCTATACTTACCTTCCATGCGTTCCGGCCCGCATCCCCTCTCGTTCAGGCCTGGGTGGAATGTTAAGTGACGAATGTTAGAGGTATAACGGAGGTCAGGGCTGGGTTGGTAACTACGTTTTTAGTTTGGTTAGAAGTGTGTTAGAATCAGGTCATTGGAAAGATTGCATATTTATAACTTGGAAGTTAAGTATAACTCTCATTAATATTCTCTTTACGGTAAGCAGGGTAAATTTGAGTGGCGCCCCCACCGTGGTGCCCCCCACCGTGGCGCCCCCACCGTGGCGCCCCCACCGTGGCGCCCCCACCGTGGCGCCCCCACCGTGGCGCCCCCACCGTGGTGCCCCCACCGTGGCGCCCCCACCGTGGCGCCCCCACCGTGGCGCCCCCACCGTGGCTCCCCCACCGTGGCGCCCTGAGCTTTAAAATAGTGTCTAATATGCCTCACAAACATGAAAAACCGGCGGCTAACCATGGGCTCAAGACTCTCCTCCCTTTCAAAATTTTAATCTCCAGTCCACCTGTCATTAAGAGTGTACATTTGTTAGATGAGTGGTGGCAAAAGGTGGGTAGGGGTATTTGGTGAATGGAGGATGGTAGGTGCATGGTAAAGGGACGGGGAATGATAGGTGAATGGAGGATGGTAGGTGATTGGAGGATGGTAGGTGCATGGTAAGGGGATGGGGAATAATAGGTGAATGGTGGATGATAGGTGAATGGAGGATGGTAGGTGAATGGGGCATGTTGGTTGATAAGAGGAGCGTGGATGAGAGTTGAGAAATGGATGAGAGTTTGGTGTGGTATATTTACATATTAATGATTGCGTTTTTAAAATTTGTATATGGCATAATGATTGGTAGCAGTGGCGTAGCCAAAGGAGGGTGATTCCCCCCCCCCCTTAATATTTTAATCCGTCGGTACAGATTTTAATCCGTCAGTTCAGATTGAAGCTGTCACTTCAACAAGCTTCAACATTCCAGGTGCTTATTATGATTTTAGATTTCAAAAGGCATGAAAGAGCACTTTCTCAGAAAAAGCTTCTTCAGTAATAATATATTAAACATTTAGGCGATTTTGTATTTAAATACATGAACTAAGACACAGAGATGGGGGGAGGTGGGTGTCGGGGTGCACGTGATACGGAACAGGCTCATTTTAAAAGTTTGACAACATTTACACAAGTTTATAGCAAATTATTGAAAACCTTTCTTTTAGACAACCCATATTTTTCAAAGAGTGACGATAAACCTATTCATGTACAAACGTAAACAATAAAATATATTTCCATTATGCGTTTTCATGATTTTGTGTTTTGTATATGGTGTATTATAGCTCTCTTTGACATGAATTTTGACTTGTACAATACACCTTCTTACTATGCGTTGTGACATACGTTTTTACCCTTGAAATGTCAATTTTGCAAGAGCTTCCTGGGGCTTTTCCCCCTGGATCCCCACTGGAACTTCGCTCCTGGACCCTACCAGGGGCCCCTGGATCCCATTTTTACAAGTCGAAGGTTTTGCGCTTTGATTTTGGGTTTTGTATGTGGTGTATTATCGCTCTCGTTGACATGAATTTTGTCTTGTATAATACACCTTACTATGCATTGTGACATTACTTTTTTGCTCTTGAAATGTCAATTTTGCAGGGGTTTCTCCCTCTGGACACCTACCGGGGCTTCGCCCCTGGCCTTTAAGCGGGCCCCTGGACCCCACACCGACAATTCGAAGCAAAGCGCTCAAAGTGACACCTTTGGTGTCACCTCAAATACGTACACTAAATATTGTGTCGGTTAAATTTAATCCCCCACCCCTTCTATATGAAAATGGCATGTTGAATAGGGTAGGATGGCATTGGCACAGAGAGGGATTGCATGTGGGACAGGATGGCATAGTATGTGGGACAGGGTGGCTTGGTATGTGAGATCTTATCTGGTTTTTATGCTTGATGGCATAGGATGGAATGAGGTGTGGGACGGTGACATGGCATGTGGTGGGATGTCATCATAATTGCAGGTGTGATAGCATGTGTGTGGGTCATGTGGTGGAAAAACATCTGGATTTCATGTACGATTTACTGGAAGGTTGAATGTAGGATGGGATGGCATGTGGAACAGAGGATGGAATTTGATGTACTTTAAAGACTGTTGTTCGGATTATAAAACTTTTTCTGGTGAATATAAAATCTCTTTCTGTCCGTGTATACTGTACCTTTAAGAGAAGAATTATAAAAAGGCTATGAAACAGCTCTTTTATTTGTGTGTTTTCTTTACAAATTTTTTTCACTCCACCAAACTTGCTTTCAAAAACATGAAATGCTTATCTATCTTTATCATCTTCTGCTCATTATGACAATGTTTAAATACTTTAACAAAGATGATTCAAAACAGTCCTAAGTATCTGTAATGTTGAAATTCAATTATAAAGGCATACCCAAAATCTGAAAAAAGTAAAGTGTCAAAACTGTAGCCATGATGAATGAAAAGTGAATAATATTTCTTTTTCATATCTTTTCTTTCTTGCAGGGTCATGAAGAGCTGTAAAGGAGACTGCCTGTTAGAAATAGGAGAGTAATATGCTGGTCAATCCATGCTGCAATGTGTTACTAGCCTGCAGTGCAATTCCTTCCAACCAACAAGTATGTCCTCTGCAGCAAGTTGTCAGCAATTTTGTGCCGTTAGGGAGTTGTTATGTCAACATTTTTATATCTAAATTAGGGTGCAGTAATAGTCACCTTTGTCTAACAAACTGAAGGCTTTTGTGTATATTGTGCTACTTACCATCAGATGAAAAACTAGGTGCTACACCAAGAGGAGGGCAAGATATTTCAGTGGGTATTCAAGTGTATATCCTGTTGAAGATGGTTATCTTTTCAACATTATGATAACCTTTACCCCCTATTTTTTGAGACAGTTTCTTATAATAAGGATTTGATTGTGTTTTGTTCATTGTAGATTCCATGTACTTTTTGATCTGTTCACTTTTTATTTCAAAATGATGAATGTTTAGTGATCTGTTTGATTGTGCACTTTGCTGATTGGTCTATTGTGCACTATGCTGATTGGTCTATTGTGTGTGCACTATGCTGATTGGTCCATTGTGCACTATGCTGATTGGTCAATTGTCCATTAAGGACCAATGAAAGTATAGGAGTAACATCACAAGTTTGAACTGTTTTAATAATGAAAATGGTAAGCGAGCGCATCTAAATTAGTTGAAAATTAATTGTTTCACGTGCTCTTCAGAACTAGTGAGAAGGAGGTCTGGAAAATGTACACATTGTCTAAAAAGTTTGTAAAAGACCTTATAAAATGGTTAGAGGAAAGTGCGAGTGTGTGATCAGTTGTTTTTAATCATTTCTTTCTTAATCTAGCAGAAGAAAAGCAGCTGCTTGTCTGAAACAGTATCAATTTTGAGGAGGAAATTGGCTTAATTTGAAGGGAAAATGTTAAGGATTTTCTTAAGATTTTGGGCATTGATATTTTGATTTGAAACATATAGTCAACCATTATAACCAGAAAGTTTTTATGAAATTTGCAGATCATTGAAAGGATAAGTTGAGTAGTAAATCAAGTTGATACCATGGGATAGAGGAACTCAAACAAAACAAAATAGTTTAGAATAAATCATTCAAAATTCTAATTCCATTTAAGGAAATATTTAAATTTAATATATAAATTTAAAGTTAGGTAGAAATGTAGAAATGACTGGAATCAGACTAAGTTGTGACATCACATGTGCAGATTTCTCAAAGTCTGTATGTAATTCTATCATATATTTTTCTGCAATTTTGCCTTAAAAACCACTGAAATTGTCATTAAAGACAATCTAGTAAGGGTAATTATAATTTACCGCCTGAAGAAAGTTTGAGGGAAAATAATTTAAAAAAGTTAAATAAATTTTCTTCAAAATACATTAGTTGTTAGGAATTGGTTGGTTGTGAGGTTAAGGGTGCCAACCTTCTACAGTAGACTTGCTACAACAGTCATTTCTACACAGGTGACACAGAACTTAACTTAAATATTTCCTTAATGGAATAAGATATTGAAAAATTTCTTCAATAATTTGTTTCTTTTAAGTTCCTCTGTCGTATGAGATAAACTTGCTTGACCACTGAAATAATCCTTTAACATAAAATCTCTGGATATGATGGCAAAGAATAAAAATTAAAATCCTAGGAGTTTTTCAAGTTCTTCTACAACTTTGCGCTTTGGAAGACCAGATAATGATAATTTATTTTAATTCAGGTATTCTTGTAATAATAATACAGTTACAGTCAGTAAGACTTCATACGTATTTAGTATTGGGAATTTTTGAGGAATTATTTGAAAGTTTTAAGGTACAATTGTTTTCAGTTATACAATCACCAAACTTGCACAAATTTTGTATATAACTTTTTTATTTAAATTCAATAAGATACAAATGGGAAATCAATCATGAAAATGATGTCTGAGATAAAGGGTACTTAATATTCTCACTTGACATGTGCGGCTTTGTATTTAAAAATGATGCATTTGATTTTATACATCACTATTATTTCTTCTCCTTTTAAAAAGTTGATTTGTACTTAAGATTTTAACCTCTACACTATTTCTTAATGTAATTCAAATTGAAAGCTATAACTAGGTTTGTTAGTTTTCACTCTCATAGTAAGGTGTACAATTTTCTTTTATTTATATTGTGCAAGAAGACAGATACATATTCTCCTAAAGTTTAATGAGCATGCGGAGCTATGTAATTGCGATTTTGTCCCTCTGGCCATCCACAGTTTTTCCTGAGATTTTCTCAGAAATGTTAACAGTTTTTTCACCGTTCCTCAGAAAAAGTTAACTTTCTTTAGATATCCATATGGCAGGTTAGGTTTCCTTACAAGTTTCACAGACACTTAAGACAGTTTGAAGACTTAATTTCCTTTAAAAAGTCTATAAAACATTTGATATTTCCTTAGAAGATTACTGTAAAATGATATATATTCTTCAGAGATCATCAAGTGTCTCTCTCGTAACACTTGAAATTTGAAATTTTTTAAAATATTTGGGCACCAACAGTTGTATCAGGCATGATTATTAAACTCCACCTTTATTATTGTGGTTATTTGCTTAAAATTACTACAGTATATGAACTGACTCTAACTTTTTTATTTAGTATGCTTAGTCAAGGAGTGTGACAGGATGTAACTGTATAAGGACATAGGGAGGTAAGCCATGTGGGACATGAATGGGGGCCATATGATATAATATATACCATGTGGTATACACCAAGGCATAATTATTTAACTCCGCCTTTGTCTTATTCAACAAGCATGGGGTGGGATGTCATGTGGGACATGGGGTGGGATGTCATGTGGGACATGAGGTGGGATGACATGGGGTGTCATGTGGAATGACATGGGATGTCATGTGGGACATAAGGTGTCATGTGGGACATGGGGTGGGATGTCATGTGGGACATGGGTGGGATGTCATGTGGGACATGGGTGGGATGTCATGTGGGACATGGGGTGGGATGTCATGTGGGACATGCATGGGATGTCATGTGGGACATGGGATGTCATGTGGGACATGGGGTGGGATATAGGGTGGGATTCCATGTGGGACATGGGATGCCATATGGGACTTAGTGTGCAAGATACATGGGCATGCGAACCATGACGGTATTTGCCATTCTACTAATGTTATATAGATTAAAAATATTACAAGTGGTTTGACATGAATACAAGTACAACTACTACTATATGGTGTAATTTCTCCACAATTATGACATTTGTTGTTTATTTTGACCTTTGAAGACTACAGAGGGCCATCACTTTTGACACATGTTGTCCATAGAACATCACCTTTCACACATGTTGTCCATAGAACATCACCTTTCACACATGTTGTCCATAGAACATCACCTTTGACATAGTCTTGCCATGTTTTTTTTTTCTTTTTTTTCTTTGGACATTATGTTGCAACTTCTCTGTAAAACTGTGACTTGTTTTCCTGATACGAAGAAAACTTGACAAAGAGTAATTGCATTGAAAATGAAAAGTGATAATCATTTCAAAAGTACAATTTGACTAAATATCAATACAAGTATTAATGCAACATCATCAAGCACTCACATCATGATGTCTTTAGGTTTCCATGAATCAATGTTCTTTCCTTTTTTTTTTTTATAATCACATCATATTGTGCCAAAAAGTGTGCTGTAACCCGATTCTTATGGTCCAGAGGAGAATGCATTAAGCAAATTTCCTTGTATAAGAATGTACAACTTATCATTTTATAGATTCCCAGTACATCTATAAAATGCATGCATTAAATCTATTAGTTTCTGTCCATTAATAAGGTCCTGTTACTGTAGATGTGCCTTAGAATAACTAGTTTCCTGCTCATCATTGTGCCTTTGACATGCCTTAGGTGATGGCAGTCACACATTTGGCTTTCTGTATGGGAAAGTTATAGTAATTTGCATATCATGTGACTATTTTGAATTCAAAAACTGGTAATGCTCAAGGGCACTGTTTTTTCTGTGTGTTGTTTCAGTCATGCTCATATGCAAAAGGTCCTGGGTTAGATTCCCGCCGTGAGTCCTGCAGGCATCCTGTCCTTTGAGCAAGTACCAGCACTGCAGGGAACTTGACCTGCGATGGGGTGGCATTCTGTCCCTGCTGTGTCCCTGCAAAATTTCATGGGCATTAATTCTGTCATGTGGCCAGTTTCAGAGGAACATTTTGTCAAAATAGAAAGTCAAGTTATCGAGTTTCAGTTTTCTACAAAATTCATTTAAATTTCATTGAGTCATATATAGGTACATATTAATTGAAAAATTGTTTCAGATCAAATCTGAGCAACTGATTTGTATCCATTAATTGTGGGGGAGAAAGAATTGTTTGTTCATTCCTGGAAGCCAGTGTTACACAATTTGTTCACATTGCCCAATTTAATAATAACTTGATGAATTTTGGCCACGGCCTTAGGTTTGGCCACGGCCGTGGGTTTGGCCACGGCCGTAGGTTTGGCCACGGCCGTAGGTTTGGCCACGGCCGTGGGTTTGGCCACGGCCGAGGTTTGGCCACGGCCGTAGGTTTGGCCACGCCGAGGTTTGGCCACGGCCGTGGGTTTGGCCACGGCCGTAGGTTTGGCCACGGCCGTAGGTTTGGCCACGGCCGTAGGTTTGGCCACGGCCGTAGGTTTGGCCACGGCCGTAGGTTTGGCCACGGCCGTAGGTTTGGCCACGGCCGTAGGTTTGGCCACGGCCGTAGGTTTGGCCACGCCCGTGGGTTTGGCCACGGCCGTGGGTTTGGCCACGGCCGTGGGTTTGGCCACGGCCGAGGTTTGGCCACGGCCAGGGCCGTGGGTTTGGCCACGGCCGAGGTTTGGCCCACGTGGGCGGCCACGCCGTAGGTTTGGCCACGGCCGTAGGTTTGGCCACGGCCGTAGGTTTGGCCACGGCCGTAGGTTTGGCCACGGCCGTAGGTTTGGCCACGGCCGTAGGTTTGGCCACGGCCGTAGGTTTGGCCACGGCCGTAGGTTTGGCCACGGCCGTAGGTTTGGCCACGGCCGTAGGTTTGGCCACGGCCGTAGGTTTGGCCACGGCCGTAGGTTTGGCCACGTCCATATGTTCATTATGTGTGATTCTTTTGTTATTCTCGCTACCAGATTTATTACCAGGATTTTTAACTAACCTGTTTTATAACCATCTAACTCCATTTGTCATTTATTGGGTGCATGATTTTCTTTTGATGCTGATATTGTTATTATTATTGGTAGGTATTGGATTGATTAAGATTTTAAATTTGGAATGAAAAGTGTAACATAAGAAAAAATATTTTTCCTACTATTTATATTGTCTGTAAATGGATATAAATAAATCATAAATACATCAAAATTGCAATGTTTTGGCTTTTTCATTAAAGAAATTGGTGCTTTATGATTTTGTTATTTCTTTACAAAGCCAGACATGGTGCATGTTATTGTTTTAGTGGGGTTTTATTCAATCATTCTGAAAATTGAAGGGACTGATAAGATTATACACTTGGTTTGTTAGTTTGTGCTACTCCATAAAAATGGGTCCGAAGGCCCCCAACTTCAAAATGTTACATGTCATGCTCCATAATATTCACATCAGGCTTCTGCTTTTAGAACTCGCTGAACCGTAGAGCCCCAAACCTCAAATGCATGATGCAGCACCCAAGAAGCATGGCAAGGGGGATTCAAAGTGCAGGTATAACAAGATGTTCAGTGTATTTGAAGGTAATTTGTCGTGGGTAAAACACAAGGTATGATATACATGTTCAATGCACATCTGCTAAAGTACCAAATGGCAAACATCACATCAGACAGACCTGTTTCTCATCTCACTTGAGAACTTCCCTTTACTGTTTACAGAAATGAAAATTACAAAACCACAGATGCAAACTTAAGGAGCATACAAACACACTTGATTACACACAGATCTCTTTCGTTTAAATAAACCTAAAGAAATGCACTTATAACACTCCCTAAATGCACAGCAAGCAACTGAGGGATACATTCCTTTATCTCATTTTCATTGAAAACTCCCCTCCTGTCTCCCTGCTGTGTCACTAATACAAAATTTCAAAGCAAGAGGAAACCAACTCATGTTTTGCTGACCAGCATTTTATTCACCTTGATATTACATTTAACATTCTATGCCAAGCCTCGACCAGTCAATCTGATAATGCATGAACACATTTACACATTTTGTAATTAAATATTCAAAATAAATGTGATTAAATTTACAGATGTGAAAATATCAGACATAGATTAGCATGACAAATATACACAATGGAAATATTGATTGAATTACTGTACATACAGAAGTTAACAAATCAAAGGTACTGAACAAAATACCTGTTTTGTTTTTTTTAACTTAATAGACATGTAAAAGCTTATAGTGTCTCTAATAGTTGCTCTTTATAATTCTTAACACCAAGAAACTATGATTTATTTTAATGCAAATTTAGGGCTTTTGGATGGAAAATTGATCATAGATCCTTACATCCTAAAATCGTCCTGAGGTTTTTATTTCAGACCTTCAAGAGCAATCAGACACAACCAAAGCAATCTTGGTATATCTATGGTTTGCTTTCAAAATATGAAAATAGCACAATCCAGTCAAAATAGACCTGGACAATTTACACCTTCAATTATCAGGTATAATTATACAACATTGTAGCAAACATTTCTGCCAGCCGATATCCTTATTTAGCACTTCCAATTTATTTTATGTCCTACGTGATTGCCTGACAAGATTCTCATTTACAAAAATGAGCATCATAAAGTTAATCCACAAAATTCAAAATGATTAAATTAAACCCCAAAAAATGGCTTTTCACACATTTATATGCAGTATTTTTACAAAGTGGTTATAACAAAGTGGTTTACTGTGTTGCTGTATGTACACTGGAAACTTTGAAAAATATGATTTATTTGTGAACAACACATCTGCTAAGCAAAATTTACTATTAATTCATTTTTTCAGTATAAATGGAAATTTTGCCACATATATATATTTTTACACAAGACTAAGTAAACTGATACAGGACTAAACTTCTTTGTGAGGGCAAAATTATATTGCCTGAATATAATTGTTTTTTGTCTTTTCTTATGTCCAGTTTTTGGCTGAAGTTATAGAATGCAAATTGACAAGTTGTTGTTTAATGTTGGTGACTTATAAAAAAGAAATTTCCCCAGAACATTCCGTGACCAAAGATTAACTTCCAGGTTACTAGAAGAGACATTATTGAAAGGTGAACAAGATTTCACTTCACTGCAACAGTCCACATTGTATACCTTCATAGCCATTGACAAATGTAAATACACTATGGATTATATGCAAAGCAACTTCAGTTTAAACAACACTTGATTCTTTAGTAATATATTCATTAGTAATTTCATTAGAATCATTAGTAATATATTCCTTAGTAATTTCATTTAATTCATTAGGAATATATTCATTAGTAATTTCATTATATCTCATTAGTAATATATTTAAACCATACACATATATACAGTGTGTACACACAAAAATCTAAAAGTCACATTAAAGGGTCTGATACAATCATTATTTCATATGATAGAATAAAAGTCTTAACCAAAACCAGCAAGTCAAAATCTTATTCCTATCTCAAGTTATTCATGTTCAAAGTCGACACATAAGAGGCTACCATTTTGTTCAATTCTGTATTGAAATATTGTGCATGATGACATAATTTCCCCTATAGGGATATAAGGAAATTAATGTATTACTTTATAAAGTTAGAGTTTTTATTCCAAAATGATGTGACACAAAGTTTAAACAGAATGTTTTAATAATTTCATGTGCACACAAAAATGTCTTGACCCTTACAAATGAAAAACAATTTCTCATCAGCTAGAAAAGTTGAGGTACAATATAAAGAAATACAAAGCATTCCAAGATCCTGCTGGGCTGATGACATGACATCATAATCTGCATGTTTTGAAATCAAAATGGCAGCTCCCACTATGAAGTGGTATCATTAAAGATTTTGATAATTATAAAAATTGTGTCAGCTTGCTTGGGGGTATAAAACTTGGTCAGTGCAATTGTTATTTTCAATCCCATCATATGAAATAAGGATTACATGAGACTTGATGTCTCCTATAAGGCTTATTGATATATCCCAGCCTGAAAGAGCCTAGATCATATTCATTCTCATTTAAGTGGTGTCCTAAAGATGTCCTTTAAGCAAAAGGCAATGGTTCATGCACAAAAGTAAGTGATAAACCAGGTTTTATGTTTAGGAATTTCTGCTGCTGGATCAAAATTTTACATTCTCAGGAAAAACAATCAGAAGCTTTAAGCATGAAGCGTGTGGCCATACAAACATTTTAATAGCTTGATGGCAATCCTCTCAATATACATTCACTTACTATGAACTGACACAAAGCTCGGCAATGCATGATTACAAACTTTTAGAAGTTGCCAAAAACAAAAAGACTAATCCAAAGTATATGTGAAATAAAATAAATTTGTTCGAATTTCCTTTTATCTTAATTTTGTCTTTAAGTAAGATTGATGCATATCATAAGAAACATTAAAAATCGTTTTCCTTATATGCAAAAGATGCATATTTTCATCAACTTATATGTGCATAAGTTGATGAAAATATGCGTCTTGATAGATGACAAGTCTTATCTAAATGGACTATATAGGAATAAGGGATTAAGAACATTCTTTCAACAGACAGTTTGTTTGTTTGATGAGGGCTTAAAAATAACAATGACTCACAAACCAGTTCTTACCTTTCTTAAATGAGCTTAATAAAAAATATATCAAAACTACAGACAGCTTTAAAATGCACATCATGCATATTCATGAAGAAGGATTACACCAAGAGTTAGAGAAGAGGGAATAAAACTTAATCATGATTACTCCCAAAATTTAAATCTTGGCTGCTGGTAACTTCAGCACTACGGTCATCCATTTTATCCACATCTAGATTATTGTGACCTTCTTTTACATCTCTACTCCCTTCCTGGGTACCAGAGGGTGCATGACTAACTGAAGATGCAGGTATCACCTTATGAACCCTCTTTTTGTGACGTCTCAGATTCTTTGAGAGGGTAAATGTCTCGTAACAAATATCACAGCGGTGGAGACCTGATTTCACAGCCTGTCCTGAATGACTGCGCATATGCTCCCTAAGCTGTATTTTCTTGGCGAACATTTTGTTACATAATGGACAAAGAAAGGACTTAAATCCACTGTGTGATTTCATGTGCATCTTGCGATGTTCCTTCTTTGCAAAGCGCTTTTCACAAATTGGACATTGAAATGGTTTCTCAGTGTTGTGGGACCTCATATGGACTGTCAGGTTCCTCTCCAAGGCAAACACCTTGTTACATTCTGGACAGGTGTATTTTTTCCCTTCGGAGTGGACCTTCATGTGACCTTGCAGGTTGCTTACACCTGGGAATGTTTTGTCACAGTAGAAACACTGGTATTCTTGAGGAGATTGAGGCTCTTTGGGGGCTTTATGGTGATTGGCAAAATGCTGCTGTACCTGCATGGATGAAGTAAAAGACTCATCGCACACAGAACAACGATAATGCTTGGTTTGATGAGTTTTCATGTGCTCACTGAGGTCCGCCAAGGTCTGAAAGTTTAGGTTACAGTCGCCACACTGATACGACTTACTTTCTTGAAAATGTGGGCGGGAGAGAAGATGATTTTCAAGTTCAGCAGAGAAGAAAAATGCTTGGCTACACTGGTTGCACAAGTGCTGTCTGGCATCCATGCCATGTTCAATAGCATGACCTTGGATATCTTGGGCTGATGCAAATACAGCCTTACAAACAGGACAATTAAATTCACCATCTGGAAATGTATGCTCAATCAGGTGACACTGTAATTTAGCAGGTGAATCAAGAATCATGTGACAAAGTTTACACTCATGTAGAACTCCTTCAGCTAAAACATGGGAGGTGACATGGAGCTGAATTTCTTCCTCTGAAGCAAAAGTTTGCTGACATTTGATACACTGGTAAGTCTTGTTTTGGTGTGTGGGCAGGTGGCTTGCTAGTTCAGCTTGAGACTCAAACTTGACATTGCACTTGTGGCATCGCACTGATGGATTCTGTTGGATTGCAGCAACTTTTTCATTCAGAGGGCTTCTATCTAAAGCATTTAAGGATCCCCTATGACTAACTTGATTACAATGAGTGCAAAGGAAAAAGGGTCGGGCAAATTCATCAAGTTTGGGAATGACATCCGTCCGTGAAAAATATGTCTTACCACAGACAAAACAGAGATAGCTGTCACGGGACATAGGTATGGGTAAATGATACTGAACATGAGACTTGAGTTCTCCAGCTGACATCACTTGCAAGCAGATAATACAGCGCACATGATCAGATGAGGCACTGATATCTGTCTGGTGAACCTGTGTATGCCACATGAACTCTGCCTCAGATCTGACTGGCCGCTGACAAAAATGACACATGCACATGGTGGACTGGTTTTTGGATACTGGTCTCGCATCAGATGGGGTGCAAGAAACCAAATGAGATGCATGGCAGGAAACATGATCCAAAACCTTCTGTCTCGAAGAAAACATCTTTCCGCAAATGACGCATGAAAATTTCGCACTTTGACTTGGGTCTGCCTCCAATGGACTTGTGCTCAAGGCAGGACTTGCTGACAAACTACGAGCCTTGAGGTTATGCTTGCTTTGATGATGCAAATCTAGTAACATTTTAAGTGGAAATTTATCATCACATATTTGGCATACAAAGCACCCTTCCTGCCCAACATCATCATCTTGAGTTGTCTTTGGCAGCATGTCCCCATCTATTTTCCTCTTCTTCATTCTCACTTGGTTCTGACTTTTATCCTCGGGGCTGATGGACATTCTTTGGTTGTTCTTGGCCTCATGAACCATCTTGACATGTATCTGAAATGCCCCTTGGGTACCAAAAGGAATATTACAGGCTTCACATTTGTAAATCTGGGAATGAGTTACAAGATGACACTGGAGGTCAACTTCAGAGGCAAATGTCTGATTACAGAAGAGACATTTGTGATAGTTAAGAATGTTCAAATGATCAATTTTGACATGCTTGAGGAGATCAATCTCCGAGTGGTAGGTCACGCCACATTTGATACATCCAAAGATTTTCACCTCATTGCTGTGCTTTACAGCAAAGTGAACCTGGATGGATACTTTGCAATCAAAAACTTCTTTACAGAGGGAACACTTGAACAAGTGATGGGCATGTATCTCAAACAGATGCCTTTGGAGTTCATCTGGCCTTTTGAACCTTTTTTGGCAATCCTTGCAGGTATACTCCAGTGATTCATCCTTGAAATGAATCAAGCTATGCTGATACATCGCGTCCTCAGTTGGAAATCTGGTCTGGCATATCTGGCACAAAATTTGGAATTTAGCCCCCAAGTCATCCGAGGAAGGAGAGCGTTCTCCATTTTCAGGAGTTGCTTGTTTTTGCTCAAAGCGCTTGTTCATACCCTCAGGAATGTGGGACTGGAAACCCTTTGGTGATTCCTGACTGGTTGAATGAGAGGCAGGTGGTGGAGTGTAATGACTGGTTGCACCATATCTATGTTCCTGTTGAACATGAAGCTGTAGGTCTTTGTCATTATTATAATGCGCTTTACAAGAGTCCTCAGGGCACAAAAATATTGGCTCTTGCTCACTCTTATGAAGCACTTCCACATGTAGTTGAAGCTGTTCTATGGAATCAAAGAGATTTTGCTTGAGACAATATGGACACGGGTATCTCATGTGGTCCAGTGGCTGAGAGTGACTCCTACGAATATGCTCGCAGAGAATCTTATTGTTTGGGTAAGCCTTGGTGCAGTGTGGACAGGATATTTTTGTGTTTATATGAGGGGTATTCTGTAGACCATGAACATTGCGGAAATGATCCATAAGTGCTACGTCAGATGGAAACCCTGCATTGCAATGTGCACACACAAGCTTGCCATCTTCAATAAAAGAAACCAGGCCCCCAACTGCATGGACGCTTTTGACATGCTCATGCAGACCAGGCATGGAGGCAAACTTCATGGTGCAGTAACCACAAATGTAAAAGCCAGCATCCTTGGAAGACTTGCCCAACTTTCCACCAGTTTTTTCATCAGAGTCCTCCTGTTCATGAATCATTGAGATGTGCTCCACCAAATTGTAATAACTGGGATACACTTTCCCACAAAGATTGCACGTATATGGATTTCCATCATCCACTTTGTGATTTCTCTGAATATGCGAATTTAAAGATTCTACCGACAAGAAATCTTTCTTGGAACAAAAAGGACATCCATGGTCTAATGGCTTTGTTTTTGGCTTCTCAGCCAGTGAGCGGACGTTCGTGATGGTGCAATCTATTGGGATGTCTGTCGGGGAAGCTCCTGAGTTTGTGCTGTAATTGCTATTCTCCCAGCATTAAAGGATGAAGGTTTTCCTGTTAAAAGAGAATATATCTGAGGAGCTGACTGGCTCAGGATTGCACCATCTTTTGTGCCATTTTCCTCCCGAGCATAATCAGTCAGTGTGTTAGGATGATATGACTGGGTGTGATACAAGAGGTCATCTGATGAAGAAAACTCAAGGTTGCAGTCGTTGCAAGTAAATGGCTTGTACATCATGTGCGTTTTGACATGAATCTTCAAATGGTCACTTCGTGAAAATGCTGCACCACATTGGCTACAGCTGTACTTTCTATCTCCTGTATGTAAATGTACATGACGATCTCGGCTGCGTTTGTGTTTGAACAGACGACCACAGTATTCACATTTATAAGGTAGCATGTCTTCATGAGATTGCTCATGGTGTTTTAAATAGCTTAATCTGGAGAACACTTTGTTACAAAATTGACAAGGGTACGGCAAGGTGGAAGCTGGGGCAGATACCAAGCCTTGGTGTTCATGTAATACTGCTGGTCCACTTCACCATAGAGACCATCCACACCATAGATGCTATCTGCCATTTCATCATCTGAAACAGAGACAAAAAGATACTTGTGTTAATGCTATCTATCTAAATGTTTTCTTGGTATGACTAATACACTTAACACAGTTCAAGCCGTCACCCCTCAAAGTCAGCAGAAGTCATGACATTAACTGAAGATAATCATACCACTCATAGTAATCATAAATGTTAGCACTATTGAGCCAGAAAACAAGTGTTACTTTAAATTCAGTGCACATTCTCTCCCCTTCTAATTTGGATTTGAGTCATCTGAGCTGGTCTCCTTTCAGTATTAGATTTAAATCCCCTCCTGTTTAAAACCTGCCTTTGTAATACTCAAATTAAAGATTTTCTGATCTTCCATGTGTATCAATATCCCTATACAGTATTTGCACAAAGCAAAATCTTGTAAAGCACTATACAACGAAATCTAAGCCATTCATTGATGTATCAAATAATTTTAGTAAAATGTTCTGATACAACCCCTAAATGAACATGGAATATTCAAAGTAGTACCACTTGCCCAAAAATAATTTTAAAGGAAAGAAAAATTTAATTGGAAACACTAATATACCCATCTTTCTACCACAGACATAATCGGTTATCTGTTGCCAAAAGCATATCCTGAAGTCACAAAACTGGAAATGAATGTCTTATTTTATCAAGCAAAGAATCTTGCAGGAAATTAAACATGACTGATGCCAGGACTGTGCATAACCCATATGACACCTTATGGTCCCTTGTGCCCTCCAACGCTTCCATCAGCACTTATGCATTCTTGGATATATAAATGCAAACCAGAATTCTTTTCATAATTGCAGATATCATCCTTTACGTCACATGTTTACCAGTATTTTTCTGTATTTTGGAGAAAATTATTTCCTGAAAAAATTGAAAACATATTTTGAATGGGTATGTGAGTGTGAGTAATGACATATGGCATGTGATCCATTTTGGTCTATTACAGACTGCAAGAAAGGGTAATTAAAGGGAGAAAAAGGCCCCATTAAACTCAAGACTTTACTGCCTTTGAACATTATAAATTATTGAATTTCATCAATAATTACTTAATACCTCCGAAAGCTGAAACATTTAGATCACATTATGAAGAATGTACTTCACAATGTGGAGTACATTATCTAGTGCTTTGGAAATGGTAAATAAAACACACAGTCTATTACCGTAATAAAGTGGCAAACCATAAAGTAGAAAACAGTTTCATTCAAACTGAAAGAATGTTTAAAAAGTTACTTCAAATTTTCATCATATCTTGAACAGAGTTCCTTGTACAAAAAATTGTGGTTATATTTTAAATGAAAATATTTTTTGTCTAAAAGCTGTAAAGTTAATTACTTTTTTGAGAATAACCACATTTTTGCATTACCCTCTTTGCTCCAGTTAGCTTGCACAACCCTCCATGCTCCAGTTAGGTTGCATTAACCTCTATGCTCCAGTTAGGTTGCATTACCCTCTATGCCCCAGTTAGGTTGCATTACCCTCTATGCTCCAGTTAGGTTGCATTACCCTCTATGCTCCAGTTAGGTTGCATTACCCTCTATGCTCCAGTTAGGTTGCATTACCCTCCATGCCCCAGTTAGGTTGCATTACCCTCTATGCTCCAGTTAGGTTGCATTACCCTCCATGCTCCAGTTAGGTTGCATTACCCTCTATGCTCCAGTTAGGTTGCATTACCCTCTATGCTCCAGTTAGGTTGCATTACCCTCTATGCTCCAGTTAGGTTGCATTACCCTCCATGCTCCAGTTAGGTTGCATTACCCTCCATGCCCCAGTTAGTTGCATTACCCTCTATGCTCCAGTTAGGTTGCATTACCCTCTATGCTCCAGTTAGGTTGCATTACCCTCCATGCTCCAGTTAGGTTGCATTACCCTCTATGCTCCAGTTAGGTTGCATTACCCTCTATGCTCCAGTTAGGTTGCATTACCCTCTATGCTCCAGTTAGGTTGCATTACCCTCCATGCTCCAGTTAGGTTGCATTACCCTCCATGCCCCAGTTAGGTTGCATTACCCTCTATGCTCCAGTTAGGTTGCATTACCCTCTATGCCCCAGTTAGGTTGCATTACCCTCTATGCTCCAGTTAGGTTGCATTACCCTCTATGCCCCAGTTAGGTTGCATTACCCTCTATGCTCCAGTTAGGTTGCATTACCCTCCATGCTCCAGTTAGGTTGCATTACCCTCCATGCCCCAGTTAGGTTGCATTACCCTCTATGCTCCAGTTAGGTTGCATTACCCTCTATGCCCCAGTTAGGTTGCATTACCCTCTATGCTCCAGTTAGGTTGCATTACCCTCTATGCCCCAGTTAGGTTGCATTACCCTCCATGCCCCAGTTAGGTTGCATTACCCTCTATGCCCCAGTTAGGTTGCATTACCCTCTATGCTCCAGTTAGGTTGCATTACCCTCCATGCCCCAGTTAGGTTGCATTACCCTCCATGCCCAGTTAGGTTGCATTACCCTCTATGCTCCAGTTAGGTTGCATTACCCTCTATGCTCCAGTTAGGTTGCATTACCCTCTATGCTCCAGTTAGGTTGCATTACCCTCTATGCTCCAGTTAGGTTGCATTACCCTCCATGCTCCAGTTAGGTTGCATTACCCTCCATGCCCCAGTTAGGTTGCATTACCCTCTATGCTCCAGTTAGGTTGCATTACCCTCTATGCCCCAGTTAGGTTGCATTACCCTCTATGCTCCAGTTAGGTTGCATTACCCTCTATGCCCCAGTTAGGTTGCATTACCCTCCATGCCCCAGTTAGGTTGCATTACCCTCTATGCCCCAGTTAGGTTGCATTACCCTCTATGCTCCAGTTAGGTTGCATTACCCTCCATGCCCCAGTTAGGTTGCATTACCCTCCATGCCCCAGTTAGGTTGCATTACCCTCTATGCCCCAGTTAGGTTGCATTACCCTCTATGCTCCAGTTAAGTTGCATTACCCTCTATGCTCCAGTTAGGTTGCATTACCCTCCATGCCCCAGTTAGGTTGCATTACCCTCTATGCTCCAGTTAGGTTGCATTACCCTCTATGCTCCAGTTAGGTTGCATTACCCTCTATGCTCCAGTTAGGTTGCATTACCCTCTATGCCCCAGTTAGGTTGCATTACCCTCTATGCTCCAGTTAAGTTGCATTACCCTCTATGCTCCAGTTAGGTTGCATTACCCTCCATGCCCCAGTTAGGTTGCATTACCCTCTATGCTCCAGTTGGTTGCATTACCCTCTATGCTCCAGTTAGGTTGCATTACCCTCTATGCTCCAGTTAGGTTGCATTACCCTCTATGCCCCAGTTAGGTTGCATTACCCTCTATGCTCCAGTTAGGTTGCATTACCCTCTATGCCCCAGTTAGGTTGCATTACCCTCCATGCCCCAGTTAGGTTGCATTACCCTCTATGCCCCAGTTAGGTTGCATTACCCTCTATGCTCCAGTTAGGTTGCATTACCCTCCATGCCCCAGTTAGGTTGCATTACCCTCCATGCCCCAGTTAGGTTGCATTACCCTCTATGCCCCAGTTAGGTTGCATTACCTTCTATGCTCCAGTTAAGTTGCATTACCCTCTATGCTCCAGTTAGGTTGCATTACCCTCCATGCCCCAGTTAGGTTGCATTACCCTCTATGCTCCAGTTAGGTTGCATTACCCTCTATGCTCCAGTTAGGTTGCATTACCCTCTATGCTCCAGTTAGGTTGCATTACCCTCCATGCCCCAGTTAGGTTGCATTACCCTCTATGCCCCAGTTAGGTTGCATTACCCTCTATGCCCCAGTTAGATTGCATTACCCTCCATGCCCCAGTTAGGTTGCATTACCCTCTATGCCCCAGTTAGGTTGCATTACCCTCCATGCCCCAGTTAGGTTGCATTACCCTCTATGCCCCAGTTAGGTTGCATTACCCTCCATGCCCCAGTTAGGTTGCATTACCCTCTATGCCCCAGTTAGGTTGCATTACCCTCCATGCCCCAGTTAGGTTGCATTACCTCTATGCTCCAGTTAGGTTGCATTACCCTCCATGCTCCAGTTAGGTTGCATTACCCTCTATGCCCCAGTTAGGTTGCATTACCCTCCATGCCCCAGTTAGGTTGCATTACCCTCTATGCCCCAGTTAGGTTGCATTACCCTCCATGCCCCAGTTAGGTTGCATTACCCTCTATGCCCCAGTTAGGTTGCATTACCCTCCATGCCCCAGTTAGGTTGCATTACCCTCTATGCCCCAGTTAGGTTGCATTACCCTCCATGCCCCAGTTAGGTTGCATTACCCTCTATGCCCCAGTTAGGTTGCATTACCCTCCATGCCCCAGTTAGGTTGCATTACCCTCTATGCTCCAGTTAGGTTGCATTACCCTCCATGCCCCAGTTAGCTTGCATTACCCTCTATGCCCCAGTTAGGTTGCATTACCCTCCATGCCCCAGTTAGGTTGCATTACCCTCCATGCCCCAGTTAGGTTGCATTACCCTCTATGCCCCAGTTAGGTTGCATTACCCTCCATGCCCCAGTTAGGTTGCATTACCCTCTATGCCCCAGTTAGGTTGCATTACCCTCCATGCCCCAGTTAGGTTGCATTACCCTCTATGCTCCAGTTAGGTTGCATTACCCTCCATGCCCCAGTTAGGTTGCATTACCCTCTATGCCCCAGTTAGGTTGCATTACCCTCCATGCCCCAGTTAGGTTGCATTACCCTCTATGCTCCAGTTAGGTTGCATTACCCTCCATGCCCCAGTTAGGTTGCATTACCCTCTATGCCCCAGTTAGGTTGCATTACCCTCCATGCCCCAGTTAGGTTGCATTACCCTCTATGCCCCAGTTAGGTTGCATTACCCTCTATGCCCCAGTTAGGTTGCATTACCCTCCATGCCCCAGTTAGGTTGCATTACCCTCTATGCTCCAGTTAGGTTGCATTACCCTCCATGCCCCAGTTAGGTTGCATTACCCTCTATGCCCCAGTTAGGTTGCATTACCCTCCATGCCCCTGTTAGGTTGCATTACCCTCTTTGCTCCAGTTAGCTTGCATTACCCTCTATGCCCCAGTTAGGTTGCATTACCCTCCATGCCCCAGTTAGGTTGCATTACCCTCTATGCCCCAGTTAGGTTGCATTACCCTCCATGCCCCAGTTAGGTTGCATTACCCTCTATGCCCCAGTTAGGTTGCATTACCCTCCATGCCCCAGTTAGGTTGCATTACCCTCTATGCTCCAGTTAGGTTGC
This sequence comes from Chiridota heheva, assembly GCA_020152595.1. NCBI lineage: Eukaryota > Metazoa > Echinodermata > Holothuroidea > Apodida > Chiridotidae > Chiridota > Chiridota heheva. The sequence continues at coordinate 278,024 of JAIGNY010001023.1, forward strand.
ATTACCCTCCATGCCCCAGTTAGGTTGCATTACCCTCTATGCCCCAGTTAGGTTGCATTACCCTCCATGCCCCAGTTAGGTTGCATTACCCTCTATGCCCCAGTTAGGTTGCATTACCCTCCATGCCCCAGTTAGGTTGCATTACCTCTATGCTCCAGTTAGCTTGCATTACCCTCCATGCCCCAGTTAGGTTGCATTACCCTCCATGCCCCAGTTAGGTTGCATTACCCTCCATGCCCCAGTTAGGTTGCATTACCCTCCATGCCCCAGTTAGGTTGCATTACCCTCCATGCCCCAGTTAGGTTGCATTACCCTCCATGCCCCAGTTAGGTTGCATTACCCTCCATGCCCCAGTTAGGTTGCATTACCCTCCATGCCCCAGTTAGGTTGCATTACCCTCCATGCCCCAGTTAGGTTGCATTACCCTCTATGCTCCAATTAGGTTGCATTACCCTCCATGCTCCTGTTAGGTTGCATTACCCTCTATGCTCCTGTTAGGTTGCATTACCCTCTATGCTCCAATTAGGTTGCATTACCCTCTATGCTCCAGTTAAGTTGCATTACCCTCCATGCTCCAGTTAGGTTGCATTACCCTCTATGCTCCACTTAGGTTGCATTACCCTCTATGCTCCAGTTAGGTTGCGTTACCCTCTATGCTCCACTTAGGTTGCATTACCCTCTATGCTCCAGTTAGGTTGCGTTACCCTCTATACTCCACTTAGGTTGCATTACCCTCTATGCTCCAGTTGGTTGCATTACCCTCCATGCTCCAGTTAGGTTGCATTACCCTCTATGCTCCAATTAGGTTGCATTACCCTCTATGCTCCAATTAGGTTGCATTACCCTCTATGCTCCACTTAGGTTGCATTACCCTCTATGCTCCAGTTAGGTTGCATTACCCTCCATGCTCCAGTTAGCTTGCATTACCCTCTATGCTCCAGTTAGGTTGCATTAACCTCTATGCTCCAGTTAAGTTGCATTACCCTCCATGCTCCAGTTAAGTTGCATGACCCTCTATGCTCCAGTTAGGTTGCATTAACCTCTATGCTCCAGTTAGGTTGCATTACCCTCTATGCTCCAGTTAGCTTGCATTACCCTCCATGCTCCAGTTAGCTTGCATTACCCTCTATGCTCCAGTTAGGTTGCATTACCCTCTATGCCCCAGTTAGGTTGCATTACCCTCTATGTTCCAGTTAGGTTGCATTACCCTCTATGCTCCAGTTAGGTTGCATTACCCTCTATGCTCCAGTTGGTTGCATTACCCTCTATGCTCCAGTTAGGTTGCATTACCCTCCATGCTCCAGTTAAGTTGCATTACCCTCCATGCTCCAGTTAGGTTGCATTACCCTCTATGCTCCACTTAGGTTGCATTACCCTCTATGCTCCAGTTAGGTTGCGTTACCCTCTATACTCCACTTAGGTTGCATTACCCTCTATGCTCCAGTTGGTTGCATTACCCTCCATGCTCCAGTTAGGTTGCATTACCCTCTATGCTCCAGTTAGGTTGCATTACCCTCTATGTTCCAGTTAGGTTGCATTACCCTTTATGCTTCAGTTAGGTTGCATTACCCTCTATGCTCCTGTTAGGTTGCATTACCCTCTATGCTCCAGTTAGGTTGCATTACCCTCTATGCTCCAGTTAGGTTGCATTACCCTCTATGCTCCAGTTAGGTTGCATTACCCTCTATGCTCCAGTTAGGTTGCATTACCCTCTATGCTCCAGTTAGGTTGCATTACCCTCCATGCTCCAGTTAAGTTGCATTAACCTCTATGCTCCAGTTAGGTTGCATTAACCTCTATGCTCCAGTTAGGTTGCATTACCCTCTATGCTCCAGTTAGGTTGCATTACCCTCTATGCTCCAGTTAGGTTGCATTACCCTCTATGCTCCAGTTAGGTTGCAATTACCTCTATGCTCCACTTAAGTTGCATTACCCTCCATGCTCCAGTTAGGTTGCATTACCCTCTATGCTCCATTTAGGTTGCATTACCCTCTATGCTCCAGTTAGGTTGCCTTACCCTCTATGCTCCACTTAGGTTGCATTACCCTCTATGCTCCAGTTGGTTGCATTACCCTCTATGCTCCAGTTAGGTTGCATTACCCTCCATGCTCCAGTTAGGTTGCATTACCCTCTATGCTCCAGTTAGGTTGCATTACCCTCTATGCTCCAGTTAGGTTGCATTACCCTCTATGCTTCAGTTAGGTTGCATTACCCTCTATGCTCCAGTTAGGTTGCATTACCCTCTATGCTCCAGTTAGGTTGCATTACCCTCTATGCTCCAGTTAGGTTGCATTACCCTCCATGCTCCAGTTAAGTTGCATTACCCTCTATGCTCCAGTTAGATTGCATTACCCTCTATGCTCCAGTTAGGTTGCATTACCCTCTATGCTCCAATTAGCTTGCATTACCCTCTATGTTCCAGTTTGGTTGCATTACCCTCTATGCTCCAGTTAGGTTGCATTACCCTCTATGCCCCAGTTAGGTTGCATTACCGTCTATGTTCCAGTTAGGTTGAATTACCCTCTATGCTCCAGATAGGTTGCATTACCCTCTATGCTCCAGTTAGGTTGCATTACCCTCTATGCTCCATTTAGGATGCATTACCCTCTATGCTCCAGTTAGGTGGCACAAATTGAAGAATCATCATTCATCTAAAGCTATGATTCATGTAAATAACTATTATGTTTGTTTGTTTGTTTGTTTGATGAGGTCTTAACGGCACCACGACAACGAAGGTCAAATTGTGCCTGAGAGGACAGATCATTTTAGAGGTAGTAAGGAAAGAGACCAGGAGAAGAATGAGAGAAATTCAAGAACAAAAGCCAGAAAGCTGTGATCGAGAGAGGTGCATGGGTAAAACTAAAAACAGAGTAGAGATGGGATGGAAGAGGAGGATTAAATATGGTTGTAGAGGGATGCATGCTGAAGGAAGGAGACTATTTTATCTGGAGGATTTTTTTGGAAGAACTCAGCAATTGAGTTGTGGGGAGCGAGAGAAGCTCTGGGAAGGTTGTACAGGGGCAAGCAAGGAGAACGTGTTGGATTGTAAGGATGCAGTGGCAATTGTTACAGAGGGGTTGGGGAACCAATAAGGAGGTGGGAGTGAGTGAGGTGGGTGTGACCAATTCTAAGACGGGTAATATGAGCGTTGTCGATACTGAGAAAGGTTGTTGATGGTGGATTTGATCGGGATTGTAGGCTGGATAACATGGAGTTTGTTATCAATTTGGAAGTTCCATAAGGTTTGCCAGCGGTCACGAACAAGAGAAGCGATAAGCGGTTTGATGTCAGAGAGGGTTTTGGGAAAAGGGAAGGGAGGAGGTTAAGGGCAAGCTTAGCGGCTGTATCAGCCCTGTCATTGCCAGGGATGCCAACATGGCTGGGTATCCAGAAGAAAAGAACACTTTTCCTGCAGAGGGTGGGAGAAAAGAGTTTCCGGAGGAGGAGGTGGCAGGTGAGGTTATCCCATTTAAGATTGAGTAATGAAGTAAGAACAGCCTTTGAGTCAGAGAAAATGGCAAAGTGACTAAGAGGAGAGTACTCAATAAAGTTGAGGGCGAGGAGAATGGCCTTAGCCTCGGCTGAAAAGATGGATGAGTGGTCAGGAAGTCTGCTACTGAGGGTGATGTCTTGGATGATGGCAGCAGCAGCTGTCTTGTTGCCTTCCTTGGAGCCATCAGTATAGATGGAGGTGTAATTTGAGAGTTGGTCTTTGATTTGGTTGTGGAGATTGATGAAGAGATTAGGGTGAGTTTGAGTTTTGTTATAAGTGGAGAGGTCTAGGTGGACAGAAGGAAGGGGGTGGCCCAAGGCGGAAAAGTGGGCCAGGAATAGGTGCCGAGAGTGGCGGGGTTGATGCCAAGTTGAAAGAGGTCTGATTTAATCGTAAGCTGAAGGGGGCGATAGGGTTTAGTCCTATCAAAGAGGAGGAGAAATTGGGGTACCTAATGAGGTTGTAAACAGGGTTCTGGGTGTTGGTGAGGACTCTAAAAGCATAGGAGAGGCTAAGCTTTTTACATCTAAGTAGAAAGGGGGTTCGTTGGCTTCAACATGAAGGCTAGTGATTGGGGAGGTCCTGTAGGCTCTAGACAAAGCCTGAGGGCTTCATTTTGGATGGTGTTAATGTGGTTGAGGTATGAGTTGTGAGCGACACAGTAAACAATATTGCCATAGTCAAGCTTGGCACGAATGGTGAGCCTGAAAATTTTGAGGAGAGCATAGCGGTTCGCTCCCAAGTAGTGTTGGAGAGCAGTCGGAGGAGGTTGAGGGAGCTATTGCATTTTAGTTTCAGGTTGGTGATGTGTGGCTTGTAGGTGAGCTTGGGGTCTAGAGTTAGACCAAGGAACTTTGTGTTTTCAACTTTAGGGATGCGATTCCCATTGAGCACAAAGTTCGGGTTGGGGTGGAGGTTGTTGAAATGACAAAAGTGCATGCAGACTGTCTTGTCTTTGGAGAATCTAAAACCGTTATTGTTGCTCCACACTTGCAGCTGATTGAGGCTGGTTTGAAGCCTATTTTCAACAATAGGAAAGCTAGGGGAGGAGTAGAAGATGGTGAAGTCATCCACGTAGAGGGTACGTTTGATGCTGGGGCCAAGGTCATTCCCGATGTCATTAATGCTCAGGTTGAAGAGAGTGGGGGAGAGGATGCTGCCTTGGGGGACGCCCTCTTCTTGGGGGTACGGCTTGGAGAGGGTGTGGCCTCTGTGACCATCATGTAACATATGAGTGGTGACTATCCATATCAACAAGTCTCTTATGCAATGCACTTTTTGTACTTCTCACAATGGCTGAATGGGGGGGGAGCATCAGCTGCAAACAAGATACTTCCACTTTGATGTTTGGCGTATCTGTCTGCATAGCTGTAGAAAAATGGGTTAGACCTGACCAAGGCTTGAACCCGGTACCTCCACCATCTCAGCTGGCGCTCTACAGAGCTTACCTAGTCACTCATTTTTGTATGTTTCCATCAAACAGTGCTGCTCATCAAGGATCTCAAAGTCTTCTGAGATGAACTGTTCATTTGACGTAGTTTTGAGGAATTTTGTTTTAATTCTTACCAAATGTTTAATTTGGTTTGAATAATTCCCCAATTGTATTTCAATAATTTCCCCTATTCTACCTCTGGAGGAAAGCATGCAACAATGGTACAGGAACAGTGTTATTTCTGTTAATCTGTATTTTAAGTAATAGGTATTATTATCCTTTTAAAACTGCAGTAGCTACATGTACCCAAAGTAAAGATCAACTCATGATTATTCACAAGTAAAAATGGATATTCCAGTTTTGTCTCAAGACTTGCTATCAATTTCTGTAGATTCCATTAACTAAAACATTCTAACAGTCTTAATTCTTCTCTTGTGAAAAGCCGTCCAGCTTAAAAGTAAATTTTAGAGCCCCATTTTTGCATTCATTTGTCGTACCTGATAAAGGAGATTTGTCTGACGAATTGTCATGGCAACTGAGCCTTTCTGCATTTGCTATCTCTTGTTCACAACCTGCCAATGAGATGAAACAAAAAGAAATTGATCAATTTTACATATTTAATCCCCTCAATCATTGATGCAATCACAATATGAAGAAAAAGTACATTTCTAAAAAAATGATATTAAGCAAAGATAAAGGCATAACCTTCAAATGTTTAGAAATATTAGAAAAGATGATAAAGGAGGCATTACAGAGAAGGGAGGGGGGGGGGAGCTTTGTTAGCCAAGTTGCAAAAAGGTGAAAACTTATGTGATAGTTATCTTTAGTATACTGGCTTTGTTTGTGTATTGTGAGTGTTATACAACAAAAACTAACTTTAAAATTAAAAAAATGGAGGGATGCTGTTGAAGCATGTATGTATGGTGTTATTTGCAATCTTGATTTTGATAAACAACCCTTTATGAGGAACCAAAGGTTTTGAGGGTCTGATGTGCAATATGGATTTTGAGTTTGGACTATTGTATAATTAATGTTACTACACAATGGGCTCAAAATAACAATGACAACCAAATAATTCACAGTAATCACAAGAATGGAATTTCACAATTAATTAAATTCAACCATTTTTATCCTATTAACATGTATACACACTTGCTAACAACATAATTATTTCAAATATAAAACAAAACACACAAGTGGTTGTTAAAATATGAGCATTTCAAGATTTGAATTTATGCTTTAGCTACTTATAAATATGCATGATCTTGCCGCCAAAAATAATAGGGCACATCTGCAGTCCATGGGCAATCTGTGTACCACATATAACCTGACCCACGTGTTATTCTTGAGATACTGTGTTCACAAGCTCTCTTCAACAAAATCATGTTAAGCCCCGCCCCCTATGCATATTAGAACCATGAGCAGCTCTAATTTCCAAGTAATTGGTGGGGCTCTTCAACTAGCAACCCATACAGTTCAAATATGAAGGTAATTTTTCTCTCTATCTTTGCTGTATATAATGAATTACAGGTTGTGAATGCATTAAAGGTGTGTATATTAGTAAAGGAAGTGGGTTTTTTGGTGGTGGGGATATTTCATTCACTTCTGTTGGGATGTCATATTCTTAACCCAGGGCTGTCCACCATGCTACACCTAATAAAGGCAGGGGATATTTAACATAGTTGAACCAGTTCCTCATATAGTCTTAATATGTGTCATCTATACCCTCATTGAAGTCATGTGGCTTGTAGCCAGCATGGGGCACAAGGGATATGCCCCCTCCCTTGTGAGGGGGTGTTCCCCCTTGTGTGAAATCATCCTTTAAGAAAAATTACTATACCTTATGAACAAATCTTCAAACATTTTTTTTATATTACATTTCAAAGGCAGGAAGGTTTTTTCGTATTTAGCTTCAGTTTGATCAATTACAGTAAGTCCCCATAAAAATTTCGTGAATAACTTGAAATAATACTGATAATCTGAAATGATCAAAACACACTAGAAATATGACACAGAAAAGCATTTTAAAGTGAAGTTATATACCGCGCGTCTGTCATCATGTGACGTACGATACACATACTTTTGGTTTTAGCTAGGAATAGGTCCTTCAGTAAGACTTGACTTAATCAGTTTCAATGGCTAGAATACTTGGTTTCAAGTGACCCTGCATTTTGCTATGCATGCCAGAAATTCGCCCCTCCAAGATCACTGAAAGACAAGATGTTTACACTTAATGGTTTTAATAATTGCTAGTTCTCTTTAGAGAAAGGGAAGGGTCTCCTTTAGCATGGGGCATCTGAGACCCACATGCAGGCCATGACCATGTGGACTGAGCGAGACAAATGAATCAAACAGAAAAGCGGCGTTGATTTCTGACTCTGTGATGGCCAGTTGGAAAAGAATCATTATTATCTTTGCAGTATTTTTGATGTTATTAAATTCCTCGCAATGAATGAAATGTCATTGTGGGGAGATATTGAAATGGCAGGTGAAATACAAAGGGCCGATGACTTTCTGCTGGGGGTAAGTTTTTACAACTCTTGCAATACACTTGCAATGTTGAAAACCAAGCGCTTTGTGTAAGGTACATAAAGGATGGTGAAGCTTTAAACGATTGCTGGACATCGCCAAAATGGATAACCTGGATGCTGAGAGCAATGCAAATGCTCTTCTTGAACTCATTGTTGCCGCAGAACTGAACCCTGCAAGAATAATCAGCCAAACGTATGATGGAGCAAGTGTGATGTCAGGCCGTTTAGGTAATATCATTATATCCCAAGTAAAAAGAATTTAGGGAAAATAACAGTTCAGAGCGTTTGACATGCAAATCACAAGCATTTTACTTCTGTTTGTTGGTTTCCATTTACTACATTTTACTAAATCACTTTTAGTTTTCTATATACTTTATTTACCACGATGGCCCGTGGTATCACCACGATGGCCCGTGGTATCACCACGATGGCCCGTGGTATCACCACGATGGCCCGTGGTATCACCACGATGGCCCGTGGTATCACCACGATGGCCCGTGGTATCACCACGATGGCCCGTGGTATCACCCGATGGCCCGTGGTATCACCACGATGGCCCGTGGTATCACCACGATGGCCCGTGGTATCACCACGATGGCCCGTGGTATCACCACGATGGCCCGTGGTATCACCACGATGGCCCGTGGTATCACCGCGATGGCCCGTGGTATCACCCGCGATGGCCCGTGGTATCACCACGATGGCCCGTGGTATCACCACGATGGCCCGTGGTATCACCACGATGGCCCGTGGTATCACCACGATGGCCCGTGGTATCACCACGATGGCCCGTGGTATCACCACGATGGCCCGTGGTATCACCCACGATGGCCCGTGGTATCACCCACGATGGCCCGTGGTATCACCACGATGGCCCGTGGTATCACCACGATGGCCCGTGGTATCACCACGATGGCCCGTGGTATCACCCACGATGGCCCGTGGTATCACCCGCGATGGCCCGTGGTATCACGATGGCCCGTGGTATCACCACGATGGCCCGTGGTATCACCACGATGGCCCGTGGTATCACCACGATGGCCCGTGGTATCACCACGATCGCCCGTTGTATCACCACAAAGGCCCGTGGTATCACCACAATAGTTCGTGGTATCACCACAATAGTTTGTGGTATCAATTTTGGAAGTGGTTGAAAAATGTAAAAGTTCTCTTGCACTAAACGCGGAGGTTGTTGCCCTTGCAACAGGTTTTCATGGCAATTTCTCGGAACCTACATTTAAAATAAAGGTGAATATTGTCGCAACTGTTTTCACTGTATTGAAGCCAGCCAACTTGATTTTGCAATCAAAGGAAGCAGATTGGGCACATTCAATTAAAGTTGTTGAACACTGCAAGAAAGAAGTGGAAGAACTGAGGACCAGCGAGAAATTAGAAGAAGTATGAAAAAAGTGCAGTGCATCGGAGGATAAAAAAGGTGATCATAACCCAAAAAAAGTATGCACTCAAAGCAGAAGACTTCAGGACAGTGTGGTGCTGACCACATGTGGACAACGACCACACCAATTGAAAAGAGAGATGAAATCCATTTATCATGATGGCCCGTGGTATCACCACGATGGCCCGTGGTATCACCACGATGGCCCGTGGTATCACCACGATGGCCCGTGGTATCACCACGATGGCCCGTGGTATCACCACGATGGCCCGTGGTATCACCACGATGGCCCGTGGTATCACCACGATGGCCCGTGGTATCACCACGATGGCCCGTGGTATCACCGCGATGGCCCGTGGTATCACCACGATGGCCCGTGGTATCACCACGATGGCCCGTGGTATCACCACGATGGCCGTGGTATCACCCACGATGGCCCGTGGTATCACCGCGATGGCCCGTGGTATCACCACGATGGCCCGTGGTATCACCACGATGGCCCGTGGTATCACCCGCGATGGCCCGTGGTATCACCACGATGGCCCGTGGTATCACCACGATGGCCCGTGGTATCACCACGATGGCCCGTGGTATCACCACGATGGCCCGTGGTATCACCACGATGGCCCGTGGTATCACCACGATGGCCCGTGGTATCACCATGGCGATGGCCCGTGGTATCACCCACGATGGCCCGTGGTATCACCACGATGGCCCGTGGTATCACCACGATGGCCCGTGGTATAACCACGATTGCCCGTGGTATCACCACGATGGCCCGTGGTATCACCACAATGACCTGTGGTATCACCACAATAGTTCGTGGTATCAATTTTGGAAGTGGTTGGAAAATGTAAAAGTTCTCTTGCACTAAACGCGGAGGTTGTTGCCCTTGCAACAGGTTTTCATGGCAATTTCTCGGAACCTACATTTAAAATAAAGGTGAATATTGTCGCAACTGTTCTTATTGTATTGAAGCCAGCCAACTTGATTTTGCAATCAAAGGAAGCAGATTGGGCACATTCAATTAAAGTTGTTGAACACTGCAAGAAAGAAGTGGAAGAACTGAGGACCAGCGAGAAATTAGAAGAAGTATGAAAAAAGTGCAGTGCATCGGAGGATAAAAAAGGTGATCATAACCCAAAAAAAGTATGCACTCAAAGCAGAAGACTTCAGGACAGTGTGGTGCTGACCACATGTGGACAACGACCACACCAATTGAAAAGAGAGATGAAATCCATTTATCATGAACTTATTGATGGCACATTGGTGGAAATGAAAAACAGATTCAGCGAAAGCTCTACTAAGCTGGTATTATCAGTAAAGGGGCTAATGCCTGACTTAACAACCTTCATCGACTTTTCAATTGTCCAACCTCTTGTCAACCTCATGCCTGATCGCCTGGATCAAGAGCAAATCAAAAATGAGATGTAAGTTGCAAAGACGTACATTCTACAGAGATTTGAAAAGGTGTAGACACCTCTAACTTTCGCCAAACTCACAGCAGGGTAGAAAATCCTGTGTCAAGTAAAAGATGTGTTCCCGCTTCTTTAACAATTGTACTGCTGCTGCAAACAATTGGAGCTTCATCTGCTATGTGCGAGAAGTTTCTCATGTCTAACACATTTGCTGTCCCCAACACGTCGATCAATGCTACACCAACCTTTAAGAAATCTTATTCTCCTGTCATTTGAGAAAGATTTAACCCACAGTCTGTGCAACGACGAACTTTTGCATAAATTTAAACTAAAATCAAGAAAGTTATCAATTTATATGTTAAAGGACTATGTACACCACTAAACTTTAAGATAATACACCACTAAACTTAAAGATAACACACTGCTAAAATTAAAGATAACACACCACTAAAATTAAAGATAACACATGCTAAAATTAAAGATAACACACCTCTAAAATTAAAGATAACACACCGCTAAAATTAAAGATAACACCGCTAAAATTAAAGATAACACACCACTAAAATTAAAGATAACACACTGCTAAAATTGAAGATAACACACTGCTAAAATTAAAGATAACACACCGCTAAAATTAAAGATAACACACTGCTAAAATTGAAGATAAGACACTGCTAAATTTGAAGATAAGACACTGCTAAAATTAAAGATAACACACTGCTATTAAAAAATCAGGAAAGGCAAAATCTTTTTATAAAGTCAGTTTAAATTTAAAGGACAAACAAGGTTTTAATTTGTGAAATGCTGTCAGGATAGGTGATTTGTTAAAGACTTCAGATTATGATTAAAATCACAAAAAACTTGAAACTTGCAATTTAATAAAAGGATCATCTTTAAAAGATTTTCTGTTTTGTTCTATTATGTTATTATACTTTTAGTAAAGTAGTAATGACATATCATCAATATATGACAAAAGTAAGTTGCTTGATGAATTACAAGAACATAAGAAAAAAGTGATTTTCATTGGATGTAATTCGTAGTTTGTACTATGAATACTTGATGATGCGATATGATTTGAAATTTGAAGAACAAAAACTTCATCAGGATAATCGCTGCATGCCACTTCCCCAATACCCATCTTGTAAATAAGTTACAGACATACAGTGGCTACCTGGAACCATGCCACACCTCCCCCTCCCCTCCCATCTGAGAACAATTCTGGCTACCTGATTGAAGTATATTTTCTACATAATTTTTGATAATATTTGAAAATAATACCAACACTTTATATACTTCTTAACCGAATACAATTGGGCAGTATACTGGTATCACGGTACGAAACTGTAGACCATGGTGGGGCTAAAAGGAGCAAAGCTGTAGCATTTTATCAAATGAATGGATCACTAATAATAGAATAGCACTCACTTCTACAGTACTAACTATCAGTGGCACTTTACAATCAAAATAAAAAAGCAAAAAGTCAAGCAGAGTAATCATTTAAATGCTAAGTGAAAAAGGTGAGTTTTAAGTTTCTTTTTGAAAAGAGGGGGAAAAAGGTTAAACATTTCATCTCAGCCAGTAATCTGTTCCATTCTTTTGGCCCAGCCACAGAAAATACACAAAGATCTTTCTGTAAGTTTTTGGTATTTCAAGTGTGCAAGAATGAGTTGATCTCCGTGAATAATTGCTTTGTTTTACATGAAAATAACTTGTTAAGTAGGTTGGAGCCAATCCAATAATACACTTGAAAGACATGCATAGCAACCGAAATAAAATTCTAGACCTTATTGGCAACCAATGTAAGGATTTCAAGCATCCTGAAGCACTATCATATTTCTTCTCCCTAAAATCAATCTCGCTGCAAAATTTTGAACCCTTTTGTAATTTAGTTATTGACGTACTTGGCAAGCCATAAAACAACATACTACAATGGTCAAGCTTAGAAATAACAAGAGAAAGCACCAACTGTTGAAGGGACTGATTGTTAGATGACTGCGTAATGACCTTAGGCGATGTAGCATATACATAGCTGTTTTACACACTGCGTAATGACTTTAGACGATGTAGCATATACATAGCTGTTTTACACTTTTCATTTATGTGTCATTCAAGTGTTAGCTGATTGTCCAACCAAACTCCAAGATACTTAATACACTGACTATCATCCATGTGGACATTATTGATATTGATACCATTAATCCTACATTTATCTAATTAAGCCTTGCTACTAAGTTTTATGCATTCAGTTTTACTAATAATCACTTTGAGTCTTTTTTTATTCATCCAGGTTGAAACAAGGGTAGCATATTCTTCCCAAATGTCAAATGCAATGCAGCTTATCTGTAAAACCAGGAAGGAGGGGGAGGGGGCACTTCCATATGTGAGAAAAATAAAAATGACCAGTTTCAGCAATGTTAGTGCCAACAACGTGCTGAAAAAGAGTGAGGTGGTAGTACAGAGGTATTATGGAGGTCAGGGCTTGGCTGGTTACTGCGTTTTTTTAGGGTCGCTTAAAAGTGCGTTAGAATCAGGTCATGTGACCAGATTGCATATCAATAGCATGAAAGGTAAGGTATAACTTGAAGTAAAATATATATATATATATATATATACATGTGCCGCCCGAGCAGTTGCCTTTTTTTCATAGTTTCGTAGTGCAAGTATCAAAAACCAAACTCTCATACTGCTGGTCTCAAAAAAATTGCATATTTTCATGCAGCAGGTATCAAAAAAGGCCTATTTGCATATTGCCAGGTATCAAAAATGAACTATTTTCGTACTGCAGGTATCAAAAATCACTTATTTTCATACTGCAGGTATCCAAATCATAAACTGTCATACTGCAGTTACCAAAAAAACTCGTGCTGCAGTTTAATTTTGAAATTCTGGGGGCACATACCTACCAATTTAGTATGGACAATTTCTTACTGGGGGAGGGGGAGGGGATATTAAACAGTTGATAATCTTTGAGATTATCTCTTGTGCTTTGCATTTCATTTTATTTAAGAAATACTCGGCAAATTCATTACAGAGTGAAACGTAATCCGCGTGAACTGGCATTGGATTATCCTGGTATCTTCCAATTAACCAGTTTACAGTGCTGAACAGTTTTCCTGATTCCCTACCACAACTGACAATAGATTTGTTAGTGTAATTCCATTTTAATTTCCAAACTTCATTGCGAAATTCTTTCTGAAGGTTTGTTTGTTTGATGAGGACTTAACGGCACCACGACAACAAGGATCAAATTGTGCCTGAGAGGTTAGATCATTCTAGAGGTAGGAAGGAAAGAAAACAGGAGGAGAATGAGGGAAATACAAGAACTAAAAGTCAGAAAGCTGGGGTCGAGAGAGGAGGTGCATGGGTGAAGAAATAAAAAAAAAAACAAGTAGAGAGAAGGGAGTGGGAGAGGAAGGCTAAATATGGTTGTAGAGGAAAGCATGGTAAAGGAAGGAGATAATTTTATCAGGAAGGTTTTTCTGGAAGAATTCGGCAATTGAGTTGTGGGGAGCGAGGGAAGCTCTGGGAAGGTTGTACAGGGGGTAAGCAAGGAGATGGACTGTGAGGGTGCAATGGCAATTGTTGCAGAGGGGTTGGGAGAGCCATTAAGGAGGTATGAGTGAGCGTGGTGGGTGTGACCTATTCTAAGATGGGTAATATAAACGTTGTCGACACTAGAAAGCTTGTTGATGGTGGGTTTGATCAGAATGATGGGCTGGATGACATGGAGTTTGTTATCAATTTGGGATCCTATGAGGTTTGCCAGCGGTCACGAACACAGGAAGCGATAAAGCGTTGAATGTCAGAAAGGGTTTTAGAAAATGAAGTAGGGGGAAAATTGAGGGCAAGCTTATCGGCTGCATCAGCCCTATCATTGCCAGGGATGCCAACATGGCTGGGTATCCAGAAGAAAGAATACTTTTCCTGCAGAAGGTGGGCGAAAGAAGTTTTCGGAGGAGGAGGTGGGATGTGAAGTTACCCCATTTAAGATTGAGTAAAGAAGTAAGGACAGCCTCGGAGTCGGAGAAGATGGCAAAGTGGCTGAGCGTGAGTACTCAATAAAGTTGAGGGCGAGGAGGATGGCCTTTGCCTCGGCTGAAAAGGTGAGACGAGTAGACGGAAAGCTTGCTACTGAGGGTGATGTCTTGGATGACGACAGCAGCAGCTGTCTTGTCGACTTCCTTGGAGCCATCAGTATAGATGGAGATGTAGTTTGAGAGTTGGTCTTTAAATTGATTGTTGAGAATAACGAAGAGGTTAGGGTGGGTTTGGGTTTTGTGATGAGTGGAGAGGCCCAGGTGGATAGAAGGGAGGGGGTGGCCCAAGGGGGAAAAGTGGGCCAGGAGAAGGTACCAAGAGTGGCGGGGGTTGATGCCGAGAAAAAGGAGGTCTGATTAAATGTGCAAGCTAAAGGGAGGGGATAGAGTTTTAGTCCTATCGAAGAGGGTGGAGAAATTGGAGTACCTAATGAGCTTGTAAACAGGGTTCTGGGTGTTGGTGAGGGCTTCTAAAAGCATAGAAGAGGCTAAGCTTTCTACACCTTAGCAGAAAGGGAGTTCATTGGCTTCAACATAAAGGCTGGTGATTGGTGAGGTCCTTTAGGCACCCAGACAAAACCTGAGGGCTTCATTTTGGATGGTGTTGATGTGGTTTGAGGTATGAGTTGTGAGCGACACAGTAGACGATATTGCCATAGTCAAGCTTAGCAGGAATGGTGAGCCTGAAGATTTTGAGGAGAGCATGGTATTTCGCACCCCAAGTGGTGTTGGAGAGGAGGCGGAAAATGTTCATGGAGCTGTTGCATTTCTGTTTCAAGTTGGTGATGTGTTGCTTGTAGGAGAGCTTGGGGTCTAGAGTTAAACCCAGGCACTTTGTGTGTTTAACTTTAGGGATGCGATTGCCATTGAGCACGAGGTTCAGGATTGTTAGTAGAGGTTGTTGAAATGACAGAAGTGCATGCAGACTAGTCTTTGGAGAATTTAAAACCATTATTGTTGCACCAGACTTGCAGCTGGTTGAGGCTGATTTTGAGGTTATTTTTGATAAGAGGGAAGCTGGGGGAGGAGTAGAAGATGGTGAAGTTGTCAACGTAGAGGGCACATTTGATGTTGGGGCCAAGGTTGTCCGCAATGTAGTTAATGCTCAGGTTGAAGAGAGTGGGAGAGAGGATGCTGCCCTGGGGGATGCCCTCTTCTTGGGGGTAGGAGAGGGTGTGGCCAATACAAACTTGGAACTGCCTGGGTGAGAGGAAGTTTTGAATAAAGATTGGGAGGTAGCCTGTATTTCCAATTAGTGTCAAAAGCTTTCAAGAGGTCGAAAAAGATGGCAATGAGGTGTTCCTTTTTTGCATAGGATTCCCGGATAGCAGTGTCGAGCGTAAGTAAGTGGTCTAGGGTATTGCCATGTTTCCGAAAGCCACTTTGGTGAGGGGAGAAGATTCTGTTGGTTTCAAGGAGCCAGTTTAGTCTCTGATTAATGATCCTTTCCATAATTTGACAGAGACAGCAGGTGGGGGCGATGGGGCTGTAGCTGGCGGCACCGTCCTTCCTGGGTTTAGGGATGGGGATGACAATAGCTGTCCTCCAGATAGGGGGAAAGGAGTGTGAGGACCAAATGTGGTTGAAGATGTGAGTAGGGTAGTGGTGAGTGGTGGCCTTGTTGGGGAGGTGTTTTAGGAACTGGTATGGGATGTTATCTGGGCCCTTGCAGGTGCAGCCAGTGGCGTGGATGACTTGGTTTAATTCAGAAAAGGTGAGAGGGTTGTTGTAGCTCACGGAGTTGTTGGAGGGAAAGGTGATAATCCGGGCTTCATCGCGAACTTTTTTGGTTTTGAAAGAATTGGGGTAGTTGGCCGAGGATGAGATGTTGCTGAAAGAGGCGGCGAGGCCTGACTATGTCCTTTTTCGCGTTGAGAAGATTACCATTCCAGGAGAGATGGGAGACTTGCCCACCCTGCCGTGGAAACTGTTAACCATTCTTCAAATCTTCTTAGTGGGGGTGTTGGTGGTGAGATAAGAGATGAAGTTGTTCCAATTGTTGGTTTTATTGTCCTTGATAGTGTGCCTGGCCTTGGCATGGCTGATGCGAAAGAGGTTGAGGTTGTGGGTGGACGGGTTAGTTTTGAACTTCCTAAGGGCACTTTTCCTGTTCTTGATGGCGGTTTTGCAGTCATCAGAGAAGCAGGAGTTGGGTGAGGGGGTGATTAGGGGATTTGGAGGTTTTGGGAATAGAGCAGGTGGCAATGTTGATAAGGATGTTACTGAAGTTAGACATGGGATCCTTACCCTCAAAGAGATGGTGCGAGTCACAGAGGGTTTCAAAAAGTGGCCAGTCAGCCTTCTCGAGGTTCCAATTGGGGATGTGGTCAGTGGGATTTTGAAGGTCGGAGTGTATAAGAAGAGGGTAGTGGTCACTACCACAGAGATCAGCAGTGACCTTCCAGCTAAAATCAAGGAGTTTGGGGAAAAAGATCGACAGGTCAATACAGGTAAGGGAGCCTGTGACAGGGTGAAGGTAGGTCAGGAAGGGATCCTGAGGCAGGGTGAAGGTAGGTCAGGGAGTTAGTGTTGAGCAAGGAGAGGCTGTGTTGTCGAAGAGTGTTTTGATGAGCTTGCCTCTGGGGGTGGTGGTATTGGAGTCTACAGGGGGTTGTGGGCGTTGAAGTCACCAAGAAGGATGAAGGGGGGGGGAGGGGAGCTGAGAGATGAGATTGTTAAGGCTTTGGCTGAACATTGGCATTAGAGGGGGTGAGATAGATATTGCAAAGAGTGAAGGTTTTGTGGAGGGAGATAGCCATACAGATGGCCTGAAGGTCGGTGTTCACATGAACATAGCTGTGTGGGATATCATGTCTATATAACGAGAATGGAGACACCCCCACAGGCCATGTCGAAATCCACTTAATGTTCGTAATAGCAGGAGAAGTTGTTGAGGGAATAATGGTCAGTGGTTTTCAGAAGGTTTCTTGTAGGCAGAAGACGACCGGGCTGAAGGTCAATTTCTTCAGAATTGGCCTTAAGGCTCCTTATGTTCCATTGCATTATGTTGTGAATGTCATTGTAATTGTTTATGTTGCATGCCATAAGGATGCAGGGGGTTATCTTGAGGAAGATCTGTTAGGTATAAGTCGGTTTATTTTTTCTTTGGATCTGTCCCTGTTTCTTTGGGGGCGATTGTTTTTAAAGTTGGACAAGAAGTATGTTTGGTAAGCAAACAATCCATGTTCTCTTCCGTGTCATATGTGTGGGTTTGGATGGTGGGCTGTCTGTTGATTGGTTGTTTGTTGGTTTGTTGGTTTGATGATTTTTAGCCAGGTTAGCTTGAGTTTGATGTTTGATGGCATTAGAGGTGTTGGGGTAGAAGACAGTGGGAGTCTTAGAGGAGGAAGGAAGGTTAGGGAGAGAAGTGGTGGTGGAGGTGGTTTGAGTAATGGGTGTGGTTGGGTTGTTGGCAATGGTGATGGGCTTAAGACTGGGTAAGAAGAGCCAGATGAGGTCGGTTTGGGTATGTGAGTCAGATTTAGTTGTGTTAGGGGAATGATATTGGGTAGGATGGTTTAGTGTGGGGAAGCGAGAAATTGCTTCCTGGCCTCCAGGTAAGTGATGTTGGGATTAAGGGGTTTTAGTTTGGTTATTTGCTTTTCCTGAAGGCAGGTGGGGCAGTCTTTTGAGAAGGAGGGATGGTTAACTGGGTGAGTACTGTCGCAATTGGTGCAGAGTGGGGTACTGGTGCAGGAGGTGTTGTAATGGTCCAGGGCTCCAGTTGCCACAGCGTGCGTGGCTGCGGCAGGAGTTTTTACCATGGCCATACCTCTGGCACTTATGACAACGGAAAGGGTTAGGAATATAAGGGGTGACTGGGATTCTCAGGTAACCAGCAGTGATGTGGGAGGGGAGAGCTGGTGTGGAAAACGTCCGGAAGATGGTATTGGTAGGTGTTTTGGCACTGTCTCTCTTGGGGACGAGACGATGGGCTTCAGTAACATGTTGATTGGCAAGTTCCTCTATGAGGTCTTCATCGGTCAGGTAGGCTACGTCTCTAGATCTGACCACACCTTTGCTGGAGTTTAGGGAATGGTGGTGGGTTACTATAATGTCAATACAGGTATTGGCAAGGGTTTTGGTGGTGAGGAGATCACCGGATCTGAGGGTAGAGACCTTGGGGAGGGTACCGACAAGGCCTTGGAGCGCTTTTTGAATTTGAAAAGGGGAAACTCTTTCAAAATGTTCTGCTTTATTGGTGGCCTGCATTATTATAATTTTGGGGACTGGGGCTGAAGAATAGTCAACGGAGGTAGCAGGTGGGTCACGGGGAGGGGAGGAAGGAACAAAGCAGAAGCATTTCAGCATGATGAAAAAAACCAAGGGCCGAGAGACCCAAGGTAACTAGAAAAAAAAATTGTGAAACTACTATAGGAGAACCGCTGTACAGGTAATGATAAGGCGCGAAAGTCTGATCAAAACTGAAGGGAAGAAAAAACAAAAGAACGATCTCACTGAAAACAGATGCCCATCCACAGAGAGAAAGTCAAGGAAAATTAAGATATAAAACAAAATTTAGGTGGTGAAGTGCAAGGTAAAGTGAATCGGAATGAAAAGTTGGAGAGAATAGAATAGAAGACACATCGCTCTCAACACACGTCGTTTTATTTTTCTAAAGGTTAAATTTTTTTCCATTTTTCCAGTCTCCATTTTTTCTCAGCTTTTCTAGCTGTGCGCTTTAAATTTAGTATATCCACAGTAATCCAATCTGGTCTATGTTTATCAGTTATGTTCTTGGTAACAAGTGGTGCATGCTCATCCAATATTACAGATAGACCACTGAAGAAGTCAGAAGTTAAATCACATGTATCATAATCTGGAGCCACCAACTTATCAACAAATAAATTTAAGTCATCTGCTAATTTATTGTCGTCAATATCTCTAATTTTCTGTATCTTTATCTTGCGTTTCATAATAAATAGTTTTTATATGTTAATGAAAATCTTAAGATGTTATGATCTGAAATTGGATAACAATTGGCTGGTTCTGATAATGGCTTCCAAGAGTGCTTAATTATTGAAGGATACATAAATGCACTAAATAAAAATAGGCTAATAACAAAGTTTATAAGCTGTTTTGTTTAAATTATAATGTGGGATTTAATAGCTAATGCCAACCTCTTCCAGTCGATTATCGAAGTTATTCGAGGGACACAGTCAACTTGACCATACCATGTGGTGAAAAATACAGTTTTCCAACATATAAAAACTTATCGATGTTTGAGCAAAAGAAATCTGCTTCTAACAAAAGTTATGACCCGTTTTGTATCAATTATAATGAATGAGTGGGTAAATTGGTAATCCCAACCTCTCCCTGTCAATTATAGGAGGGGCACAGTCAACTTGACCATATGACGTAGTGGGAAAATATATTTTGTCCTAAAAAAAAATTATAAAAAAAGAGATTCATAAGGCCAATGAGGTCATGCATCCCATTATATTAATTTCTTAGAATTATAACACACATGTAATCATTGTTTCTAGTTATTTATTCTACATATATAGCACTTTTCAAGCTAGCATCTTTTTTAACGAAATAACACCAATTCATGCAAAGAGGTATGGTACCTCGATTCAACACTCTCAAGCGTGCATATGAGTAAATTATACACTTGACCAACCAGTATGTAATGCCACATTAGTCATGGAAAACATAATATTCCCAACAGAAATCTGCCCATGTACAAACAATACTAATACGGAAATAAATCCCCAGGTAAGCCCAGGGATCTGTTATTTAAATTCCATTACCATGTTAGGGGTGGGGAGGGGGGATGACACTGGTCAGTGTACTGTTAAAATTTCACGGTAGATCGGTTTTAACCAGCTACTTATGTTTATAAATATACTCTTGTTTAATGGGGTTTTTTTTTTCTTCAAAAACGCGAAATCCAAAAAGTTGTATTTTCTTTCCATACGATCATTTTTAATAGAAAATGTACGTCTTTTGTTATTGAAAATGTCTTCTATTAACTGTTACTGATATATGATTTTATCAATGTTTGTTGAATGCGAAAGAATGAAAAACGGAAAGCAAAAGATCTGTGTATATTGTTTAAAAATGTAACCCACTGCACAAGTTTTCTTCCAAACATCAATATAATGAGGCACATAGTTTGTCTTTAAAAGTATCCCTGGTTAGATTCAACTTCCAGTAAGATGCAACCCTGGGGCAAGCCACGAAGTCTGAAACACACACACACACATCACTAATGTCCAATGAGAATTATTCTTCAGATTTCATGAATGAGTGTAAAGATACCATATACACACAAAGACTGAAGCATTTACTACATGGGGGTATCGGTAAAATAAAAGCATTATTTTACGGCTTCTCTCAACAAAATACTTTTGGTTACAGTTTACTTTGAAAGAAATACAAATGAATTGATACCAAGAAGAAATCAAACACGGAAACACAAAACAATTTGAAATACAGAAACCTTGTTGTCTCTTCTGCTGAACATACATGATCATAGTAAACCCCTATGTGTTAGTTCCGTTCACAAACAGCTTGGAATAAGGATTCAAGCAGAAAGCTGTCGATAGCTCCAATTCAAGTGCCAGTCATGGTAACTATAGGTTGAAGATCAAACTTTTAACGTTTTCACTATATTTTGGGAGTTTGAATTGCAGTTTTCTGGTGGAAAAACCGTCCTGAAACTAGTATGATCATATGGGAAAATAGTATGATCATATGGGGAAAATAGTATGATCATATGGGGAAAATAGTATGATCATATGGGAAAATAGTATGATCATATGGGAAAATTGCAGGATCATTACGGAACAACATAAATGTACAACGGGAATAAAATATCCACTTGTTTTTTTGTCACCTGTCAGTAAGCTGGCATGATAACCATTAATGATATGATCGTCAAGAAAAAAATGACTTTTCATTCTCTCAATAATTTGAATTCCATCCCCGTGTCATTTGCAGGTGTATACTTCTGAACACATGAACCCAGTTAAAACTGTTCAAATTTAAAAAGAACTACAGATTTCAACCTCATTTACTGTAACTTTCAGCTTTTAAAAATCTCTGCTGTTCATTACGTATTAAGCACTAGCGATGGAGACTTACAATAGTCATCATGTCTTGCATGTTTTGGATGATTGCCACATGTTTATCACTTGGGGGGGACTAGCTAAAATGATCTTATTGGTTCAGAGTGTAGCTGGTTGATATTCACTTGGTTGGAAATGTGACCTGAGGTCATCAGACTGCATAGCAACCGTGCGCAGTGGAGTGAAAACAAAGCAATCAGCTGTGTTTGTTTACATGCCATACCTACCAGACACAGTAAACGATACGGACTTGCCCAAATGTATCGCGCAAAGGTTTGTTTTCATTCCAGCAAATGACACCATCTCCCGGATGTGACATGGCACCAACCAAGTGCATACATTCTTTTCGAACGCTCTAGGTAATAGTTTACTAACATACTGTGTACAATTACAGATTTTTTTTTTTTTTATGACCAGCCCAGCATGTGTTTTAAAAAGGTATGTACATCGGCTATCATATTTTCGTTTTTTTGTACATGTTTGTATAAAAGTCCCCGCCATGCATATATCAGGTAACCGATGGACAGAAAAAAAATTCTCGCTAATGAAAAGTATAGTTCCTTAATTTCTTGAAAGGTCAATTAAATGACTCATGCATGATCAATAATATAAAAACTTTTGATTCCACAAACGACACTGCCCATTATCTATTTGTTTATATACCACAGTTTCAGTGACACTGTAGATTCTTTACCACCCTCTCTCTCTTGTAGCCAGCAAAAATAAACAACATTTTCGATCATTTAAAAATCTCTTCAAATGAATAACATCCTTGCATTTGAACATGCCTATTCACTCCAGGAGCTATATAAGAGGTATAATTTATGTATGTTAATAAGCTATCATCTAACGGCTCCCCTGGATGGGTCCGCAAAAAAGTAGAAATACCACCTACATTTTCAGCCAATCAGTAATAATTTATTTGTGTAAATAAGCTATCATCTAACAGGTCTGCAAAAAAGTTATATATATATATATATATATATACCATCTACACTTTGAGTCAACCAACTCATTTCAGCTGATTCTCTGCTGTGATACACTCTATTGCATCACATATAATAGGCTACCATTAGAATCGAAATTCCCATCGCTGGTCCTAACGCATTGTGAACAGCAAAAAAAAATTTCCAAAACTAAACTTGACATCCTTGAAATAGTTTGATAGTTTTAAATCTGAAATCTCCTGACAGATATTGTCCTACAGAAGTATACACATGAAAATGAAGTGGAGCAAAGGAATGAAAACTTGTTGAGAGCATAAATTACTGTTTTTCCTGCCAATCTTATCCCCGATCTCATCATGAATAGTTACTCACGATAAGATCAGGTTATCAGACTACCTATAAGTTAAGTGATGCAAAATTTGTGGATAGTTCATTCTGGTGTTTATGTTTTATTTCGTAGAAACAATCCTGCAATATGTCATCCTCTTCTATATATGATGCTACTATGTTAATAACAATTTTTCCAGCCCAAAGTTGCAATTCAAACTTTTTTTGTGATGGCTAAAACCCAGTTGCCATCACACCTTATGACCTGAATCCAGATGTTTGTGGACGAAACATCATTTGCGCTTCACAATGCTCACACCCCACAAAAACTTTCTCCTGAAGGCATCCCAAGATAGATTGTGTATAAGTTTAACCAGGGAGTTGGAATAGAGGCTGTGTATATATACCAATGGATTTGCTTGTGTTGTTGGGAGATATGTGCCTTGGTACCTTAGATTGGATGGGTGAAATTTTGGTGTATGTGTGATTGATGGGTTATCAGTACTGCTAGCTGAGCTGCAGGATCTATTATTAGAAACATGACAAATAGATGCAATGCAGTGGCACCTTGTTGCTAGGGTACAAAATTGCACCTTTTTAAAGCTGTAACTCAAAAACCACACTCGTAAACCTTTAGTTGATGATAGCTTGAACAATCATGAAAAGGTCTTGGGTGAGCCAAAATTTCAAGAGCAAACTGCTAAAACGACAGAGGAGATGCATTTTACAGAAAAAATTACTACAGGCATATATGGGGACTCACGTACGATTTGATAACCTCAACCCACACTCAGTAAGTGTGGGTGAGCTAAAAACTAACAAATTATTCTGTAACATAACATCTGTCAGACCAGGAAAGTGACACTTCAGCACTGCTAAGGCCAAAAATCATCTGGATTTTCATTTTCAACTAGTTTTAAGAAATTATGTTTGCATTTTAAGTGGTGAGATTCTTGGCCTATTTGTTTTCTGAAAATGCATTGTCTCTTTGTGTAAGATCTGTACCAGTTCCACAAAATTTCAATTGAACGCTTACAAGATTTAATTTTTTTTAATGATAACCTATTTTTGGGCAGTGATGGCAAAAGGTCTCAATTATTGGGCCGACAAATGGCCTGGGGTCCAAGGGCCCGCTCAAGGGCCCTGGTAGGGTCCAGGGGCAAAGCCCTAGTGGGAGTGCAGGGGGCGAAGCCCAAGTAAGCTCTGCGGTTTAAACATTTTGTGGTTTAAGCATTTTGACTTTATTTTTGCATTTCTGACTGGGTTAGCAACAATATTGCTTTGCGGATAAATTATTCTAAACTCTAAGTTGCCTTATTATTTGGAAATTCTTGTTAAGTATCAGTCATTTAGCCTGTTCTCAGTCAAATTACACAATAACATACTTCTAACAGGAAAGTTATAAACTATCATTTTCCTAATTCTATGAACTGATGAAGTACTGAAGTATCGGACAATTTACCAACCAGGAAGCTAACCTACAATTCCGTTGTGACAGATTGCGTCATTTGACACGTTTTACATCACTTGTAAACACAGTATATTGTTTTATTCATCCTGGGAATCTAAGAAAAGCGTTAAAGCAATTAATTTACAAGGGTGCGCATGTCTTTAGAACTTAACCGTAATAATTGTGTGTGTGGCTATAGCAAAGATAACACCGCACCGAGGCCATTTCGTGAAATATTAATCATGAACTCAATATGAAAATCGTTAATTATACATTAGAACATTACAGTGAAATACTGAATAGGCCTAATATCAAATTGTAAAACTTTGGTCAGACCATTGTCGGACATAATTTTTCCTGCTCAGACCATTGTCGGACAAATTGTTGCCGCCTATTTGGGTGAACATTGGTTGAAATTAATCACTAAATGCTCGCAAATTTTGGCAATTAAACGTTTAGTGAATTATTCGCAAATCAACAGCACTAGGGGTTTGCTAGAACTACTGACACCAAGAGGTATCATGTCCTAAATTATTTGAAAACTTAAAAAGAAGTCAATGGAAAACAACATCAGCATAATGACAAAGGGACGCACAAAGTGAACTATTGCTACCTACCTGTGCCACACCCAGATCTCCGGTGATTAAGTAGCTCAGACATGCCTTCATAGGTTGTGCCACAGCTGTCACATCTAATGAAGGAGAAGAAAGAATTACTTACTTGCTTCAAAACATACAAAAGGAAATCCTCTCTGTTAACATCTTTACTATGTTTAAAAAAAAAATGATATTCTTAAGGGCGCAGGACAATGCGTGTTCAGGCAAAAAAGTGTGTTTGGTAGGGCAAGAGCTAAGGCCCAAAAACATAAAAAATACAACAAGAACTTAAGGTGAAGTATGTTGCCAAATTACCAAACTGTCAGAGGCATTTGATGTAGTTAAATCCAGGCAGAGCACCAATGATATGATGACCTCTTTAATAAACCCAGGCACAGCATCAATGAGATGATGAGTTTTTTGATGAACCCAGGCAGAGGACCAATGATGATGAGCTCTTTGATGGACCAAGGCAGAGCACCAATGAGAAGACCTTTTTGATGAAGCCAGGCAGAGGACCAATGAGATGACCTCTTTGATGAACCCAGACAGAGGACCAATGAGAAGATGGACTCTTTGATAAACCCAGGCAGAGCACCAATGATATGATGAGCTCTTTGATGAACCCAGGCAGAGCAAAAATGAGATGATGAGCTCTTTGATAAACCCAGGCAGAGGACCAATGAGATGATGATCTCTTTGATGAACCCAGGCAGAGCACCAATGAGATGATAAGCTCTTTGATGAACCCAGGCAGAGGACCAATGAGATGATGACCTCTTTGATGAACCCAGGCAGAGCACCAATGAGATGATAAGCTCTTTGATGAACCCAGACAGAGCACCAATGAGATGATGAGCTCTTTGATGAACCCAGGCAGAGCACCAATGAGATGATGATGGCCAATGAGATGATCTTTGATGAACCCAGGCAGGCACCAATGAGATGCAATGAACCCAGGCAGAGCAACAATGAGATGAGCTCATTGATGAACCCAGGCAGAGGACCATTGAGATGATGACCTCTTTGATGGAGCCAGGCAGAGGACCAATGAGATGATGAGCTCTTTGATGGACCAAGGCAGAACACCATTGAGATGATGACCTTTTTGATGAACCCAAGCAGAGCAACAATGAAATGAAGAGCCCTTTGATGAACCCAGGCAGAGCAACAATGAAATGATGAGCTTTTGATGAACCCAGGCAAAGCACCAATGAGATGATAAACTCTTTGATTTCAGGAGAGGAAGGGAAAGATTAAGATAGTAAAACTGGAAAAACTGAAGGGAAAAAAAGAAAGAAAAAACCCCTGGAATTCAATATTAGGTGCCAAGATGCACACCATTGATTTGCAACATAGATGAAAGCCTATATAGCATCACATTACATCCATGACCAATAACTAAAAAGATTTCAGATTGTTTCTATTTCAAGTGACAATCAAGCATATGTGACTATGAATCCTGCCAACTATGTGACACACTCCTTATTTCTAATTTGATCAGGATACATATAAGTATAGGCTCATCAGTCCCTGATGCAACTCCCCAAGCCTTCTGATGCATACCTCCCCCTGGCCTAAGGAAGTGTATAATTAGCTGCATCATGAGCAGCTCGATTTATCTTGCGGTTAGTCGAGGGAAAAAATAACCATTTTTGTTCGTGAGTCACACAACCTGCTACCCCTCAGCGGGATTAGAAGATGAAAATGATACATGGTCCCTGGAGGACGCTGTGACTGTTGGATAGATGTGCCAACTGCATCTAACATGAGTCACTCCCGTAGGGCACAGGCATTAGTTCCGCACTGTTTGCAAGCACACTTTATATTTACAGTGTTATGCAAGTTTAAATTTCAAAAACAACTTTTTCACAAATGCAATAAAGATGGTAGCTTCAACATAATTATTACATTTTTAGTTAATGAAGCTCGGCAAACTTTCACTAAGTACAATATAACTAGGAATAATGATGCTTCAAGCAATTACACACATACAGGTGGACTCCAGCAATTATTTTGCCAGTGAAAGCCATCTTTAACTTAGGATTAGTTCATCACATCACATTTGACATCACATTTTCACATTCTTCAGTCTTTATGTATTCTCTTGTTGCTTAAAATCCATTGAATACGTCAGAAAGGTGGCAAAACAGAATTTAGTAAGGCAAGGTATCACTTACCACATAAACAAAGTTGTGACAAACAAATCAATTAGTAAAGAGGTTTAATTCATTTTCTTTAAAATACATTAATAATTGTTTAGAAAGTGAGGACGAGCACACTAACCTTCTGCAGTAAACCTTTCATACCAGTCATTTCTCAACAAATGAGACTATTTTACTATTTGTATTATTTTTCCTCAAACTTTCTTCAGGTGGTAAATTATAATGACCCTTACTAGATAATTATGTACTACTTTTCTGACATACAGTGTATCTTATGGATGCTAAGCCACAAAATTGCATGCAAATTATGACAGAATACATACAGGAATAGGAAAAGACTTAAAATACAACTTATGACTTAGACTTAAAATAGGAATGCATGGTGGAATAGACTTTTAGGAATCTGAGGACGTTATGTCACAACTAGTCTCATTTCAGTCATTTTTACACACATGATGCAGAGCTTTAAACTTGAATATCTGCTGAAAGAAGCCATAACGTCTGACATAATCCTTACTTCATATGATAGAATTACAAATAAAACGTTTGTGACTTATTCTCAAAACTCAGAAAGCAATCTAACCTGTTTTTTGTAATTATCAAATACATTAATTTCACCACTTTTGACTTTACAACATGCAGAAGATAATGTCATCAACCCAGTAGGATGTTGGAATGTTATATATTTCTTTATATAATCTATCTCAAGTTTTCTAGCTTATGAAACATTGTTTTCCTTGCATATGGGTCAAGAACATTTTTGTGTATATATGATATTTACCAACAAGCTATCAGAAGTTCTTGTCACAACATAACTTTTAAGTGTCAACTTAAAACGTGAATATCTTGAGATAGGAATTAGCTTTGTACTTTCTTTTGTGGTAGTTGGTTTATTTGTCAATTCTCTATCACATGAAATAAAGAATATGCCAAACTTTTTCTCCTTTAACGGTATAAGTAATTTCTATACCATTTTGTTTCCTTTAAAATCCCCTTTGAAAAAAGATGAACTAGCTTGCTCACCAATGAACTATTCCTTTAAAGCATTAGCATACATAGCAAATTTATGATGATGTGAAAGCAGGGAGTTGGTGAAAGAACATCATATTTTGAGAGGATCACATTTCAATATAAAATGAAGCTTACTTCAACAGATCCTTGATTAAGTGGATGGCCATTACAACTAAAATAGAACTGGTAACGTATTATACAACTAGTATAATACAGTCTTAATGGTTGTCAATATAGTATAATATAGTCATTCTTGTCACTATTTTATGTTAATTTTTAATGGAAATTGTGAGACTAAATCTTGTTTGTTTGTTTGTTTGTTTGTTTGATGAGGGCTTACATACATACATACACCCATACACACATACATACATACATACATACATACATACATACATACATATATATATACATACATATATACATACATATATACATATATATATTTATATATATATATATATATACATGTATACATATATATATTTATATATATATATATACACACACACATATATATATATATACATATATGTATACACAAATACATAAATATATACATATATATATATATATATATCATATATCAAAAATATATATATATATATATATATATATATATTATTACTTTTATATTCTAAAAGGTCATTTCAGATAAAGAACCTTGAAATTAAATAACATACAATTGATTTATAGTTTGACTTTAATCAAATTATAACTAAAATTGCAACAGACTGTGATAGTTGTAAGATAAGTTGCTGTAGAACTTGTGACTATTCCAACAAGTTTTTTTCACAATTTTAAATCAGAATTAAAATCATTTCTCACCCTGAAGCCTCTTCATTTCATCAGCAGGAAAGCTTAATGTAAGAATCTCAGTAAGTTTGTTAGTGAGTTGCATAACACAGACATGTTCATTTTCAGTATTCCATCATAGGTATATACAATACTTCAAAGGCTTTTTCTCTGATCTAGCCCCTTACAGCTCCATGACAAGGCTATCAAACTACACTATTGCTCCACATGAAAAGAACTTACAGGAAATTAGTTTGCCTGAAAATAATGTCAAGTTTGAATGAGTGCAAATTGATCTGTATAAAACACAGGGCATGGCTTACTGTACATATACCACATGCAGAGGTTTATTCTTTTATTGGACCTGGACTCCAGCCAAGTCTCATCAGGGAATCAAATTTAATCCCTGCTATATAACATAAAACAAGGTGCAATATGAAATTCAATACACGAGAGAGAAGAAATAATGTTAATAATATACCAGGATTTGTAAAAATAATGCGACAAAACTACATACAAACACACCCAGAATACAGTACTTGACTGGTATTTTCTTCTGCATAATTCAGATAAATCATTCATTACCTTGGTCATATCAACAAGGAAATCAATGTTAGTAAAAATTGCTGGCAAGTTGCAAGATGACTCAAAAAGGCTAACAAAATGTTCATATTAGGAATGTTTTTTGTTTGAAATACGTAGAAAGAGAAACCTGTTGTTATTGAGAATTTGAAGTTAACTTTGTGTCGTGCAGCAATAAAGCTCTAATAAGTTTAAAGAAACAATCTGTGACAAGCCAAATAGAAATAATACAACATAGGCATTGCATCAACCCAGTGACAGTGATTTCTTTTCTATATTTGCAGGAGGGGGGCAGACAGTGGTGTAGCCAGCCATACAGGCTTCATATAAGAATTCTAAAATCATTGTGGGGTATGACCCCTGCCCCCCACCCCCACCCCCCCCCCACCCCCA
The DNA here is from genome assembly GCA_020152595.1 of Chiridota heheva. Lineage (NCBI taxonomy): Eukaryota > Metazoa > Echinodermata > Holothuroidea > Apodida > Chiridotidae > Chiridota > Chiridota heheva. The sequence goes on from JAIGNY010001023.1 coordinate 307,670, forward strand.
CCAGATCACCGCCTATGCATTAACCTATAATCCTGGACAAAAGTCTTGACCCTTTTCCCCGACTACCCTGTTCGTAAAGACATGACTCTTTTAACATTCACTTTCAAGTGGAAAGGGTGAAAAATTAAGGTAAGATACTTTGGCCCAGGATTGTAGATGTGGGAATGGCACAAGACTAGCTTACAGCAGTCTGAGGTATCCCTTGGCACAGCATAGGAACTTAGTCCCTCCATAATACATAATACATATTACAGCACGAATGGAAGAAAAACACAGTGGCTAGGAAATGACATGAAGTGACACTACATATTCCCCTGCTAGGAAAAAATTGTACCTTCATATACTTGCAAACCTGCTATAAAGAACACCTTCTGGTAAATTTGAATGAAAATTGATGAATGAATTCCAATAGTGCCTACCTGTAATCTGGTTGCTGCTCCTGTTTAGGAGAAACATCTCCCTCAATGTTTCCCCCCTCTGTGCTGCCATCAATTTGAGAATGTACATAACTGCCATCACAGCTTGTAGCACAGCTGTTTGCAGTAAATGCACCTTCCTCTGTAGGACTGGCTCGGGTTGAATCTGAAAAGATAAACACAAATTTGTTTTCAGTACTCTAGAAATTGTCCTCTAATATTACAGTCAGCAACAAAGTTAGCTCTGAATTACTGGGAACAGAATACTAGCCATGCCTGGAGACTCCACAGGCATGCCCCCTGAAGACTCTACAGGCATGCCTCCTGGAGACTCCACGGGCATGCCTCCTGGAGACTCCACGGGCATGCCTCCTGGAGACTCCACGGGCATGCCTCCTGGAGACTCCACGGGCATGCCTCCTGGAGACTCCACGGGCATGCCTCCTGGAGACTCCACGGGCATGCCTCCTGGAGACTCCACGGGCATGCCTCCTGGAGACTCCACGGGCATGCCTCCTGGAGACTCCACGGGCATGCCTCCCTGGAGACCCACGGGCATGCCTCCTGGAGACTCCACGGGCATGCCTCCTGGAGACTCCACGGGCATGCCTCCTGGAGACTCCACGGGCATGCCTCCTGGAGACTCCACGGGCATGCCTCCTGGAGACTCCACGGGCATGCCTCCTGGAGACTCCACGGGCATGCCTCCTGGAGACTCCACGGGCATGCCTCCTGGAGACTCCACGGGCATGCCTCCTGGAGACTCCACGGCATGCCTCCTGGAGACTCCACGGGCATGCCTCCTGGAGACTCCACGGGCATGCCTCCTGGAGACTCCACGGGCATGCCTCCTGGAGACTCCACGGGCATGCCTCCTGGAGACTCCACGGGCATGCCTCCTGGAGACTCCACGGGCATGCCTCCTGGAGACTCCACGGGCATGCCTCCTGGAGACTCCACGGGCATGCCTCCTGGACGGGCACTCCACAGGCATGCCTCCTGGAGACTCCACAGGCATGCCTCCTGGAGACTCCACAGGCATGCCTCCTGAGACTCCACAGGCATGCCTCCTGGAGACTCCACAGGCATGCCTCCTGGAGACTCCACAGGCATGCCTCCTGGAGACTCACAGGCATGCCTCCTGGACTCCACAGGCATGCCTCCTGGAGACTCCACAGGCATGCCTCCTGGAGACTCCACAGGCATGCCTCCTGGAGACTCCACAGGCATGCCTCCTGGAGACTCCACAGGCATGCCTCCTGGAGACTCCACAGGCATGCCTCCTAGAGACCCCACAGGCATGCCTCCTAGAGACCCCACAGGCATACTTCAGAGAACAAAGGTCTATAGAAATTTAGCAGTTTCTATTTTTGGTTAAGAGAATATTAAACCCTGAGCAGGTAATTTTTTAAAGTTTGATTATAGCACTTCTAACTTTTTTTAGTTATGGTGGATCGAAATATGATGATTTTTAATATATGCTAAATTTGTGACATTAAACTGGACAGGCAGTTCGATATTTTAAGGTACTCTATGTGTCCTAAATCTCAGTCTCTGGAAATGATGGAAAAATCTATTCCTGCTCAAATTTGATTGGGAATAAAGTCAAGCTTAAAAACGTTTAGTCAGAATTTGCTGCATCAGTTGAAAAAATTATAAAAGATGATTAAAAGGATTTACCAAGAAAAATTACCAAGTTCATCCTGTAATACTGCACATTACAGATTTGCAATTGTATGTATTGATGCTTGAGGCTTCAAAATGTTGTAAAACATAGTCAATTTTTAACCAATGTTTTAATAGATTTAAAAACAAGTACTGCAACTAGCTAATGTTTCTTCCACACAGATTCTTCTAGGTCACATGATGCCAGTTTGAGAGGTGCTACAGTAGGCTGTTGGATTATAAGTAAAGCTTCCAAATGCTTTCTTTCTTTAATAGTTTGGACTGCAAGTGCAAGCTCCTGATTTGCCTACTCCCATGGTTTTCATCTACACATCAGACTTGTTTTCACACTTTTCTTTCGCTAAGGAGGGGGCGGGGTGCTATAATTTGGGTGCTCTATACTAATTGTAGCACAAATTACGAGTATAATTTGCAATCTCTTGTAAACCATGGAATGATTCTACATGGGCAAGACTTCTCTCATTGGCAACAAATTTTCTAATGACGGTTTAAAATGAGAGAATGGAACCCTTTTCAACAATAACCAACTAATCTCTACTATGGAAAATCAATATTTGCATAATGAACATCTCATATTTCCGAAAAGTGTTCGTAAAATAGTAGTCATAACTCAGACATCGTGATATGGTGATATATCGCAATATTTTTGTCTATGATTATCGATACCTAATTTACCCATATCTTGACAGCCCTGCTATATTAGTCTCTAAATACTGTTTGCATATAAATGGAATAATCAACAGACAGGACATACAAAACAACATCTCTGGTAAAGAACAGCTGGTCAGGAGTCTAATGCACTTGTCAATAGCATGACTCACCCCTACTACCCTGTCAATGTTAGTCAAATGTGAGTCATTGACATATGAAAAAGTGACTCACATGTGCATCATTGTACCAGATTGTCAGTCACCAGAGTGACTCTTGAGGTGAGTTAGTGACTCTCGAGGTGAGTTAATTTACTTGTTTTGGTCACCCACATGGTGCAATGACTCACCTTGTCTGAGGGAGGGGGGGGGGGGTGAGTCACACATTTGACAAGTGCATACCTGATGAATTTACAATTCTTCAATTCAAAGAAATCAGATGTTGAGAGCAAGTGGCATGACAGGACATCGTGAATTTTGCTTTTGGAAAAAACTACAGAATTGAAGAACTTATTCCCTTTATTTCAAATATATTTATAATCTTTTTAATGAAGATTTGTTAAAAATCTTAACAACTTTATTGGTCCAGACACTATACAATTTTTGAGTTCAAGTGCCTCTTGTAAGCTATTTTTCTTAAATTTGATGTTCAACAAAAGTAAACACTATCTATAAGTTTTATCTTGGTAGGATTAGTCATTCAAGGAGACATGAGACATCGAATCTTTTTTTTGTATTCATTTAATACGATAGAAACTATAATTATTAATCACCTGAAAAATTTCACATCATACAAAATAATTTTGTACATATTTCAAAATTTATTACAACATTGTGTCAATATAAGCTTACATGGGAGTGGCCATTTTGTTCATACGCCCTCTAAAAAAATGAAGTTATACAGATTAGAATATTACTGTTATTTTTTTTTTATAATCTATTTTAAATGTTTTAACTTCTAAGATATGTTCCTTGCATGTGTCTATGAATTTGTATTTGTATCTGATGATATCCATGATTCAAGCCCTGAGAACTTTATGTCAAAGCATTCTGGATAGAAAATTTCAAAGAGAATTCTAAAGAAATACATTCTGTATACTAGCATATAGGGAACATTGAAATAATTTTAAGTCAAAATGAGAGAAAATGGCTAACTTCAAACTTGGAGAACTTGAGAATGGAATACGATTTTATGATGGGGTTTTTGGTAGTTAATTCTCTATTATATATCAAGCTAGAATATTTGACTCGTCTCCTTTAATATTACCGGAAAATTTGTTTTAACTAAATATCACAAAAATGCATACATTTTTTAATTTAGCTATGCAGCTATGAAAAGTTGTACTCATTTAAAGGCATGTCAAAGGCCCCATTTTGATATTATGATTAAAAAAGTTGATGTAGGTATAAACAGTAGAGACAGAGAAATTGATTTTGTGTTAAGATTATTATTATATTTGGCATCAGAATGATATTACATCTTGTGTTGATGCATCTTGCATTGTATATTTTGCACTGATTTAACTGTTTCAGGTCAACTTGTCCTGGATAGTCTTACATCTACATCTCAAAGTAACAAAACCTATGACCAAAAATCAGTTTATTTACCAAAACAACTGACCATATTGTTTACTTTTGAAAACATATTACACCCAGCGCTAGCAGGTAAGACTACCATTACACCCAGCGCTAGCAGGTAAGACTACCATTACACCCAGCGCTAGCAGGTAAGACTACCATTACACCCAGCGCTAACAGATAAGACTACTATTACACCCAGCGCTAGCAGGTAAGACTACCATTACACCCAGCGCTAGCAGGTAAGACTACCATTACACCCAGCGCTAACAGGTAAGACTACCATAACACGCAGCGCTAGCAGGTAAGACTACCATTACACCCAGCGCTAGCAGGTAAGACTACCATTACACCCAGTGCTAGCAGGTAAGACTACCATTACACCCAGTGCTAGCAGGTAAGACTACCACCAATTTATCCAATAGTCTCATGCAGCTTGTCTCATAGCTGAGAACAAATCAATGACTCAGGTCATGTTGTCTCAAAAATCAATTTGATGTCTGCATCTAGATTTATGACACACAAATGCACTAATGGTGCTTGAGTAGTCACAGCCACATCAGGGAGGTACCAGTTGGTCACATAAGCATCCTCCTCTCAAAGGCCTCTCATGACCATTCCTGAAATTATCACCAGATATCTTTATCACCCGGCTCTTCAAAAGATAAGCAGAATATATATGATTCAAATATAAGAGTATATGCTGGACATAATTTTAATAAAGTACTTTCACTTTGACAGGTAATTTGATACCAAACTAAAAAAAAATCCAGATCTTCTTCTAAAATACTAATAATGTGCTTTTGGTGATTTTTTGACTCAACCCATATCTGTCATAATCAGTGGCGGCACTACCGGGGGAGGGGGGAATTTTCCCCCTACCCCTCCGAGATCGCTTTTCCCCCCCCAGAAAATTGTGTAGAGTGACATATTTTGTCCGATTGATAGAATTGTTCTCCTTTTCCCCCATGAGACAAATTTCCCTCCCTCCCCAACCAATAACCAAACTTTCTGATGCCGCCACTGATCATAATATGGGAAAATAGAATAGAAATTATTATGGACTCATAACACTAGGATGTTAGGCGAAAATAACATGTTATGAACGCAATAGAAGGCTCGATACACCTGCAGACACCCATGTGAAAAATCACGTTTTTTTTTCTTTTCTTTTCTGCAATTTTACTCCAAATTTAGTGCTGTTTCTATGATTACAGCAGCTGGTTACCGCCAGTTTGTTGTTGTGGCTATTGTAATGTGTTAAACTGTAGCATTTAAGACCTGTATCTCACAGATAAACTTGGCCCTAGTTCCTAAGCATATTTAGGCACCATTTATTATAATTTATCAAGTTTAAATTTTCTTTACTTTCCAAAACAAATGGTAATGAAGATTTTCCTATGTCATATTTGTCTATTTTTTAATTGAAATTAAAAATTCATTAATATTGTTATATATAACTTACGAAATTAAGTAAGAATTTAAAATATCGAAATTAAACTTCACTTCCCTATGCCCTAATCTACATTCTAAGTTCTCACCTTTTGAAGACCTAGGCAATACCGTGACTGGAAAGTTTAAGTTTAAGAATTTTCATACAGATCCGTGGTATATGAAAATATATGCCAATCAGTTTGGCGTAAAAAGCAATCAAGTTGATAATTGCATGCAACATTTAGGTAGCAATTATTACCTTCTTCATATTCTGGTGTGGGTATGATTGATTATATTTCTATGGTGTAGCTCAGCTACAATTAAAAATCCAGCATATTTTTTTTTCTCCACCAGATTCTTTGGCTGAATGGGTAAACTTATCGCAGATTGCCCAGTGCAACTACAAAGGAAAGAGGAGCGAGTTTCAAATTCAGGCTGCTGAACTCAACTACAAGAGCGACATTTGGACTTTGCTGCACACCTTTTGGAAGTTCAAGAGCAATGTTATAATTTTTGCAGATATTATTCTTAAGGATTTTAAACCTAGACCTTCACTAGCCTAGTTGAGACCTTCCAAGAACCTTTAGGCCAGTTTTAGTTATTATTTATACTCAATCTTGCTTTTTAAAGTAAAATGGCTTAGTCCTCTAATAATGCTGTATGTTGCATATAATCTAGGTCTTAGAACTGCGCAATTAAGGCCCACTTAACTATGTCTTAGAACTGGGCAATTAAGGCCTACCTAACCATAGATCTTAGAACTGGGCAATTAAGGCCCACTTAACCATATGTCTTAGGACTAGGCAATTAAGGCCCACTTAACCATAGGTTTTAGAACTGGGCAATTAAGGCCTACTTAACCATAAGTCTTAGAACTGGGCAATTAAGGCCCACTTGACCATAGGTCTTAAAACTGGGCAATTAAGGCCCACTTGACCATAGGTCTTAGAACTAGGCAATAAAGGCCCACTTAATCATCAGTCTTAGGACTAGGCAATTAAGGCTCACTTGACCATAAGTCTTAGGACTAGGCAATTAAGGCCCACTTAACCATAGGTCTTAGAACTGGGCAATTAAGGCCCACTTGACCATAGTTCTTAGAACTAGGCAATTAAGGCCCACTTAACCATTTTCACCCAAATGGCTTAAAATAATGACTAGAATTGGCATAGAGTTGCTGAGATATCTCACTCTCGTGGGTTCAATTCCCACTCTGGTCCTCACTTAAGTCATTGGGTTGACCACTTTTCGTTTGCTTTCTTTCATCTTTTTATTGAATGAAAAAAATATAATGGCTTGACCTACTTATTCCTTCTATCTTTCTTCTCATTATTTGTATTTTCAGTTTTATAACCTGCAGTGCTTAATATTTTCTCTTTTTTCCTATTTCTTTGTTTCTAGTGTGGTTATGATGACAACATTATTTGATCTGATATATATTTTCTATAAATGTTTTGGGGTTTTCTGTTTTAAATATTATTTTTCTTACGCTTATCTCCATATCTGCATTTCATTTTATTTGTTTACTTTTTATGTAATGTATATTTAAAGCCACACTGTAAACCAACATTGCTGAGTTAAGCTACTGTGTGTATAGAAGAGCTAATCATTTAAATAAATGAGTAAATAAATAAATGAACAGCATATTATCAGTGTTCGGGTAACAGTCAGTCAGTCCAGGGTGAATTTTTAGATGGGTTGTGAACTTGAATGAGGGTGCTAAACTTTCTAGTGTCAGTGTCAGTTTGTCAAGACAGATAGAAAACAAGTTGTATTGTAATTAATTTTGCAAAAACTCTTGTCACAAAATTATATAAGATATCTATCAATGAATGCTCCAGACCCAGACTGTGATGACTTCTTTTTTGCAAAAGTGGTTTGAACATTCATATGCTAATGTGTTAAGAGGGTTATGAAATGGAGGCGAAACATTAAATGTTTACTGTAATGAGATGTTTTTTAAATGACTGCATAAAAAGATGATAAAAGAGATCATGCACAACACTCAAACATTCAGAAACTTTCCAAGAATTGAAGGTTTGCAGAATATTGTTGATTCACCAATAAGCAGCAATGTTTGATGGAAACATGATTCACCAGTGCAATTTTCCACTGGGAAATATCTCCTGAGAGATGGCCCTTCCTATGCCCCTGCTATCATCGTGGGGCCCCTCACCATAGTGGCAAGAGGGTGCACTTACACCTCCCAAAGAATTGGTAATCATTGCATTTTTGTATTTAAGTACATTTATCTATCAAATCATATGTAGCCCACTGACCCTTAATAACAATTAACAAAAGAAAATAATCATTCATTGCAGTTCTGAGTAATTAACAAAAAATGATTTTAATGGAGATATATACATAAGGACTTCTAAAAAGTATGTGTTCAATTACAAACATGGTCATATTTCCCTAAAATCATGCTTGCCCCTCAAACTGAAATCTCTAACTACAATACAGTTGAGGCCATAGGCCTAAATATGTCTTTGCGATCATTAGGAAGTGGGCTCCTACTTATTTCTTTCCTTTTTTTTGTTTTTAGTAGTTTCAGTCCCTTTAAGTCCCAATTTGTTCCATTACAATCATATAAATTGCCAAAAAATGGAGGTATCATCAATTACGCTCCCCATAGCAATATTACTTGGCAACTACTATGCAAGAAAAATGCAAGGCGGCTGTCTAGCACAGTTTATATTTTCACATGAGTAATGAAATATGGAGAAACATTTAATTTCCAACTAAATTCTCATACTTTTTCTATCATTGTAAATGAAAATTACTTCCTGCCAGGGATAGGATCCCGAAAATTATTTTGGCGATCATAAAGTGGAATATCTCATGGGGAAATCATGTTCTTTTGAACTGTTTCTTCAAAATTGCTAAAATCGTATCCATGCCGCGCCGTCCAATTACACTGTCTGATCCACCGATCCTGTAAACCGTATGCATGTAATATATGCATATGCGTACTGTATACTATATAGTGCACACTGTCCCCTGTAATTAAAGTAAACACATGAAACCGAAGAAGTTATGAATGAACGAACATAACCAATCTGTCACCTTGAACGACCCGCGGCATGAGAGGGCGGTGAAGGATTTTGTGGGCTTTACGATCGCAGCTCTGCACCTAGTGCGTACCTAGTGCCTTTGGTCTTATGATGGTCAATTATCCATGTGTTGGTACATCCTTGTTGAAACTTTAAAACATAAATCATAAATCAGAAGAGTGCTAGAATGTCCATTCTCAAACAACAATGATATAATGGGTGTGAAAAAGATTTCATTCTCAATCCATCTTTAGAAGTTCTTAAACTTTAAAGTGAAAACATTCCAAAATGAAGTAGCCTTAACCAACGATATTTTACGCAATAAGTTTCCTGTTTTCTGCAAATTCAGACTTTGTAATAACACAAGATAACAATAGAAGAATAAAATACAAAATGAGAGGCTTCCATATATCAACAGTGTTTCTGAACTCCCACATGAACTCATAATTAGAACAGGAGCAGACCAGGCCATATGGGGTACATCTGCTTTTACTAGGCTACAACAGTGAGAAAATAGATTTGAAACATGTGCTCTAAACAGAGAAGGATATTATATAAAAATAGAAGGCTGCTCCAGGTATTGGTGATTGAAGAAAACAAACATTAATACATGGCCACCATAATAAGGTCGGAGCACCTCCAACCTCAAGAAAAACCATTACCAGAGGTGGGGGTGTCAGTCTCAAGTTCAACTCAGCCAACAGTTCCCAATTAAATGCAGAGGTTATATAGTATCTCCTCATATTCATTCATTCAAATAGTACAACAGCATTTTAACCCTTATTTCACCAAAACTGAGTGTATCCGACACAAATCAAATGAGCTTCCAAGAAAATAGCTGATTAGAACCGCAATGATTTTGAATAAAACATTTTAAAGGCCTGATATCATGTTAACTTGGACAGTAATATACAGTACAAGTCAACGTTTCTGATTGGTCATACCCAAATACCAACAACCAATCAATAACTGTCCTACAAGTAACAAGCACACTGCAATGCACATACTGCAATGCACATACTGCAATGCACATACTGCAATGCACATACTGCAATGCACATACTGCAATGCACATACTGCAATGCACATACTGCAATGCACATACTGCAATGCACATACTGCAATGCACATACTGCAATGAAAAGATATGACACGATTCCCTCTATAAGCTCAAAATCTTTGGATAATTTTTTCATTAATTTGAGTCATTGAATATAATCAAAATAACAATTCCTGATGACTTATTAATAGTAAAATACTTCATATTCAGGAATATCCATCAGAACAAGCTACAGTGCCTTCATATCCATCAGAACAAGCTACAGTGCCTTCATATCCATCAGAACAAGCTACCTTCATATCCATCATAACAAGCCACCTTCATATCCATTAGAACAAGCCACCTTCATATCCATCAGAACAAGCCACCTTCATATCCATCAGAACAAGCCACCTTCATATCCATCAGAACAAACCACCTTCATATCCATCAAAACAAGCTACCTTCATATCCATCAGAACAAGCCACCTTCATATCCATCAGAACAAGCCACCTTCATATCCATCAAAACAAGCTACCTTCATATCCATCAGAACAAGCTACCTTCATATCCATCAGAACAAACCACCTTCATATCCATCAAAACAAGCCACCTTCATATCCATCAGAACAAGCCACCTTCATATCCATCAGAACAAGCCACCTTCATATCCATCAGAACAAGCTACCTTCATATCCATCAAAACAAGCTACCTTCATATCCATCAGAACAAACCACCTTCATATCCATCAGAACAAGCCACCTTTATATCCATCAGAACAGGCCACCTTCATATCCATCAGAACAAGCTACCTTCATATCCATCAGAACAAACCACCTTCATATCCATCAGAACAAGCCACCTTCATATCCATCAGAACAAGCTACCTTCATATCCATCAGAACAAGCTACCTTCATATCCATCAGAACAAGCCACCTTCATATCCATCAGAACAAGCTACCTTCATATCCATCAGAACAAGCCACCTTCATATCCATCAAAACAAGCTACCTTCATATCCATCAGAACAAACCACCTTCATATCCATCAGAACAAGCCACCTTCATATCCATCAGAACAAGCCACCTTCATATCCATCAGAACCACCTTCATATCCATCAGGACAAACCACCTTCATATCCATCAGAACAAGCCACCTTCATATCCATCAAAACAAGCCACCTTCATATCCATCAGAACAAGCCACCTTCATATCCATCAGAACAAGCTACCTTCATATCCATCAGGACAAACCACCTTCATATCCATCAGAACAAGCCACCTTCATATCCATCAAAACAAGCCACCTTCATATCCATCAGAACAAGCTACCTTCATATCCATCCAAACAAGTCACCTTCATATCCATCAGAACAAGCCACCTTCATATCCATCAGAACAAGCCACCTTCATATCCATCATAACAAGCTACCTTCATATCCATCAGGACAAACCACCTTCATATCCATCAGAACAAGCCACCTTCATATCCATCAAAACAAGCTACCTTCATATCCATCAGAACAAGCTACCTTCATATCCATCAGAACAAGCCACCTTCATCCAAAGAATTGTTGTAGAGGATTGAAAACAAACAGCATTTTTCATTAATAATTTTCATTCATAAATCACAATTTGGTATATTAATGCCCAAAAATTCAGCAAGCTGCACTGTAATATGGACCTTATTGATTTTGCTGAATTTTTCAGCTATTTACATGGTTTCTTAAAATGTTGTAATACCTGTATTTCCATAAAACTTAACAGACCTCTGTGTTGTAGTGGTTAGTGCTTTGTCCTCTCACCCACCACACATCCAGCGTTCCTATCCCAGGTTTGTATCCCGGTGGGTCTGCAATCAGTGATTTCGCAACCAGTGATTTCACAACTGGTTATCAAAGGCCGTGGCCATCTTGATATAATGTCCAGCACTGGATGCTTTCGGGACGTTAAACCTTGCTATGCTATGCTAAACCTTCAATGTTCTCTTTAACATCTGCATGTCCATAAATCTCTGCATGTCCATAAATCTTTAATGCTCATCTGCATGTCCATAAACTATTAATGTTCATTGGCATGTACATAACCTTTAATCTACATGTTCATCTGCTTGTCCGTAAACCTTTAATGTTTTCTTTAATATCTGCATGTCCATAAAACTTGTATGTTTATCTGCATGTCCATAAACCTTTAATGTTCTCTTTAACATCTGCATGTCCATAAATCTTAAATGCTCATCTGCATGTCCATAAACTATTAATGTTCATTGGCATGCACATAACCTTTAATCTGCATGTTCGTTTGCATGTCCACAACCTTTAATATTCTCTTTAACATCTGCATGTGAATAAACATTTAATGTTCATCTGCATGTCCATAAACCTTTAATATTCATCTACATGTCCATAAACCTTTAATGTTCTCTTAAACATCTGCATGTTCATAAACCGTTAATGTTCATCTGCATGTCCATAAATCTTTAATATTAATCTGCATGTCCATAAACCTTTAAATTCATCTGCATGTCCCTAAACCTTTAATGTTCTCTTTAACATCTGCATGTCCGTCAATATGTAATGTTTATCTGCATGTCCATAAACCTTCAATGTTCATCAGCATGTCCATCTGCATTTCCATAAACCATTAATGTTCTCTTCAACATCTGCATGTCCATCAATATGTAATGTTCATCTGCATGTCCATAAACCTTCAATGTTTATCAGCATGTCCATCTGCATTTCCATAAAGCTTTAATGTTCTCTTTAACACCTGCATGTCCATAAACCTTTAATGTTCATCTGTATGTTAAAAAGCATACAGCTGTTTGATGTATGCTACATCAAATGTCTTGACCACTAAACCGTTAAATACTTCTTCAAATCGATGGATTTCATAAGTGGATTTGAAATACAAATCTGAATCATTACATGTGTGAGAATGATTAAGTAAATTCTGAGGAAAGCAATTAAATGGTTGTGCTTACCCTGAGTATCCTCCTCCTTCTTTGCTCCTGCCTCCTCTTGAGGTCCTCCATCATCATCCTCAGATTTAGAATCTGAAAAGAGAAGAAAAATAATGTAGATATCATTCCTTGACATGGGTGTAACCCAGGGATTGGTAACCTCATGAAGTAATGAGGGCCTTTTCTACTTTTCAAATTACTACCCTTCATATCACAGTCGTATAGAAACAACAATTGCTACTTCTTTCGAAACAAGTACAAACCATCAAAAAGCAACGGAATCTAAATTAGTTAAAAAAAATTCCAGGAAAAATAGACACTTGTGCATGTGGAAGTATTTCATAAACAATTTCAAGACTGTTTTCTCCAAATGCAGTGCTCTTTTAATAGTAAATCATAACTATGGATTTACATACACCTTGCAGACATGATGATAATATCATTGTATACTGTGTGTATATAAAATTAAACTTCATTTGCATTTCAGTTTTCTGCATACATAAACTTAAGGCCTATATTCGATGTGCCTTGTTCACGGACAGGGAAACGAATATTCATTTAAGTGTTATATTTAAACAGCTTTCTTCAGTGATAAGACTTCTGATTAGTAGTGTACCCCATTGTGAGCAGTTTGCTCTCTCAGGGATTCACCCAATAAGTGGGAGCACCATGCAGTGATGCAACAGGGATCGTTGATGAATGCTACAGCAGGGATTCCACAGTCACGCTACTCAGTAATTTACAACAGAAACTCAATTTCGTTCTCCCAAAGCTCCTTAACGAAATAGGTTTTGTGGAAAAGTAAGGTCTTGTACATTCAATAAGGTCAATTAACACTTGGGTGTAATACCCTGGGCGGCAAACACTCCCTCATGATACAGTTAATAAAGAATGCAAAAAACTTGTATCAGGAGGATTTTTTTTTATGTATGATATTTTAACATTTCTTTTGAGTCACTGCATTGCCATGACATTAAATTCTGATAATGCACTACTTTATATTAAATTTTATAAGATTCAAGTTAAGGCATCATGCTTATAGTTAAACTGTATATGATTTTAAGTACTTGTAAAAGTCCTAAACTCATCTCCCAAACTTGCAGTTTTGCAAATTTGTGATATCATCAATTGCAGCATGTAACCATTATTTCTGCCACAACAATATAAAAGGGGTGTAGCGTGTTGACAATAATAACAAGAGTCCAAACAATAGCAAAAGTACAAGGTGTAGCTTCCAAAATAAAACAAAGTCACACCAAGAGCAATAGGTGTATCTAGAACTTATTCTTGAAGACGATTATTAGAGGATACACGCAGGAAAACTATTTACAAAAGCTGAAAGTGATAAGTTTCGAAGTCTTAGAACTTACTGCTCTGTTTGAATCCTAACTTTCACTGACTAGATCTGAACTTCCCATTGATGATAATCCATTTGATGATAATTGCATGGCCTCCTAGAGAGGTCTTACGTTAAATTTCTTTGAAATGTTTTGGGGACAATGACATCACATTTTAAGAATTAAAAAGATTTGATTTCATCAGAATTGAATGACAGGAAGTAAATAAGGCATTGAAGCCATGTTATAACAGTTGAAGGATTGCAGTGGACCATGTTTTAATTTGATTCTAATACCCAAATCATGGAAGAAGTCATCAACAATCATTAAAGCACAGTTTGTACTTTTACTGATTAGCTATAACTCAAAAACTAATAAGCTTTTTAAACATTTTGAAGAACACTTTTGTCCAGGATGTGATGCACAGGAGTAAGTTTGCTAGGAGTCACTAGTACCAGGGGCATAGCGCCAGGGGGTCACTAGTACCATGGGCATAGCAACAGGGGGTCACTAGTACCATGGGCATAGCAACAGGGGGTCACTAGTACCAGGGGCATGGCGACAGGGGGTCACTGGTACCAGGGGCATAGTGACAGGGGGTCACTAGTACCAGGGGCATAGCGACAGGGTCACTAGTACCAGGGGCAAGTGACAGGGTCACTAGTACTAGGGGCATAGTGACAGGGGTCACTAGTACCAGGAGCATAGCGACAGGGGTCACTAGTACCAGGAGCATAGCGACAGGGGTCACTAGTACCAGAGGCATAGCGACAGGGGGTCACTAGTACCAGGGCATAGCGACAGGGGTCACTAGTACCAAGGGCATAGCAACAGGGGTCACTAGTACCAGGGGCATAGCGACAGGGGGTCACTAGTACCAGGGGCATAGCAACAGGGGGTCACTAGTACCAGGGGCATAGCGACAGGAGGTCACTAGTACCAGGGGCATGGCGACAGGGGGTCACTAGTACCAGGGGCATAGCAGCAGGGGGTCACTAGTACCAGGGGCATAGCGACAGAGTCACTAGTACCAGGGGCATAGTGACAGGGTCACTAGTACTAGGGGCATAGTGACAGGGGGTCACTAGTACCAGGGGCATAGCGACAGGGGGTCACTAGTACCAGGGGCATAGCGACAGGGGATCACTAGTACCAGGGGCATAGCGACAAGGGGTCACTAGTACCAGGGGCATAGCGACAGGGGGTCACTAGTACCAGGGGAATAGCAACAGGGGGTCACTAGTACCAAGGGCATAGCGACAGGGGTCACTAGTACCAGGGGCATAGCGAGGAGCTCATTAGTACCAGGGCATAGCAACAGGGGCTCACCAGTACCAGGGGCATAGCGACAGGGAGTCACTAGTACCAGGGGCATAGCGACACGGGGTGTGGTGGGTGTCACTCTCCAATCCCCAATTTTTTGGGAAATTTTGATATCTGTCAGGAAATTTTAAGGGATTTTCCATATACAGGATAACTTCCTTGGCAAGTTGCTTGTAAAACTTTCAACATACAAAACATTTTGTGTAAATGAATCAAGGTTGTGATACGGAGGCTATAAAATATCATGAACTAGAATATTAACACACAAAATATCAAAATCAAAACAGTTTTTCATCTAAAAGGACTATTAATAACCAGTTAACACCTATCCACAATTAACAGATATGCTAACACATGCCATTCGTAATTCGTAGGTCTTGAGTGACAGCATCAAGCCCTATAGTCAGAATGTTTTGGACAATGTTTTGTTTTACTATCAATGATTTTGAATTGTGGGTTTGCTAGATCAGGCAGGTAGGCCTATACGTAAACACAAAAGAATAAAAACATAAACCTAATTGTCAGTACCTGACAATTTTAAATACAATTTTTCCGGACACTCATATAATTAAGGGTTACAGGGATTGCAGCTTCCGCAAGTTACGCCGATGGAGAGGTATAATCTTCCTGACATGGGGATCAAATTTAAAAAATATGCCACAAAACACACAATTTTTTCCTATCAATATCCAACAAACCTGACATACTTTTTTTTTAAATCCCAGACGGGAGGTAAACTGGTACACAGGGGTTGAAGAAAATGGGGCAAGTGGGATTAAATATAGCCTGACCTGAAGAGAATTGTGCTTGTACCAATAAATAACATCACATATGCAGTGGCGTAGGAACCTAGGGGCAATAAGTTTTATAGGGGGGAGAGGGGGGCAAGTAACATTCCCCCTCCCCCAATATAATGAAGGTCCAAGGAATTAATTTTGAAGAATCAGATTTCACTCATGGCATCTTTTCTTCCAGAAATCTTCAAGTTTCAGGAAATCTTTCGTTCAATTTTGTAAAATTGGCTTCATTTTCATGAAATTTGCTTCAATTTTCATGCAATTATCTTCATTTTGGAGAAATTTCTTCAATTTTCGAAAGGTTTCTATTAATTTTGTAAAAATTTCCTTTAATTTTTGTAATATTTCCTTATCTTCGTGAAGTTTTCTTCAATTTTCCGGGAAATCTTCCCTTTAATTAACGTTAATTTTCCAACATTTTCATAAATTTGATTCTATTTTCCTGCAATTTCCTTCATTTTGAGAAATTTTTGAAACGTTTAATTAATTTTCAGAAAAATTTCCTTCAATTTTTGTAATATTTTCATATTTTCGGGAGGTGTTCTTCAATTTTCAAAAAATTTCTTCTTTTTCGGGAAATGTTACCAAATTTCCAAAACATTTAAGGCCCCGCCCTCCCCCTCCTACAAATAGTTTTTGGACCGTGATAAGAGACTCATATATTTTTGTGGGTTTGTTGGGACAAATGATAAAATCTCCTCATGTCAAATATCTTCTTACTGTATGTCGCTGATATGCAGTTAAACTTCTTTGATCCGTTGTATGAAAGACATGCAGGTAGCTCTTTCCAAAAAGACAACTCAAGAATGCTAATTGTGATCGAAAGTTACCCTTCAAATACCTAATGCAGCGGTCAAACGGC
The DNA here is from genome assembly GCA_020152595.1 of Chiridota heheva. Taxonomy (NCBI): domain Eukaryota; kingdom Metazoa; phylum Echinodermata; class Holothuroidea; order Apodida; family Chiridotidae; genus Chiridota; species Chiridota heheva. Next base: position 324,807 of record JAIGNY010001023.1, read on the forward strand.
ATGTTCACAGACCCCCTCAAGGCACATTCAAGATTCAACATCATCCTGATGTAAAAAAATTAAAGTTGGGGTGAATCTTGGCCTAAAATATTTTTGGGTAGTGTGAATCTTTTTTAAAGCCAGGAAAATCTTTGCCAAAAGTTATTGCAGATGGGTGAATCCTTGTCGAAATTCTTCACAATCCAAATGACAGAAATGCATCAAATTCAAATCATTAACATCAATCAGTGTCCAAGTGTCCATATGATGGACACTTCATTCTCACTAGTGCATTGTTTAAATAGCATTCCACTGGAAGCTAATCCGGGACCCCTACGTACCCATATGAATGTGTGGTAACGTTTTTGTACTATGAACATACAGTGATTACTAGTCATGTAAATAGCATTCCACCGGAAGCTAATCCGAGACCCCTACGTACCCATATGAATGTGTGGTAGTAACGTTTTTGTACTATGAACATACAGTGATTACTAATAATGTTGACTGTATGTTACAGCTTGCAAATTTAGACCATCTTACGACTCAATCGCATAACTTTTAATACTTTATATTGCCATTCCAGACAGCACTTTTGGTTATTTTTGAGGTAATTTTATTGCAAAGAAATAAAGATGGAACTCTAATGTTCTCAATTTCTATTGACCTGAGGTCATTTTGAAACATTTTGCAAGATATTTTATACCATAGTAGTGTTACTGTTAAACAAAGTAGGGCTGAGGGTTAGAACTCTCATTGCCTCAGTATGTAATAAGTGTCTTGATGCTTATGTGTGAACTTGCTTGTGGAATCAAAAAGCAACAGAGAGATTTCACATTTATTTCAGGGTTTTGAATGTTGAATGACTAAGCAGGATGTGTGGTCTAACCAGCTATACATAACAACTTGTGCAGATACACGATATTTCTTTCATTTTGTATCAAAAAACTCCACAAAACTTGGGATCTTTTTTACATCGCGTGACATGTTGAATAAAAAATTGTTTATGAATGATCAAGTGATGACTGACTTGGGACATGCCTTACTTGACTTGAATTTTGTTAGAATAAGTTGTTTTACATAAAAAATTAAAAAAGAAGATACAAAACATGATTTGTTGATATTTATTCTTTTCAAAGCCTTGAAAAGATGTCACTGGCAATTTTTATCACTCCCGCCACACTTTATTTCATCTTGCATCATAAACTCCCATAGTGCAAGCATGTATCATATAAGACCACAGGGAATAACCAAATAAGAAAAACATTGTACTACATGTATATTGACTGTTTACAAGTACCAGTATCATAAACAGAAATAACAAAAAATCATGTTTTTTTATGGTGAATCTGCACCTAAAATTAATTGGCTGAGGTGAATCTTAAGCCAATTTTTTGCCATAGTTAATTTTGACCCCCAATTTTTTTGGTCAAAGGTGAATTTTTGCTTTAAAAATATTGCAGGTAAGTGAGTCTTGACCTAAAAAAATATTCTGAAAAAGGTGATTGCTTGAGAGGGGTATGTGAAGATGCCGTTTGAACACTGCATGAAATCGCAGAGCACTGAACCCCACTAGGGGCCCTTAGGCAGCCGCTAGGTCCTCACAATGCTAAGCTCCGCGATATGTGCTCCCACTGATGCCACTAGCACCAGCTAATATACATACAATTTGTCAGGAATTTTGAACCCACCCCCTCCACTCCCAAGCAGAGTACCTTAGCTACATCCTTGACTACAATACTTGACTACAAAGTACAATATTTTGAGTTTTATATTTCAGCAAGATGTGAGCACAATTTCCCAGCCTTGTACTGCCTCCTGCTGTGCCCCACTGTGAAAGCTGCACCATGAACAGAGGTTATCACATACACATCAGAGGAACAATGAATATCACAACTGGGGTTTTGGATAATACAGGATCACATTTCACCCTATAATTCACACAGATTGCAATTGTTGGCAGTATAACACTGTACATACTGCAAAGCTTTTAAAAGGAGACAAAATCTGACATAATCTTATTTTGTATGATAGAATTAAAAATAAGAAATGTACTGACCAAGTGTCATAACTCCCGAAGCAATCTAACACCTCTTAATAGTACCATGGGAGCTGCCATTTTTATTTCAAATATATCATCAGCCCAGCAGGATGTTGGAATGCCTTGTATTTCTTTATAATCTACCTCAAGTTTTCTAGCTTATGAAAAATAGTTTTTCTTTTGTAAGGGTCAAGGGAATTTTTGTATACACATGAAATCATCAAAACATGCTGTTAAAACTTTTGTGTTACATCATTTTGGAATAAAAACTTTAATCACATTTATAAAGAAATACATTATAATCCTTATGTCCGTATTGGGAAAATTATGTCATCATGCACAATATTTCAATCCAGAATTGTACAAAATGGCCTTAATTTCAAACATGAATATAAACTTGAGACAGGAATAAGATTTTGACTTGCTGTGTTTTGGTAGTTGGTTAAGATGTTTATCCTCTTATCATATGAAATAATGATTGCATCAGCTTTAAGGTCTATGGACATATACCTATTTTCATATTGTTTAAAAGAGAGGTTGAAAATCAGAGCTGTTTTTGAATTTTGGAAATGGCACTTTTCTTTTTGGAGTTATGGCTAAGAACATATTTGTTTAATTCATGCTAAGTTTGTGACGTCTGACTGGACAGACAACTCAGTCTTTATTTACTACTTTCTTTCCTATCTCAGTCACAGAAAACATAGTCTACTCCTCCTAGAATGATAAAGAATTGTTATTTACAAAAGAAAAGTCAAGGTCACCCTGTATCACAGATTATAATGTGCTTATTGATGAATCATATTTCAAAACACTGCACAATAGTCAAACTTGAATCAATTTTGATCAAGTTGCCTTTACATGTCCATACATCTATGAGCAACCCCTAAGTCTTATTAAGTCCCTGGTTTCACTTTGTGTTTCTTTGTTTGTTTGATGAGGGCTCAACGGCACCACGACAATGAGGGTCAAATTGTGCCTGAGAGGTTAGTTCATTCCAGAGGTAGGGAGAAAAGAAAACAGGGGGAGATAGGAACAGCTAATGCATCAAACTTAACAGTGAATCTTTATAACAAATAATTTGATGTTAGTTTCAGGATTATTTTTCAAATTGTAAAATATGTAACAGCATGCTGAAATCCTTTTTACCTTGTGCAATAATTGCGAATTAATTAACTCTTGTCAATATCCCATCTTGCACATGAAGCTAAGCAATAAAATTCAGCAGAAAGTACCTTCTTCCTTTTAAAACAAATGAAATCAACAAAATCTCTTACGTGAAAGAATCTGTAAAGACTTTCGAAATATGTGACTAATATTTCAAAGATGGAGAGGTAGTTATAAAATGTCAGAAACATCCATCTTTGTTGTTTTTCCAAACAGAGAAATATGATCGTGGAATCTGCTATGGCCTGCTGGGTAATATCTAGAGCAAAACCGTTGATTTCTGACTTCCTTCCTCTATCGCTAATAAAACAATTTGATGGCATCGTCTATTAACCTGTGTTCTATTTTTAATTAAAGTAAAGAATGGGATATTGCTTGGGTCAGCTCAGCTGAGATCTTCACACTGCCCTTTTTCTGATTTTGACCAGTTTCCAATTTTCTGAATCATCACCAAGTAATTTTGAGAACAAAAGAAGCCCAATGTTATCAGTAATCTTGCTTAAAAAAGAATTGACAAGTGTTGTGATGGAAAGCATTAGAATATCACATACTAACCACATACAAATAGAATCTGATTACGAAAGTTTTTCTGGCTGTTTTAATTTTAATTTGTCATTTTCAAGTTTAAGCTATGATAAAAATTATTTGGAAATAAATAAATTATTTGGAAATAAATAAAAAACATTCTCATAATGAAAGGGATGTCATTCCTTTTTAATTTGAACCACTTGCAGACGAGGAAGGATATCAGGCTTACAACCCTTACACGGTCCTACAGTACAAAGCAACATCTATCTCTTTTTTTACATCTAATGGAAATATAAAGTTTTATTTATCAATGTTCAAGTCTCTGTCGCTTGATATTTAGTGAACATGCCTACGTGAACTGAATAGTTCATTCACGCATTCCGTTTTTTTGCACTTGAATTGAAAGTTTTTTAAGAAATTGTGAAAATATGGTTAGTTTATTTTTTAAGTTTTGATATGCTAAAAGGAACAGCTTGGTACAGTATATGGACACAATAATTACAATTCAGTTCTAATTCATCAATTTTTCTTCCTTCGATCATATTCCACACTATATATAAAATAAATCATAGAAGCTTACAAGTGATTAAATGGCTCAGTCGGTTACAGCATTGTCTTTTGAGTGAGATGTTATGAGTCTGAATAACACTGAGTCTTAATCCTTTTTTGTTTTTTTTTTTTCCTTTGAATTTGTATTCTCTCATTTTTAAATCTGGGCTATTATTTATAACAATCATGCAGGGGTATAACAACGTGACCTGAATATGACACTGTACCCAGTAGGTCCCGAAAACTTGGTTCATGTCAAGTGCACAAATATGTCCAGAATCATCTCGTTTTTGTTGCCCTTTGCCATTAATAAACAACTTTTAGCTTGAGAATCTATATTACTAAATCCATCAACTACACAAAAGCTGCAGGATTTTGATTCAAATTTACTTGGAAAATATTCACATTATAAAAAAACAAAACAAAGGAAGATAATAATTGACACTAGTCTTGAAACTTGAATGGCATACACACACAAAATGTGTCAGCAATGCATCTTTTACTTACTCGAGTCCCTGAAGTGACATCATCGCATAAGAAGCCCGATTCTAAAAAAATTCGTCAAGGTGACAAAAAACTCATTCTTCTTTTACCATTTTCTCGCAAATAGTGGGAGTAGAGCAGAATAAATCATATTTTTGCAAATCAAATATTCAAAATATCATATTTATCATTAGTTCCAACCCCATGGCAGAACCACTTTAAACATTTTTTCGAAAATGAGAAAATTAGAACACTTCTGCCCTTCCTCTAGAGCTACTGTACAAAACTGGTCAAAAACTAAAAGTGTTTTTTTTTTTTTAAATTTAAAACCTGATCTGCTCATATTTTAATACTCTTTCAACCAATAAAGAAACATGTTTATCTAGAGTATCACTGAATTTATTTTGCCATCAAGTTTTAAACAATTGTGTTTAAGGTATAAAAACAATTCATTTTAATTAGAACTGGAGAATTGTTGCACTGATGATATCTTTAACTTGCATAACTTTGTTTATCCATATTAAGTTTGGGGCATCTTTTGCCCTTTAAGTGCCTGTTTCAGGATACTGACTGCTGTGGCTTACAGTAACTACCAGCCCAGTGGTATGGCTCCTGCCTACCCCAAATGTTTATTTTCCTACATTTTTAGTGTCATGATTTTCTAAAATGAGTATAAAAGGTGGTTTTCTTTATACAGTACATACATATTGATAGAATATTTTCAACATTTTGAGGTGCAGACCTTCTGTCATGAGGAAGGTACAGTATATACACTGTAAACCCACTGTTTAAATAAATTGCTGTTGAAAAGTGGTTGTGTATGTATTTTAATCAGTACTGTGTAATCATTATCAAATTGGTTAAAAAATGGGTTGTGTAAAATGTAATTGTTTATTGTACATCAACAATGAATATAAATTACTGCCAATTCTTTAAACAACTGTTGTTTAAAAAATCGAACACATGATTTAAAAGATCTAAGCAACAATCAGTAAAGTTTTGGTGATCATGCGTTATGTGCGCGTTACTTATATGCCTGGTACTTGAATGCTGACTTGCGAAATGGAGAATAGAAATCTGCCATGGGGTCTGGATCAGCACTTCATTATACAATATCAAGGGTAGGTGGATAATATTTAAATCGCTTCGGTTATCAAATATTACTTTTATAATCAACTGGATGTGATTTCAGTCACCCCCAAGGTTTACATGATTCTGGGTAGTCAAATCTGACTAGGCCTAGGCCTATGTGCATACTATATCCATACAAGCCTTACGTTACATGCATCTGTGCAGTGTAATGCAGATGCTACTTGGTTTGATCATGGACATGCAGGGTGATGCTAATAATGGTGTGACTGAAATCACATCAAGTTTATCATTAAAGTCATATTTAATAACCGATGCAATTAAAATATTGTCCACTTACCCTAGAAATTGTTAATGAACTGCCGATCCAGAGTTTTCAAGTTGTTCCTCTCATTGCTTAGCTTACCGCATCCCTACCTTTATCCCAGGAAAGCCACCCCCCCCCCCCTCTCCCACCATAAAGAATAATGGAGCCGCCACTGTTGTGAACAAATAATAAATGTTTACACAACTGGGTTGGCTAAACAACGAACGTGAACACATGTTGTGTAAAATAATTACACAACTGGATTGGTTAAACAACAATAGTGAACACATGTTGGGTAAAATGTTTTCCACAACTGGGTTGGTTAAATTGATTTTTAAACAGCTATTGTGTATAAAAAGTACACAACTGCTGATTAGAAACTTACACAACACTGCTTGTGTACTCTTTTACACAACAGTTGCTAGGTTCATATAGTAAACAGAAGTTGTGTAAAATTTTAACACAAGTTGTTTAAAATTTGACACAACCAAAATAACAGTGTACAAGCATGCTCAAGGGCCTTCTCATTAAATTGTTTACATTAAGACACAGCTTCCTTTGACCCAACTGATGTGCCCTTTTGCGAGCATTAGACAATGTTCTCAAAATGCAGAAAAATTACATCTCATTCTCAGTCAACAGGTCTAGAAATTTAACAAACCATTGAAATAAATTTGTCCGTTGATCTCTAGCATTTTTGTGGTTTTATACATTCACTGGCAATCAGGGAGTGCTTTCATCCATGGAGGTACCTCCATGTTTCATCAACTTAAAATAACATGTCTGATTCATGGCAAGACTTATGTCTAATGCATGCAAAACAAAATGCAACCAGTCACAAACTTTCTTTTCCTACTGGCTCTTTATTCAAAATAATCTAATCTACATAAAAAGCTTCAAAACTTTCACCCCCTGGGAGGAATAAGCATAATTCAAGAGCATTAAAAGGCACTTTAAGTCAAGAAGCTTGTGGCTTAATGTGATTGCAATGCAGACTGATGGCTTTTTCATATTTGTTTTCAACATCTGATGAATACAAATATGTAATAGATACTTAGTCAAGACCTAAAAGTGGCACAAATTTCTTGCCAATAATGATGACCATTCAGTTTTGAGATTTAAAGTGAACCAAAAATAGTCCAATGCGCACACAGTTAGGATCTATTAACAATAACAGTTAGATTATGAGGTTAAATTACTTTCTGTGTTTGCCGCCCCAGTATCAAAGAAAATATTGCGCCCCATGTTTTATTATTTTCTTTTAAATTTGAAATATGAATAGGTGTGCATGAACAGGGATTATGGACTTACAGCTTTCCCTACCGCCTCGTAGACTCGATAATCGGCTCGCCTGCTGAAGTTACGCAACTGTCCAATATCCCGCAACAACAGGACAGTCTAGAATGCTGATGGCATTATCCCTTAAATGTTTGTCATTGTCCATTTTGCTTTCTTTCTAAAAGTAGGCCAAAGTTGATAACATAGGTGACGTCATACAGACTCATACGGGTACCTCTTGGGTAATGGAAGTAAACACGCAACTTATGCTTGTTGACAATTTAAAAAGCAGACCGAAAACAAAATAGCAAATGCAAAAGGAAAAAAAGACCCTTTCCTTAAATGCAAAATAGCCAGAGATTAATGTTTTTCATTTTAGCAATGTTTAATTTTAATATGAAAGATGCCAACACGTGGAGGCAAACCAAGAGCGTATTTTGCTGTCGTGAACCTGCATTAAATGGATCATTGAAGGGTATTTTCACACAACACATGAATCTAAAATATGCCCGTTTAATGCGGAATTGGGACCGGATTTATGCCCATTCAAGTTGTGCACATCACCATTGCTGTTTACTTTTGGCACGTAATGATAAACTTGGCAGCTAACCAAGTCAACCAAGCTTTTGAACCTCTGAAAGTGGATGGACCTTTTTTATATCTATGGCGCTATGCTTTGTGCCACTATTAAGAGGGATTAAAGAGCCTTTCAAAATTTTGCACAATGGAGCTTTCAATCAAGAGCAGAGATTGTTGTCAGGATAATGGGAGGAAGGGAGGGCCCACAAGAAGGGAAAGACAATTTATCAATGAATCTCATTTAATTAGATAACTCTACCTGTTGTAGCTGGTTGACATGGGACACTGGTAGAAATTTCTTGTTTTTACTTTTTTTACTATAAAATACCTACATTTATTTGTGACTTCATGGGTCCAAGGTGACACTTCAAGATCTATGAACAAGTAATTACAAATTGAGCTTAAATTAAAGAAAATATGCTATAAACCATGAAAATAACCAAATATTTCATCAGAATTGGTACAAATTGACCCTTTTCCAGCATTTTAAATTTAAAGGCATCATTATAATAAATTATGACAATTTGTTTTGTAAATTTGTGACACCAGGAAAGAAAACCTAAATTAATTTTCAGTAAATATAAATTAATTAGACAATAAAATTATTTTGTTTCTAAGCAGCTACAAACCTTCAAAAATGTATTAACTACAGTATGTACAAATCTGCAGAAACACATTTAAGGTTTCCATGCAGGGATACCTCAACTTCAAAAACTTTTACACAGAGTAGAATCTAACTCACCTGTGAATGAAGGAGTATATACCTTTATCAGGAATATGCCATATTGGCATCCCCCTGCTTATTACAAGAAGTTTAGCCCCTTAAAAAAGAAAAGACACAACACAGAATATGTTATATATGTGTGTGTGTCTGCGTGCATGTGTGTAAATTTAAAGGGAGAATTACCAGTTGCTCACCAACAGGGTATCCAATAATGTTGTTGTCCAAGTTTCTCCTGAATGGTATAAGTATGGGTATGTTTCTCTTTTATTCAGACTGCTTTTCAATATCAAATTGTTTTTCATTTTATTAAACCAAGAAACAACTCATCTAAAGCTCATTGCATGCATTTCCCTCATTGATTTGGAATGTGAGCAGTGCATGCATTAATCGTGCAGGCAACAAACATCAATGTTAGAATCATCCTATTTCTGTTTGTGCCTCTGAATTTTCATAGGTAGTTCTATACCTGCATAATACAGAATTAGCACAATGTACCTAGGTAAACCTTACGTCCCTAGCGATCCAAAACAAGTCAATACATTCGCCAGGTTTTTTTTTTGTTTCCCTCTACAAGTTCACCTTCCAATGCTTACAGCAGCTTGTCAATAAATTAATTCCCTAAGGACCTTCCACAAGCTGCTTTAACATGTTTCAACCAAGCTTAGTATTCCCTCTCAAAGGAGTTGGTCGCTTAGATACAGCCGAATAGTACCTCAGAAAATGGCCTCAGCAATAATTGCTGTTTGACCCCCAGAGAGTAGACAGATAGTGAATTTCTACTTTATTTTTTTCCTCTTTTTATCTTTTTCCATATTCTAAGCCTTTATACAGGCAACAAAAACCATAAAAGAAATTTCCCAATCTCCCCAGTGAATTGTACAGTAAATTTTTTACATCACCAGCTAGCTTTTCTCTGTCACACACAAGATAATTATGGCTTTTAGAATTGCAGAATTTTGAACGAAAATGAACATGTATGCTTCAGAGCATGGATACTGTCCAGGTCTTAGTATTTATTACTGCTTATACTGAAATTTGTCATTCCCAGAGGGTTCTTCTCTTTACATTACAGTTTTGCTTAAAAAAGATACCACACCCTTTATCAATTTCGTCAAAAAAATATATTTTTGATAAACCTGAAAATATCAAAAACAGCAGGGGCTTAGCGACCATGGTGGGGGAGGGGGGAAGGGGGTCACACACCCCTAATCCCAATTTGTCACGATATTTTGTTATGATGGGAAATTTCGGGGGATCTTTCATTTACAGGGATAATTCCCTTGACAACTTGCTTGTAAAACTTCCAACATATAAAACATATATATTTTGTATAAATGTATCAAGGTTGTGATACTGAAGCAATAAAATATCATGAACTAGAATATTAACACACACAATATTATCATTAAAACACAGTTTATCATCAAAGGACTATTATTAACACCTATCCACAATTAACAGATATATATGCCGACACATGCAGACATGCAATTCGTAGGGCTGTAGGTTTTGAGCGACAGCAAACTGGCAAATTTTTCTTCGGACAATGTTTTGTTTTATTATACTTGTGGGATTTTTATTTGTCGGGTTTGCTGGATCAGCCAGGCAGGTTCATAGGCTGATGCACACAAAAGAAAAACATAAACCTAACTGTCAGTATACCTGCTATAATTTGTTTTTTAGGATTTGAGACTTTACTTTAATTAAGGGGGTTACAGGGATTGCAGCTTCGGCAAGTAAAAACATTAAAAACTTCTTTTATTGACAGCCACAACTATCTCATAATGCATGCAGTGCACAGTGTGGAGTGCAGTGCACAGTGTGGAGTGCAGCGCACAGTGTGAAGTGCAGCGCACAGTGTGGAGTGCAGCGCACAGTGTGGAGTGCAGCGCACAGTGTGGAGTGCAGCGCACAGTGTGGAGTGCAGCGCAGTGTGGAGTGCAGCGCAGTGTGGAGTGCAGCGCAGTGTGGAGTGCAGCGCACAGTGTGGAGTGCAGCGCACAGTGTGGAGTGCAGCGCACAGTGTGGAGTGCAGCGCAGTGTGGAGTGCAGCGCACAGTGTGGAGTGCAGCGCACAGTGTGGAGTGCAGCGCAGTGTGGAGTGCAGCGCACAGTGTGGAGTGCAGCGCACAGTGTGGAGTGCAGCGCACAGTGTGGAGTGCAGCGCACAGTGTGGAGTGCAGCGCACAGTGTGGAGTGCAGCGACAGTGTGTGGAGTGCAGCGCACAGTGTGGAGTGCACAGTGTGGAGTGCAGCGACAGTGTGGAGTGCAGCGACAGTGTGGAGTGCAGCGCACAGTGTGGAGTGCAGCGCACAGTGTGGAGTGGCACAGTGTGGAGTGCAGCGCAGTGTGGAGTGCAGCGCGCAGTGTGGAGTGCAGAGCGCAGTGTGGAGTGCAGCGCAGTGTGGAGTGCAGCGCACAGTGTGGAGTGCAGTGCAGTGTGGAGTGCAGTGCACAGTGTGGAGTGCAGTGCACAGTGTGGAGTGCAGTGTACAGTGTGGAGTGCAGCGCACAGTGTGGAGTGCAGTGAGTGCATGTGCAGTGTGGTGGAGGGGTATATTCTTCCTGACATAAAATTAGAAAAACATGCTACTAAACACACAAATTTTTCCTATCAATATCCGACACACGTGACAAATAAAATAACAAATCCCCGACACACTGGCACAAAGGGTTGGAGAAAAATGGGGCATAGTTTTGATCAAATATAGCCTGATCTAAAGATAATTTTGCTGGTATCAATAAATCACATCACATATGCAGTGGCGTAGGAGGCGGAGGCAATATTTTTATTGGGGGGCCAAGTACCACTTTGTCCCCCCCCCCCCAAAAAAAAAGCCATATAATTTAGATTTATTTGTTTTTAAAGAGTCAGATTCTATGCATGACTTCTTTTCTTTCAGAAATTTTTAAATTTTGGGAAATCTTACCTTTAATTATCGTGAATTTCCTTCATTTTTGTTAAAATTGCTTCCATTTTCCTGCAATTTCCTTCATTTTTGATAAATTTTCTTCAATTTTCGTAAACTTTCTTTCATTTTTGTAAAGTTTTCAATTTTCAGAAACTTCCTTCATTTTCGGGGAGTTTCCCAAATTTCCAATAATTTTACGACCCCTTCCCCCCACCCTACAAATAGTTTTTGGACCGTGATAAGAGACTTGTATATTTTTGTAGGTTTGTTGGGACAATTGATCAAATTCCCTAATGTCAGATATCTTCCTACACCAATGATATGCAGTTGAACTTCAATGATTCGTTGTATGAACGATAAAACTGTAGCTCTTTCTACAAAGATAAGTCAAGAATGAATATTCTATGATAATTCTGATAGATATTTACCCCTCCAAACAAAGGTGGCGGAGGATGTTTGAAAGTGAGGGGCACAGGACTTGAGAGACACTTTCCGACTGAAATATTTTAAAAGCATGTTCGCCAGCATTACCCCCCCCCCCCCTCCTCCTCCCGCCATTTGCAGATCTCTAACTTATATTAGCCCGAAAATACTTGACCCTTTTTCTCTTTTTTTGAAGTACAAAAATTTGTCAATTATATCAGGATGTACGAAGATCCTTGATTATATTAAGACAAGATATACAGGACCACATTTGGGAAAATATGAAACGTTCATTCCAAGATCTGCAAAAATTCTTGAAATCGGAAACATTTAGACCATGTTTAGTCAATTGTACTGATCATCATTCGGAATATTGAATGTACCAAACAATATTAAAAGCAAATAGGCCTACGGGTTTCTTAGAATGGTTCAGGGTGATTTTCATCATTTTCTCAGCTGCATAAAATCAATTGGACTTGGTTTATCAGAATGTACTAGACAAGATACCCCACAATAATGCAGTCTTCAGTTAGTCAGCCGCTGGGGCCCCCTTTATAAATTTTTCTCCAGACCCTAAATTAAAGGTGCCCTACTATTGAAATTTGGGTTGCTTGCACATAGCAAATGTCTCAATGTTTGTGCTACTTTTATCAATCTGTCGATAAAAAGATCATTTATAATAAAGGGACGTGCCAACAGGGGCGGACCAGGATAAAATGTCGGGGGGGAGCAAGTAAATGTTGGAGGGGCAAGTAAAATCCAACCAAGGATGTGAAAACGTATTTTATGAGCAGTTTTGACATGGTTAATGGAACATACTGGGATAAGGGTGCAGTCTTATAGTGGGATAAGAGAGAAAGATACTCCCTGAAAGGATTTAACCTTCCTTATTGCATGTTTTCCTTTCGATTAGGGAATTATTGACAAAATTGAAGGAAAATTTGGTAAAATCACTGAACATTTTGGTAAAATTCGACATTTCCTGATAATTGATGAAATTATAAAATATAAAAAAAATGAAGAAAAATTGCCCCCAGAATGGAAGAAATTGCATTAGAATTAGGGAAATTGCACAAAATTGAAAGAATTTTCCAAGCATTGAAAGAAATTTCCCAAAAATTGAAGAAAATCAAAGAAAAATTGCCCCCAAATAAAATGAATTTTCTAAAAAATAAAGAATATTACACGAGAATTAAAGAAATTGCTCAAAATTGAAGAATGTTTCTCAAACCTTGAAGGAATATTGAAAAAATTTTATTGAAAACCAAAGAAAAATGCCCAAAATTGAAAAAAACTTCCCAAATTAACATTGATGGATATTTCCCGAAAATGAACTGAAAACCAAAGAAAAAATGCCCATAATTGAAAGAAATTTCCCAAATTAACATTGATGGATATTTCCTGAAAATGAACCGAAAACCAAAGAAAAAATGCCCAAAATTGAAAGAAATTTCCCAAATTAACATTGATGGATATTTTGAAAATAAACCGAAAATCAAAGAAAAATTGCTCCAAAATAAAGGGAAGTTTCCAAAAATTGAAAAAAAATTGCACAAGAATTAAGGAAATTTCCCAACGATTGAAAGGGATTCCCAAACAGTAGTAGTATGCTGACACCTACATGTAGTAGTACGCCGACACCTACATGTAGTAGTACGCCGACACCTACATGTAGTAGTACGCCGACACCTACATGTAGTAGTACGCCGACACCTACATGTAGTAGTACGCCGACACCTACATGTAGTAGTACGCCGACACCTACATGTAGTAAGTACGCCGACACCTACATGTAGTAGTATGCCGACACCTACATGTAGTAGTACGCCGACACCTACATGTAATAGTACCCTGACACCTACATGTAGTAGTATGCCGACACCTACATGTAGTAGTACACCGACACCTACATGTAGTAGTGCGCCGACACCTACATGTAGTAGTACGCCGATACTTACATGTAGTAGTATGCTGACACCTACATGTAGTAGTATGCCGACACCTACATGTAGTAGTATGCTGACACCTACATGTAGTAGTACGCCGACACCTACATGTAGTAGTACGCTGATACCTACATGTAGTAGTATACTGATACCTACATGAAATATGCTGATACCTAAATGTAGTATGCTAATACCTAAATGAAGTATGCTGATACCTAGTACATGTAGTATTAAAATCAAAAGGTTTAACCCTTACTCTACCAGCTCTTTTTTGAAAATGTGCTCAGGAGGCAGAGTCAAAGATGGGGAACCCAAAAGGCAATAATAGGTAGAGTAAGGGTTAATCAGGGGCTTTTTATTAAAGGGTCCTCCGTCTTCCAAGCAGCAAAGTCGGGCTCGTTCCGCTTTAGTGACCCAGGGGGCCGCCCACTGGGATCATGATGCATATATTTTCAAGTTGGCACACTTCTCGCAGGCTCCTTAACCCTTACTCTACCAGCACTTTTTTTTTTTAAATGCGCTCGGGAGATGGAGTCAAAGATGGGGAACTTAAAACAGCGATAATATCGCCACGTGGTAGAGTAAGGGTTAATCAGGGGCTTTTTATTGAAGGGTCTTCTGTCTTCCAAGCAGCAGAGCCGGGCTCGTTCCACTTCAGTGTCCTGCTGGGCCGCCCACCAGGATCATGCTGCATAAATTTTTGAGTTGGCACACTTGTCACGGGTTCTTTAACCCTTAATACTCTACCAGCACCTTTTTGAAAATGCACTAAGGAGGCGGAGTCAAAGATGGGGAACCCAAAACCGCAATAATATCGCCAAGTGGTAGAGTAAGGGTTAAGAATCAGGCATACAAGCAAACACCAATTAATACAAACCTTATATATTCATTTATCTAATTTTGGATACTTGGGTTTTCCATTTACAACTTCCTTTCTTGATAAGAAACCATTTTACTTTTAGAACTAATTATTACAAAGACCATTAATTTTGAGAAAAACAGTTTCAAATTTTCTAAAAAAAAACATTTCTCGCTCAAGTTCAAAAGCATATGAAGTGGGCAAATGCATGTAGATCTATATGTAATTGTGTTTTCCAAATCAAACCATTTATAAATCAGAATGTCTTTAGAATCGCGAGCTTTTCAACCACTTCTGCATATTTTCTTGAAAAATCAAGAATGTAAATTTTATATGGCTGTATTTTCATTAAATGGATTAGTTCAATGGTCTATCTTATATAAGAAAGAGGAATTTAAAAGAAACAAAATGGTGATGAAACTGTTCAAAAATCTTATTTCGTTAAGGAGAAATGCAAGTTTAAAACTCTCTCTTATCTTTGTAGAAATGACTGGTGTAGTCAGTCTACTATGGAAGGTTGGCACCCTAATCCTCACATTCTTAACAATTCTTAATGTATTTTAAATAAAATATATTTAACTTGTTTTCCTATTTCAATTACATTAATCACAATTTTCTTCAGGCGGTAAATTATCCTTACAAGATTCTGTTTTACTACTTTCCTGACATATCCAATAATTTTTTAACCACAAAATCAAAGGACAAAATATGATAGAATACATAAAGAATTTGAGGAATCTAAGGCAGTGACATCACAACTAGTCTGATTTCAGTCGTTTCTACACAAATGATACCAAACTTCAAACGTGAATACCTCCCAAATGGAATAGGATTTTTGAATGCTTTTTTCACCATTTTGTTTCTTTTGAAGTCCTCTTTTAATATAAGATATGACTTGCTTGACCCCGGAACTAATCCTTTCATTTTTCAGAAATATATAGATAATACAATCAGTATCAGCACAATCAGTGTTCCTTTGAAAACACTTATAGTTAATATTGTGAAAAGTAACATGACCAACAGGTGAAAACTAGCTTAAAACCATGCAAAGATGGTAAATATCAGAACAGTAGCAGTGATGTCTTAGCTGATATGCAATGGATGTGCTATCCTCTCCTCACTGAATTGATGCACATACATGTATTGTGAGGTAACTAACATCTTCATTCCTCATACCTGTGATATTTTTCATGCATACTCATTATCAATAGGAATTTTTGTAAAGTCAAGGGAAAACTGCATTCATTGTTTTTCATGTCTATTAATCATACATTCCAAATTTACTGGCAGCCATGGTAACTTGAAACCAACTCCCGCTTGAAGGCAAACTATTCCGAGGGGAGATATGAGAAACAGTTGTTATTCAGTTTACTCCTGAGGGGGATCGCCGGGTAGGTCCAAAACGAACAACTTCAAAACGAAGAATGAAGATTTTAGAAATCTCCAAAACGAAGAAGAAAGATTTTTTGGATAAATTCTCCTGCTCAAGAAGTCATTTGTGGGGGGGTCGAAATCTCTAAAACAAAGAACAAAGATTTTTTAATAAATTCTTTTTGGTGGTTCGAAAATTAAATGGCCCATGCCCCTCCCCCTCCCCTTCTCCCTACACACACAATATATATATATATATATATATATATATATATATATATATATATATATATATATATGTGTGTATGTATGTATGTATGTATGTGTATGTGTATGTGTATGTATGTATGTGTATGTATGTATGTATGTATGTGTCTGTATGTATGTGTGTATGTATGTATGTATGTATGTATGTATGTATGTATGTATGTACAGTAGATTAAAAAAAGTGTCCCTACACCCACTTTGATTAAAGAGATATCATAGATACAAATATTTTCCTTGTTATGCAAATAAGCTAATGCACACACATCCCCCCAATCATCTCAACTGAACAGTACCAATGCCATCTACCACTGTACCAAATTATTATTTCAGGTTAAATATTTTGTATGAAAGGCTATTCTTATGCAAATAACCTAATTAATATGCACACTTCACCTCACCATTGAATGTAGACAGTGCTCTTCACATATTTGTTCATTTGTGTGAACAAAATCCCAACACCCACTTCAATTAAAAGATATCATAGAATATTTTCATTGTTATGCAAATAAGCTTATTAGTATACACACACAACCCCACAATCATGCTTACCTGAGCAGAACAAATGCCATCTACCATTGTACCAAGTTATTATCTCAGGTTAAATATTTTGTACGAAAGTCTTTTGTTATGTAAATAACCTAATCAATATGAATATTACACCTCACCATTAAGTGCAGACAATGCTCTTCACATATATGATCATTTGAGTAAACAAAACCCCCACACCCACTTTAATTTAAGAGACATAGATGCAACTCCTAATCATGTTCACTTGAACAGTACCCCAATGCCAAGTTACATGATGTACACCATTCATAACTAAAGTTATGAAAACTTTAACCAAAACTTTAACCTGATAAATATTTTAACTGTTATATAGATAAGCTAATTAGTATGCACACACAACCCCCAATCATAATCATACTGATTGGAATGGTACCCATGTCTTCTACCACTATGCAAAGTCACATGAATAAACATCATTCATTAAGTTATGAAAACTTTAAACAAGAGCTTTCACCAAAACTTTAACCTGACAAATATTTTCATTGTTATGCAAATAATCTAATTAGTATACATACAACCCTCCAATCATGCTCATTTGATCAGTACCCATGTCCTCTACCCCTATGCCAAGTCACATGAATGTACATCATTCATAATTTAAGTTCTGAAAACTTTAACTGAAACTTTAACCAAAATTTTAACTGGACACTGACAGCGACGCTGATGGCGACGGCAACGCCGGTGGTAGTAGAATAGTTTTACTATTCTTTGAATAGTTGAGCTGAAAATCTTGAAAATGTTTATATGTTTTGATTCAAATTTGGCCTAATTATGTTAGCTGGTGTGTACATGTTCATGATGTAATAATGTTGAATTTCATTAATATGCATAGTGGGCAGGGCTTAATAAGATTTTGTAAACAAAAAGCTTGTAAACAAGATATCTCAAAAATTATGAACTGGATTCACGTCAAGTGTAGTACAAAGATAGCTCATGGTCTGCATATGTGTTCTAATTTTCTTGGTGGTGATTTCATGCATATTAATAAGTGGGCGGCTTAAAATGTAAATTTTTAAAGAGCGATAAATAAGCATGTCCGTTTTCATCATATTGGGCATGAAAATTGTATTAGTTATTTTGTACATGTTTATGGTATCAACAGATATCTTTAATATACATGGTGGGCGTGGTTTAATGTGAAAGTGCTAAATGATGTAAACATACTGTATTTCATGAACGATATATCAGATTTTTGCTATATGTAGTACACAGATGGGTCAAGATTTGTACATTGTTTTATTGTAGTGGTAGTGATATCATGAATATTGATATTAATGATTGGGCGGGGCTTACTGACAAATTCTTGAAATAGGATAAATGAGCAACCATTTTTGTATCATACTTGCTATGATAATGTTAATAATTGTACAAATGCTAATGTTGTCAACATTTTTATTGATCTGCATGGTGGGCTTACGAATAAATATCATGGAACAAATATTTCATGATATGCAATGACAGTTAATACAAAATTTGCAAATCAATCATCTTATGATTTAAAAAGCATCGGAACCACAAAACCTTTTGGTTCTGGTTAGTAGGATTGGAACAACTGTAGGGCTTTGTGAATGAAGTTGCCATTATTGGAACAAATGCGACGGTAGCGGAGCATTTGAGAAAAAAAGAAGCCGTGTTTTAGGTCGGTGGGATGAAAGCTGGTAAAATGGAGAGAAGTATGGAAGTGGAAAATTGAACAGATTTGGAGAAGCACCAGGATGTCGAGGAAGGGTAGCTGGGAAGGGGAGGACTTGATGGTGAATTTGATAGAGGGGTAGAGGCTGTTCACATGATTGAAAAACTGGGTTAAAGCTTGGGGGCCATGTTGCCAGATAAGAAATATATCGTCGATATATTTGAAATATGTGAGAGGCTGTAGGGGGTAGTGATTAAGGAGCTTCTTTTCAAAGGCCCACATAAAATTGTTGCCATAGGCCAGGGCCATATTGGTTCCCTTGGGTTTGAACAAACGTTTTGTTGTTCAAAGAAAATAATTTGTTTGTTAAAATGAACTTGATAAGTGTGGCTGTCATTGTCCATATGGGCTGAGTGCTGGTTTAATTTAAGGAAGGAGCGACACGCTTTAATGCCCTCATGATGGGGGATGTTGGTTTATAAAACAGTGACATCCATGGTGACTAGAAAGGATGCGAAAGAGATGGGGGGAAGTTCGGCCAATTTACTAAGGAAGTGGGTGATGTCTTGAATGTAAGTCCCGATAAAATGGAGAAAATAATTGGTATCTTTGCCCGAACAATCGTAAATACAACTTCTTTTATGTTTGCATTATCAACCTTTTTTTTTCTTTTCTTTTTTTGGAGGAGAGGTGAGGGGAGGGAGGGGGGGGAGCTACTCCACTTATTCTGGCAAAATCAAGATCACCCCCAATTCAAACATCTACCATATGCCTATGGAGGGATGGGAATTCTCCTTGGAAGGTGAAAAAAGGGTCATAATGCTGTAGGCCTAGCAAAAAGTCCCACATTTATGGAAAAAAACTCATACATAAATCTGCACCCTGGTGTATGGGTAATTGCTATAGGTCCCGAGCAAAAATTCAGGACTGGGGGCCTAAGCAATGACACTGTGATATGTGTGTTATGAGGCCCCAAGCTCAATACTCCCAACGAGCACCTAGAACTCTTGCGCCACTGGGTAATTCCCTAAATAGGAACACTAACAAAGATATCAGTTTGAACAATTATGAAATCACCCTTTCCTTATACAAAGATGGAAATGTTAAAGTTATAAACATTTGAGAGCATGCATGTTTTACAGGTAAAATAATAATAATCCTGCCCCCCCTCCCACTCATATTATTGATGACAAAACATTGTAAAAGCTCCCTGGTTTAATTTGGCCCCTGACATTTTCTTTGCTCTGACTCTGCATGTATGAGGGCAATGGTATAACTTGACTTCGAGCCAAGAACAAAATTGCCCGACGTAAAATTGACTTTGCCCAATTTTAAAACAATATACATCAACAACCACATATATAACAATTGGACAGAGACCCCCCCCCCTCCTTTCCACCACCAGTGTTTTGGCTTGGTGTCATCGACCTCCTAGGTCGATCATGTCATATGCATGTCCCCCATCCCAATCTGTAGATTGAATAAGCTGATAAGTCAGCCCAAAACAACAACTTTAAGGGGCACTTCATTTTTAGAAAGGGGTATTTTTCCAATGGGGACTCATTCCTCCCGTACATTGGACTGACAAAAGTCACCAGTTTCCTATATTATTGGGCCAGTAATTGAACTGTTGAAGAGCATTTCTCATTTTCAAAAGGCAGAAAGGGGCATTTTTTATATTCAAAAGGCAGAAAGAGGCATTTTTTATTTTCAAAAGGCAGAGAGGGGCACTTTTCATTTCTTTTGACATTTTCCCTGTTCCTACACCTATGGTAAGTATATAGTGAAATATTTCAGTAATCATATTCGGGAAATTAACTGTTGAATATCGCCTAAAGAATTTGGTAATGATTTTTCCCCTACATAGTGAATTTTTAATTTTTAATAAAATTTCTGAAGCCATTTTCTTTGATTTTCAAGAATTTCCATCATTTTGGGGTTTTGTTCAAGCAATTTCATCCAGTTTCGGGACATTATCTTCAATTTTCAGGAAATGTTCTTTTGTTTCCAGGACATTTTACTTGATTTTCGGCAGGACATTTCCAAATATTTATACTGAAGTTTACCATAAGTTTTACCAAAATATGCTAACAAGAAAAAAATCCTTCTGTTCCTACGCCTCAGGGTACAGCCATTTCCCTATAATTACCATTCCCCCTCCCCACCATGGCTCCAAAATTTGAATATGCCACTGCTACACATGAGAGGAGGATGTTTACCTGCTAGATTCATGTTTTCTTCCCACAGTCTGACAGTCCAGGTTGTGTGGTAAAATTGGGAAATTACAAAAATGAAATTGAAAAATTGGTCAACTTTGGCAACAATTTCCTTAAATTGCAGAGGACTTTATTAGCTTCATTTGCCTGTTCAAACCGGAAAATTATGCCAGTGTAGCACCCCCCTCCCTCGAAAAAATGTCCTTCAGATTCTTATTTTATGACTATATTATTGTTTAAAATTTGTTGAAGTTATGCCATGTAAACGGTACATGGTAATGTTATCCCTTCTCTTGAATGCATCTACCATGATTTTCAGGCTGCTCAATGGTATTTTCAGGCTGCTCAATGGTATGCGAATTTTACCCCCTTATTTTTTACAACCCCACACATTTTTACTCCCCCCACTTATTTTACCCTGGCTATGCCGCTGCCCACACCCCAGTATTTACACCCATGCTTAGGAGCTATGGCCACTTGTATCAGATTCTCTTAACATACAATGTTAATGAAAATAAAGTAAATACTATGAAATAGTCTATTTAAAATAGCCAATGTAGGGCGATGTCTTACAATTATCGAAACTATACGCTGACTAGTTAAAAACATTACATTTTTTTCACAATCCTTAATGAGGGCTCTGTTTTAAATAGCATAGTCATGTACCTCCGAATGAGTTTACTATTTTATTCAAAATGCAAGTTGAAAAAAAGCTCTCTCGTCAAGCTAATGAATGGAAAAGGACATCAGAATTGAAGGACGCCTAATTTTGTCTTAAACAATAGCCGCGGGTCTTTTTTAATAAGTTATTCAACGCAGACGGGAGCAAAGTTTTTTTGCGTTGGCCTGTAATCTGTTAATCACAGAAAGCTTTACTGCCACTAAGATCTGCTGCCCTTGCTATGAATAAGTGCGCCTCTCAACTATCTGACTATGCACTTAAATGTTGATGTAAAATACAAGTCTCATCTTTAAAATCATACAGAGAGAGTATAGGAAAATATGCTCTCTCTGCACAATAGTGTTTGCATTTTGGAAGTACTAGTCTGCAAATTCCAGTCTGCAGTCTGCAAAATAGTAAGACTGAAAATTAATGTTCTTTCTCAATACCAACAGTACAAAATACTTCTTAAATGCTCCTTGACATGCAAATTCTTAGATATATGCAATCACTGTTCAATGTATTGATCAATTTTCACAACCAACCTTAAATGACAACTTTCTCCAAACCCTAGAAAGAATATAATCCCATCGTCCTAGATATGAAAGGAAATTCTTATATTTTCTATAGGTAACCTCTGAACATAATGGAATTTTCCATACCTCTAATGGAACAATAGTAAAAATACTGCCATGTATGGCTCCCCAGAGATGCCCTTCACCAATTTTGATGACAGTTAGTGAATGAACTTACAACCCACCCAATTCAAGCCCTAAAGGCCTCATAGTGTACCACTCTCCCAATCCAGACATCCAAACCTCCCCTTGGGGTCGCCGTAACCAAGAAACCAAAACATATGCTTCAACCAAATGGTCTGCACAATAATTGCTTTTTGTCCTGTGGGAACCCCCACTGACATTTTAGTCTAGAGGCCCACATATAGATTCAACAAAACAGGGTTTACTAGGCCTTGTGTACTATCCCCTCAAGACCACCACGCTGTCATTAAACCCCAAAAAAATTCTGCAACTTGGAATCCCCACAGAGTGCCAAAACGTCTTATTTCCTTCCATTTGTTGTACAGGTTGCAAGTTGCCAAACCATGGAGGTTTTTATGGATTGCTTCAGCACTCTCTAATAGCAGCTGTTGTCCTTGCATCACCCTGCATAGATGGTCCTGATAGCAGCTTTTGCTCTTACATCACCCTGCATTGATGGTCCCCAGTGGTTGTGTTTCATTTTCTTGACTAAAAAATGTAGATGAATCTTTCTTTTAAGCATCTTTCTCAAAATAAAGTGACATCGAGCCTTTCCTTTTGAAACCTTTTTTTGCTTCCCGCTTCTGATGAATTTATGGTGTACAGGGGAGGGTTGTAAATAATGAAACAGCACTTGATATTTATGTCAAACCAAACATAGAAGGCAGGGAACACTCAAAGGTCTAAAAGGGTATATTTCAAATTTGGAAACTTTATTTTGAACAGAAACTTTTGAATTCTCTACAACCATAAAGTGTGAAAGTGTGAAACATATGAGGGGGTAGAAGCCATCAATGTAGTCACCAAAATTGCAGCCTAGTCTTTATTTCTTGACATATGTCTACAACCTTTTTCAACAACCCATTTTCAGTTTCAATTAAAAGTTTGTGTAGAGGCAATAAATATCCATTCAAAATCAAGACTGTGGCTAAAACCTTTAACCAATCACAATTGCTTGAAAATTTTCTTGGAATTCACATATGCAAATATAATGCAATATACAAAAAATGCATGCAAATACTATGCAAATTTATGATGTATTCAGTACTAAATAGCCATGATATTTTCTCATGTTAATCCTTTGGGTTTTAATTTCATCATAATTCCTTGAATGTGTACATTGGGTTGGTTAATGGTGTGCTGATGCGTAACTGCAGCTTGCTTTGCTTGACTTTTTCCCTCATCACTTCTTTGTATTTGATCTCCTATATATCTTAACTTTACCCTTCCCCTTTATTTTTTCATTCTACGCTCTCCCAGCTGTATGTACAGATAGCAACTTTGTAAGTCTAGCTGTCCATAATCGCCTCTCTGCTCACAACTCAACTCTGCCTTCTTGTGGTACCAACTGCTATGCTTTGCGGCTAGAGTACCTGAAGGGGCTTTGGGTATAGAAGGAAAATCTGATAAAACCAGGGGAGATAGGCCTTGTCAGCAGCGGTTGCGTTATACTTTTTTTCTGGCATATTTGGTTACAACAAGCCCTTGATTTTCAGGGTATTTTGTAATTTTGCTGTCGTATGTACAGGGCACTGCATAATGTACAGGGCACTGCGTGCTAGCAGAGCTTGTAAGTATTGTTAACACACACATTTGTGTAGGCCTGTCTTGCTAAAAGTGAATGAAAATTGCATTTAAAATAATTAAAACCTTAAAAAGTCATACTATCATTATCATAAAAAATATTAAGAAAAATTTCTTATCCAATCCTTGTATAATGCCAAAATAACATAGAAAAATACTTTGTTTAACGTATCCATACTTCGATGAGGTTTTAGTGAACATTAACCCATTGTCAACGATGATATACTATTCAGGTCTCGAACACGCCTACTTCTTTACAGTATAGTAGCTTGACTTGCAGATTGTGATCAGTACACATACAACACAATACAGGAGGAAAGTACAATTCTAGCTAATGATATCATTGACAATTGACAATTGACAGCCTGCATTCAAACAACATCAAAACTTTCACATACAGTGTACAGTGCATACCGACTATATACAGTTTTAGTGCTTGCCTAGTGATAATGTACAGTACTTGTACGGATATGTTAAATCATTCGGCCGTTCTCATAAGTCATAGTTGTGTCATTTTTCTTTTATCAATTTTTTTAGTAATTTAAAAACATTTATGTGTGAAATAAAACTTTCAATCACATCAGAGAGGTAAGATGTTCATGATTTTCATTTAAGTTAATGAAAAACTCTGGCGTAAAATTTTACATGCTATATCTCAATTTTATGATGCAGGTACAACGTATAGTAAGAAATTTCAGCCATAGCATAATATATGAAAAATTTGTCTTTAACGCGGACCCTGCTCGTCAGTCTTGGCAGACAACGTTTCTAGGAGATGAAAAACCTGGATGATGGTGCTCGTTAGTCTTAACAGACAACTAAGCGGCCCTCACTCCTAATTGGGGTTCTGCATAGGGTTGACAACCCGATCAGGCTAAAAAATCTTTGTCATGGAAACTTCAAAAGTAGCAACTGATATTTCAACCTGTGATGCAACCTGTTTAACCCCACATGACCCAACCTTACATTGGGTACAAGATATAAAAGTATAATGTCCAGGGGTGAAAGCCTATGGGAAGCCATTGGACTGAGGAGCAGGAAGCGGAAAGGCTTTTGTGGTGACACGCCAGTAAATGCAGAATCCAAACAAGGTTAGGATGCTGGAGTGTCCGGACCTTACTTGAATCCGGAAAGACTGCAGTACTGGTTAAAGAGATGAAAAGATATAACATCGGAGTGCTAGGAATCAGTGAGTTAAGATGGACTAGTTTAGGGAAATAGGTTACTAATTCTGGAGAGATGATACTTTATTCAGGCAGTGAAAACAATCATGAAAGAGGTGTCGCAATTTCATTAGTTGTTCTGCTCCTTAGAGTTTCAAACAGTCAGACCCGACCTGATACATAACCAGGTCGGGTCAGAATTTTCCTCTTTATTTTTTTTATTCTGAAAACCTTACTTGTTGTGGAAATTGGTGCTGAGTATCATATTAGCAATGGATGAAGTCCTTATTGTGTGGTTATTTTAATTAAGATAAAGTGGCCCCACTATTTGCTACAGTAAGTTTTTGGTTATGATTTGCTGGAACAAATTTTTAAGGAAAAGTACAAGTCATGTGCATAGCAAAAGAATTGAAGACCAGCCTAATGGAGTGGAAACCAATTACAAAAAGAATCCTAAAAGCCAGATTCAGAACAAGATGAAAATGATGATTGTACAGAGCAACAACAGAGCAAGTCCAACAGAGCAAGCCAGTGATGAGGCAAAAGATGAATTGCAAAGAGTTATTGATGAGGTGCAGAAGCATGACATGTTAGTGGTAATGGGAGATGCTAACACAAAGCTTGGAACATGTAATTATGGAAGAGATATCATCATGGGAAGGCAAGAAGTCATGAACAATAACAGAGCATTTTGCTGACTTTTGCAAAATGAATGGCCTGGTAATCGGTGGCACTTTATTCAAGCATAAGGAAATTCACAGATACACTTGGACATCGCCATGTGGTAACACAAAAAATCACATTGACCATATTGTTATATAGAAATACAGAAGCTCACTTCTAGACAAAAGAACAAAGCGTGGAGCTGATATTCAGTGATCAAAACAAACTTACTGGCAGTTTCATAATTAAATTAAGAGCACAGAAGAAACATGGACAAACTAGAACTGTGTATGAATAAAACAAACTGAAGTGTACCAAAGTAAGGCAAGAGTATGGGAGAGAATTGAAGATTACATCAAATGGGAGGGATGGAAGTATAAATGAAGAATGGTAACAGATAGAAACTGCACACAAGACAGCAATGAAATTACTAAGGAAGAGACAGGGTTCAAACAAGCCCTTAATATCTGCAGAGTCATGGCATGCAACAGAAGAGATAAAGCTTTGAATACAACAAATGGAAGATGCTAAATCTGTACGTATCAGGCAGACCATACGAAGTGATTACGAGAAAAAAGATAAAGGAGGTGAAAAGAAGAGTACGTGCGGACAAAAAGAAAATGGTAGACGATGCAGCAAAAGATGCGGAAGAAGCAGCATCAAGAGGTGACATGATCAGCAGCAAGAGGTGACATGAACAGCAGCAAGAGGTGAAATGAACAGCTTGTACAAGATAACAAAGAAATTATACTATAAAGAGAGGAAGAAAAGTGCAGGATAAGAAGCAGAGAATTGATTACAGGAGAAGATGAGATAAGGGATAGATGGAAGGATCATTTTGAATCCACGTTAAACCAACCAATGGTAGAAGATATAAATGATGAGCTAGAGTTATTGGATACTCATGACGAAGAGTTACAGACAGATGAAAGTATGGCATCCCATGTCCCACATGCATCCCATGTCCCACATGACATCCCATGTCCCACATGGCATCCCATGTCCCACATGGCATTCAATTTTCCACATGGTATCCCATGTCCCACATGGCATCCCATGTCCCACATGGCATCCCATGTCCCACATGGCATCCCATGTCCCACATGGCATCCCATGTCCCACATGGCATCCCATGTCCCACATAGCATCCTGTGTCCCACATGGCATCCCATGTCCCACATGGCATCCCATGTCCCACATGGCATCCCATGTCCCACATGGCATCTCATGTCCCACATGGCATCCCATGTCCCACATTGCATCCCATGTCCCACATTGCATCCCACTCCATGTTTCATGTGAAATCCCATCACATCCTTTGTCCCACAAGGCATTCCACCATATCTCCCACATGGCATCCCATGTCCCCCATGACATCCCATCCATTGTTCCACATGGCATTCCACCATGTTCCCACATGGCATCCTATTCTATGACCCACATGGCATCCCACACCATGTGCCAAAGGATAGATGGAAGGATCATTTTGAATCCACGTTAAACCAACCAATGGTAAAAGATATAAATGATGACCTAGAGTTATTGGATACTCATGACAAAGAGTTACAGACAGATGAAAGTATGGCATCCCATGTCCCACATGCATCACATGTCTCACATGGCATCCCATGTCCCACATGGCATCCCATGTCCCACATGGCATTCCATTTTCCACATGGTATCCCATGTCCCACATGGCATCCCATGTCCCACATGGCATCCCATGTCCCACATGCCATCCCATGTCCCACATTGCATCCCATGTCCCACATTGCATCCCACTCCATGTCTCACATGAAATTCCATCCCATCCCTTGTCCCACAAGGCATTCCACCATATCTCCCACTTGGCATCCCATGTCCCATGGCATCTCTCCCTATGTTTCCCATGGCATCCCACAATATGTCCCGCATCAGTGGCTTCCCACCTGATGTCCCACATGGCATCCCACCATGTTTTCCACATGGTATCCCTCCCAATGTCCCAATGACATCCTACTTTATGTCCCACATGGCATCACATCCCATGTCCCTGTGGCCTCCTACCCTATGTCCCACATAACCTCCTACCCTATGTCACACATGGCATCCCAACCTATGTCACACTCCATGTTACTTGTGGCATACCACCCCATGTCCCACATGGCATCCCATGTCCCACATGGCATCCCATGTCCCACATGACATCCCATACCATCCTATGTCCCACATGACATCCCATCCCATGGCATTCCACCCTATGTCCCGCATGGCATTCCACCATAATTCCTACATGGCATTCCACCATGTTCCACATGGCATCCCACACCATGTTCCACATGGCATCCCACCCCATGTCCCACATGGCATCCCACCCCATGTCCCACATTGCATCCCACCCCATGTCCCACATGACATCCCACAGGTTCCATAAGAAGTCTCATTCTAGCTATCACAGTCCCTGATTGAACATACTATGAATGCAAGCATCAGTTCATATAATAACTTTTATGCAAATAAGGCTGGGTTAAATAATTATGCCTGAAATAGCCCTTGGTGTATACCACATGGTATATATTATATCATGTCTCGCATGGCCCCATCCATGTCCTGCAAGGCCCCATCCATGTCCCACATGGCATCCCTCCCTATATCCATATGCAATCACATCCTGTGACACTTCCTGACTGAGCATACTAAGTCAGAAGTCTGGTCAGTTCATGCTAATGAACACAATAATAAAGGCAAAGTTTAATAACCATGCCTGATACAACCATTGGTGGCCAAATATTTTGAAGAATCTTAAGGATTTTAAATCTCCAGTGCTATGAGAGAGATGCTTGAGGATCTCTAAAGAATATTGGAAAATTATATTGCTTTACAGTTATCATCTAAGAAAATATCAAATGTTTTGCAGACTTTTTAAGGAAACTAGTCTTCAATCTGTCTTCAAAGTGTCTCTAAAAAATCTTTAACATTTTGTAAGGAAATTCTAACCTTCCATAAAAATATCTGAAGAAACTAACTTTTTCTAAGGAACCCTGAAGAAACTTTAACATTTTCTGAGGAACTCTCAAAAAACTAACATTTCTGAGGAAATCTGAGGGAAAACTGTGAATGGTCGTACGGCCGGCCGGACGGACAAAATCGCCATTACATAGGTTCGCATTATGCTTCGCATACTCACCAAAAATGAAAAATTGTAAACCAACTGGAATAATCATAACTACAGAAATGTGGAAAGGTAGTAGAGAAGTCTCAGAAGAATTATTTAAAGGGTTATTTAATAAGAAAAATGGAGGAAGAGAAGGTTCCTAAGCATGGAAAAAAAGCATCATCATGGTAGTGCCCAAGAAAGTTAATTCAACAAGATATGGCCATTTTGACAGGGAGCAAAATTTTTGGAAGGTTTAATTATTAATAGAATTAAGGATGCTGTAGATGAGAGTTGACATGAGAGTTGTACATTGAGAGTTAACTAAGCCGGTTTCAGAAGTGGGAGGGGAACAGAACAGATATTAACATTAAGAAACATAATAGAGCAGAGCATAGAATGGAGCACACTACTGTATCTAAACTTTGTTGATTTTACAAAGGCTATAGACAGTGTAACAGAGATATTTTATGAAAAATAATAAAAAGATATGGAATCCCACAAAAGTACATTAATATAATACACTACAGGATTGGTACAAAGAAAGCGAAAGCGCAGTAGAGTTTGATGAAAAATTATCAGACTGGTTCATTATCAACACATGAGTCGGACAAGGGTGTGCAATGTCAGGATTCCACTTCATTATAGCACTGGACTAGATTATGAAGGCAACCATAGACTCCGAATCAGATGGAACATGTACACAACATTAGAAGACATTTTTGACATTTTTGTATAAATACAGCAAAACAGCCTCGGTACAGCAGAACAGCCTCGGTACAGCAGAACAGCCTCGGTACAGCAGAACAGTTTCGGTACAGCAGAACAGTCCCGGTAGAGCAGAACAGTCTCGGTAGAGCAGAACAGCCTCGGTAGAGCAGAACAGCCTCGGTAGAGCAGAACAGTCTCGGTAGAGCAGAACAGCCTTGGTAGAGCAGAACAGCCTCGGTACAGCAGAACAGCCTCGGTAGAGCAGAACAGCCTCGGTAGAGCAGAACAGCCGCGGTAGAGCAGAACAGTCTCGGTAGAGCAGAACAGTCTCGGTAGAGCAGAACAGCCTCGGTAGAGCAGAACAGCCTCGGTACAGCAGAACAGCCTCGGTACAGCAGAACAGCCTCGGTAGAGCAGAACAGCCTCGGTAGAGCAAAACAGCCTCGGTAGAGCAGAACAGCCTCGGTGAAGCAGAACAGCCTCGGAAGCAGAACAACCTCGGTACAGCAGAACAGCCTCGGTACAGCAGAACAGCCTCGGTAGAGCAGAACAGCCTCGGTAGAGCAAAACAGCCTCGGTAGAGCAGAACAGCCTCGGTGAAGCAGAACAGCCTCGGTAGAGCAGAACAACCTCGGTAGAGCAGAACAGCCTCGGTAGAGCAGAACAGCCTCGGTAGAGCAGAACAGCCTCGGTAGAGCAGAACAGCCTCGGGAGAGCAGAACAGCCTCGGTAGAGCAGAACAGCTGGAATGTATTTGAAGTTGATGGGCCAAACATATATCGCCCTGGGGTCCAGGGGCCTTCTAAAGGGCCCCGGTGGAGTCCACAGGTCCCCTAAAGAGCCCCAGTGGGGTCCATGGGCAAAGCCCTGGTGGGGGGCCCAGTGGGCGAAGGCGAAGCCCCCGGAAGCTCTTCGGTTTTAGCAGGGAAAATACCAATCATGAGCAAACTATTACATTTTCAGGAAAATTAAGGAAAATTTTCCGAAATTGACCCAAAAAAAACAGCCTGAAAATTTCCGGAAATGTGAATAAAATTTGCTAAAAATTAAGGAGTATTTCAAAAATTTGAAGGGTTTTTCCAAAAAATTTAAGAATTTATAATTAGTAGCAACTTAAGCATTGATATAAAACTTCATTTACCAGTGCAATTTTTCCGCTTGAAAGCGGGAAATTTTGGGGGTCTTGGCCCCACCCCTGACACGGGACCCTTCCTACACCCCTGATGCTGATCCACTTTTGCTAACATATCAGCGACCCAAATGTATACTTTTGAATGATGATTTTTTGCATCTTGGCATAATTTTGCATAATTTGTTCCAGTAATTTGATTTTCTTATGTAAAGAAATATGTGTCTAAATGATACATTTCCAAGTTGATAAGTTGGGGTACCAAATACCCACTTCTGAAAAGTTGACGACCATTGGCTGCCCTGGCCTCCCCGCTTCCGGCACCTATGCTATGAGAACAGCCTCCATACAATTTAAAAAAATTATGCTTCTTTTTAGAATTGGTGGTGTTCAAAGTTAAGGATTTTTGAACAAATGTAAAATCAGAAATTTATGAATGGGAAGACTAGCTACACAGCTCAATTTTTTTTATGTAGTTTCTTTCTTTACTTCCTTAGTTCCAGGTTTGAAAGTGAGTGATGTGTATGTCTTCAGTGCACTGATATTGATGGGGGAGGTGTGAATGTCTTCAGTGCACAGATATTGATGGTGGAGGTGGATATGCATGGCTAAGATTCAAAAATGTTGAAATCCCCTATTCTCCTTCAAGCAATTGTGATACATGTTAAAAATAAAGAACTTAATGCAACAAATAGAGGGATTTGCCCATTCCCACATTAAATTTTACATTAAGATCAAAAGTCTCGCCGCGACGACGAGTGAACACACAATTACAATGACGGGGTTGTCGCCTGCGTATTCGATTATGATAGTAACAATGCTATCACGAAACGCTTAATATGACCCAGACGAGAACACAGGTACGACGTATGGACAGACATAACATCGACAACCAAGTCAATGTCCACAGCCTTTGATAACCAGTTGTGGTGCACTGACCAGTCTACCCAACCCAGGCTTGAACCAGGGCCTCGTGGTCTGTAGACAGGTATGATAACCGCTACACCACAGTTGGTAGACAATAAAGATAAAAAAGATAAAAAGTTTGCAGAATGGTCAGTTTTTAATAGACCTTGATGAGAATGTTTCAATATTTTTAATAAACTTTCAAGAAATGTAAACTACTGCCTCTACTTGTTCATAGATCTAAGAATTAACTGCCAAAAAATGTAATGAAATCCATTTTTAGGAACTGATACACACACTTTGCACTTAATAATTAATGACATGATAAATTTGCATGAATCATGAAAAATCTTAAATATATCAATAAATGAAAAATTGACAATACGTATCAATATTAATAGAGATGGGAATTTCTGTCCAAATGAAAGCTTGTTTTAAGCTTTAATATTTCCAAATAAATCAAGAGTTTTTAAAGTTCCAAATACATACATGACTATTGTGAAAGCTTCCATACAAGAAGTGGATGGGGACCTGCGTGCAAGATTTATGTATGAAAAAATATTTTTTGACATTTTTATAAGCTCTGATGATTTTCAAAGCTCTTGCAAAGGGAACTTTCGAAAATGATTAAGATCTGTAACAGAAATAAACCCTGACAAAATGAAATCTCACAGAGATCAACTTCTCCATTTTAAGAATTTCTGTTTCAATATCACAAGCATTCCTTTCCCCTAGAGGTATGATAAGTAAGCAACTGATCTATCAAATGCAATCAAAGTGGAAATATATAAAGGTGTGTGTATCCCAAGCAAACTGTGATGTAGACTCTAGGTACAATTATCCTTAAAACACTACTGATCAGGGCTGTAGCTAGCACAAATTTTTTAGGGTGGCAAAATATGAGAAACATGGGCATGGTGGATCAGGAGGGCAAAATGTCTTCTGTTCCCATATTATGCATATACCTTACATGTAGAAATTCACAATCCGCAAAAAATCCTGGAGAAAATAGCCCCCTTTTAAAACAGTTAAAAGGGAATCTCATCTCAAAAAATTGCTTGCCTCACCACCATAATCGATTGCCTTGTCAGTGATTGTGTAAATAATTCAACCAATCAGAAATGTTGGATTGTAATGTATTGCCACATTACCCACGATAAATATATCTCCAGGTTAACATGACAGCTGGCCTTTAAAATTTCAAACAGATTCTGCAGAACTTGCAGTGACATTGTACAGTGGGTACATAGTCTTCCCTGGTTACTGCACACACTACCTAAGTAGGACTATATACTGTATTTGGCAACAAGCCGCAACATATGGCCCCACCACATGGGACAAGTCTGAGTCTGCTCCCTAACCCTCCAGAGATGCGTCTGTGACAGTCACTTCCGTCTTGGGAGGGGGAAAGGGTGAACCCCACAACAGATGTGCTGGGTTGCGCCACTACTGTATACTTTTGGTAATGGCTGGAACTGAAAGGTCTCTTGAGGAAGTGACAAAGTGTCCCAAGAGGTGGAATTGGAGCTCCCTTATGTGAAACTTGCACATGGAAACAATATCCACAAGATGGCCAGGTATCCCAAAAATACCAGCCAGGCTCTCGCCGGGGCAGAGGGCTGTGCCAGAAGCACTTCAGCTCCCGCTAGGATGGCTTGCACCCATAACTGGGTCGGTCTGATCCAAACTGAGATGAAATCTAATGTCGTCCCCAGAAAGGTCGGAGTTTGAGAGGGAACTAAGTCCGATTTGAGGGGGTTGATTAACCAGCCCAAATGCTGCGCCACCAAGATCACCCACTGGGTGTGGACAGACACAGTCGCTGGATCGTCGGCTACTATTAGCCAGTCGTTCAGGTACATAAAGATCCGAATGCCTTGCTTCCAGAGATGGGCTGCCAGGACCCGTGTGATTCTTGTGCACACCCGAGGGGCCGTGGAGAGGCTGAAGGGTAACGCCTGGAAGACGAAGGAACTGCCTTCATATTGAAAGGCCAGGAACCTGTAGTGGTCCCTGGGAATGGAAATGTGCAGATAGGTATCTAAAAGGTCGATCGACATCGCCCAGAGCCCTTTGTGCAGCTGTGGCAGAATGGAGCACAGAGTCTTCATTTTGAACTTAGTTGGCTGAATAAACTTGTTCAGCGGCCTCAGATTTGAGGATGGGGCGCCAAGTGCAGCACATACAGGGAAGCATGAGGAGGGAGAGCTAGAAGAGGTGAAGTAACGTGTGCAATGCTTGCGTCGCCTCGAGCATCCAAGCGACCGCTCATGGGTCCTACCCCTGCCGCGTGCCCAAACTGGTGAGGTAGACACTGACCATTCCCTGAAACCAGTGACTGGGAAGGGAAGACAAAAGAGGAGAGTAAATAAGCGACTCGGGCACAAAGGGAGGGGGGGAGGCCAGAGGCTCCCCCATTTAGCCTACATCAGAGGATGGGCATTATAAAATATGGGGCAGGTAGATGAAAAAAGTTAACATATACATAAAAACACATGTGAAGTAACGTGACAGCAACCCTTTAAGCTCACCACACAGCCACGTCAGCAAGTGAAGCCGACGCCAAGACACATATATGAGAACCTAAGAACAGACCAATGTGCATGTGTAGACACCACACAGGGCTAAGGCCTAAGGTATACCGTATACTATGCTGAGGCTAGCCTAAAGAAAGGGGTACCTCTACAGTATGGTAACACTGAAAAACTCAAAGGCTGGAGAGCTGGACTAAGGGAAAGACTGAACGGACGTGCTAAACCCCATGAACCATGCTAGTAAGGACACCGCAGTGAAACACTCCCAACCAATGAGTATAAATGCATATAATCTCCATAGGTGGTTTATAAAGTCATCATAGGCATGTATGCAACGAGAAACATAGTGATAAAAACAGATGAAAATTACTCAGTTTATCCACAGAAAAACCTTCTCCTTCTGAAGGCAAGCAAAAACTTACGATACCCACAAAGTACGATACCCACAAAGTACGATACCCACAAAGTACAATACCCACAAAGTACGATACCCACAAAGTACGAAAGGAAAGGTGAAAAAGGCCAGAAGAAATTCTTTTTTTTTTCAAAGGAAAATGACCAGCATCAGCAACTTGTACCGGCTCAGGTGCAGGCGCTGAAGAGAAGATGAGTGTATACGGTGTGGCGCTGTATCCTGGGTGTGTCAGATAGAGTAATTAAGTTTTTAATTCAGGTGGTATTTAATGGTGAATCAGATCTAAGAGACCAGATTGCATATTTTAATAGCACAGAAGGTAAGGAATAATTTGAAGTAAATTCAAAAAAATTCATTGTTGTTAGGAAAATGAGGGTGCCAATTTCTTTAAGTTTTGCTCTGAGTCCCGCAATTTGCCAATATTTCGGATAAATTTTGGTGGAAGAACCTTTATACCTGTATGTTTAATACTCTTATCCTACCTAACTCCACCAATTACACACTGCACAGATAATGTAGGGTATTTTATCATGGGTGGAATTTGTCCAGAGAATGTGAGGGCGGGATCATAAAATCACACTAGGATACAATAATCTTCATACTAAAGATATAAATATACAGAGAAGTGACACTTTATAATTCACAGGTTTGCCCAAATATGTAAGTTACAGGCAGGGCAGTTATGTCCACACAAGTGTTCATTTTGTCATATTATAAAATCACTAACACCCAAACCAACTGAAAAAGATAAGGCTAAAATGAAATATATTTAAGTTTTAGTTTGACAACAAGCGGTCAGACCTTACAAATTTTATTGCCATTATCAAACAATCATTTCCATTCCAAGATAGGATCCTCACTACAAAAAAGATAGGACCCTCATAAAGAGGTGCTGTAGCTCAGTGGTTAGGGAGTCATGCTCGTATTCGAGAGGTACCGAGTTCAATTCCCATCGTGAGCGCTGCAGTGTCATTGAGCAAGACACTTTACTCTACTTGCTTCAGTCCACTCAGCTGTAAAAATGAAAACCAGCACTGCTGGGGAGTTAATCTGCGGGGAGTAATGTACGGGGAGTATTGTATGGGGAGTAATGTACTCTCATTCGCTTGCACCATGGAAACCGGGGATAAGCACCGGCTCAATGAGCCTAATGGCTTGAATGGATTTAGCTTTAACCCTCACTGAAAAATAGGATAGGACCCTCACTAAAAAATAGGACAGGACCCTTACTAAAAAATAGGATAGGACCCTCACTAAAAAATAGGATAGGACTCTTCACTCAAAAATAGGATAAGACCTCCACTCAAAAATAGGATAGGACCCTCACCAATAAATAAGATACGACCCTCACCAATAAATGAGATAGGACCCTCACCAATAAATAAGATAGGATCCTCACCAATAAATAAGATAGGACCCTCACCAATAAATAAGATAGGACCCTCACCAATAAATAAGATAGGATCCTCACCAATAAATAAGATAGGACCCTCACCAATAAATAAGATAGGACTTTCACCAATAAATAAGATAGGACCCTCACCAATAAATAAGATAGGACCTTCACCAATACATAAGATAGGACCCTCACCAATAAATAAGATAGGACCCTCACCAATAGATTAAACAGGACCCTCACTAATACATAAGATAGGACCCTCGCCAACAAATAAGATAGGACCCTCACCAACAAATAAGATAGGACCCTCACCAACAAATAAGATAGGACCCTAACCATGAATAAGATAGGACCCTCACCAACAAATAAGATAAGACCCTCACCAACAAATAAGATAGGACCCTTACCATGAATAAGATAGGACCCTCACCAAATAAGATAGGATCCTTACCATGAATAAGATAGGACCCTCACTAACAAAAAGGATAGGACCCTCGCCAACAAATAAGATAGGACCCTCACCAACAAATAAGATAGGACCCTCGCCAACAAATAAAATAGGACCCTCACCAATAAATAAGATAGGACCCTCACCAATAAATAAGATAGGACCCTCACCAACAAATAAGATAGGACCCTCACCAACAAATAAGATAGGACCCTCACCAACAAATAAGATAGGACCCTCACCAACAAATAAGATAGGACCCTCGCCAACAAATAAGATAGGACTCTCACCAATAAATAAGATAAGACCCTCACCAACAAATAAGATAGGACCCTCACCAATGAATAAGATAGGACCCTCACCAATAAATCAGATAGGACACTCACCAACAAATAAGATAGGACCCTTACCAATGAATAAGATAGAACCCTCACCAATAAATAAGATAGGACCCTCACTAAAATCTAACATCAATTTTGTGGACTTGGAACACAAGTCACCTATGTTTTTATGTTGCCCCGAAACTCACATAGTAAGCCTTTCTTGTACTCATTTATCTTTCAATAAAGCTGTAAAGTAAGTTTTTACATAGGAACATGGAATAAAATATCTTATCTAACATAAGATATTTTTACCGATACAAGAATTTGGGAGAATAAAATTGTAAACTAACATACTTTATTTTGGCCAAATAAAATAGTAGCATGATGGCTACAATTTTTTCCAACTAACAAAGAAAAGTTTCACACTCAAATTTGGGACTATAAATTTAAAGGTACCATAGCATTGAGCGATAAAGAAGTGTGTAAAGTTCCTGAGTACAGTAGTCTTTAAATTTTGAAAAAAAGCTGAGTTTTATGGCCTCTAATTTGCAGCAAATGGTGAGGGATTATGAACCTCCCACAGGTGTCTCACAGCCTCAGCTGTTTCACATCTCTTTGTTCTGCAGACTTTAGAAATCACTGACTTTACTGATTTCCCCAGAGTTTGGCACATGTGTCATGTCAGGGATAAAATAAAACCTGCCTGATCTCTTCATGTGGGCCTACAACAAACCTTGTGTAACATAAGAACAACAAGCTCAAACTCAGCTGTTGATTCTTGGCCATTGAAAATCCTTCCTATCATATTAGGAAATCAACAACAAAGGAACTCTCAGAACAATCAAAGATCACCATGAAAATACTATTCAGTTCTGTCTCATATTTATTATCTTTTTGTACCTTTTAACAAATCATTTAACATATTTGTGAAGAATAGGGGATGCAAACAAGACCTTTCTTGAATATCAAAGAGCCTCTCACCCATACTTTTATTCCAGAGATCACTTCTGAAAAATACAGACATGGAGTGGAAATAATGTCAAAATTGTGATAGAATGGTTTTGGTTATATTTAGTTACAAAGTTACAGTTTTTACAGCTTTTCTTATTTTTGTGTCCAATTCATTTAAGAACAAGTCTGCAAATGTTTGATGTCATTAGCTCAGTAACCATACATTCTCCTACTGAGGGGAAAGCTCAATGGTGATACTAATTTTCCATTTGGTACGAAAAAAGACAATATAAGGAACCAAATTAAGTTATGGTAATTCAAAACTTCAAAACCCTTACTCAGTTGAGAATTCAGGATATATATATATATATATATATATATATATATATATATATATATATATATATATATATATATATATATATATATATATATATATATATATATATATATATATATATATATATATATATATAGATATATATATATATTTATATATATAGAGATATATATATATTGTTTGTTTGTTTGTTTGTTTGATGAGGTCTTAACGGCACCACGACAACGAAGGTCAAATTGTGCCTGAGAGGTCAGATCATTTTAGAGGTAGTAAGGAAAGAGACCAGGGGAAGAATGAGAGAAATTCAAGAACAAAAGCCAGAAAGCTGTGATCGAGAGAGAGGTGCATGGGTAAAACAAAAACAAAGTAGAGAGGGGGTGCAGGAGAATTAAATATGGTTGTAGAGGGATGCATGCTGAATATATATACATACATACATACATACACACACACACATACAGTACATACATACATACATACATACATACATACTGTACATACATACTGTACATACATACATATCTATAAATATTCCTCTAATATGTATATATATAAACAGCTGCCACATTCTAAGAAAATAGGTTTTAAAAGTTTGCAAAGCCTAACAAACAAGAAAATCAAAAGATTTAGTGAGAACAGTGCATTCTTTCTTATTGGTTGATTTTCTAGTTTGATATTAACGGTCATTGCATATCTAACAACGTTATTAGAGCAAACTTGCAAAACATACATCAATCCGTCTTTCAGGAATTTAAAGGTATATGGACAGATACAGTCGAGGCAACAATGGTTAGAAATCAATTTAAAATCCACTGAATAACAATAGCAAAATATTTTATCAAAATCAGTAAAAAATGGCCTCGTTTGAATATCTTTAAGCAAATATACAAATTGTTGTGTTCTTCTTGTGATGTTTAAATGGGA
The DNA here is from genome assembly GCA_020152595.1 of Chiridota heheva. Classification (NCBI taxonomy): domain Eukaryota; kingdom Metazoa; phylum Echinodermata; class Holothuroidea; order Apodida; family Chiridotidae; genus Chiridota; species Chiridota heheva. The sequence goes on from JAIGNY010001023.1 coordinate 363,765, forward strand.
CATAGTCTCTATTTTTTATGTAAACCCATTGCTTTTTACCCCTCTGCCATTTCTCTTTTAAAAATTAAACAGACCCCTAGCTTGATTTAAAGAGGAGCAGGGTGCTATACTTGTGAGGGGCACATTAATGCGCATGCAAATCGCTGTGTCTCTTCGGCATTGAGTCCAGGGGCACCTTAAGGTTCAAGCCCCTGGGAAGAAGCTCTGAGATTTGAGATATAATCATACCTCAGAATGAAACTATTCTGATTGGTAAGGACTGGTCATTATATTTTTTTCTTCTATTTTTCTGAGAGGCAGGGCAGACCCCCAGGGGTGTGGGGTGGGCCCAAGGAGGGGCAGGGTGGGCAGCCCCTGTTAAACAGCAAATCTAGGGGTCTGGTGAAGATAGCTGTGATGAAAAGGATTTCATCTTTACAATAAATGAACCAACCTCAGGCATTATGAACAAAAACAATATCAAGGTCTAAAATTAAGGGAAGAAATATCACGAAGAAAAAAAAGCATTGTGTCATGTTTTCCTGTTCATATATCATATTTTCACAATAAACTACAACTTCAATGATGTAGTAGCTCAACATATTTTTGAGGGTGGCTACAAGCCTGTTTTTTGTTGGTGGGTTGTTAATTCGAGTAGGCTGGGGTTGTTAGAAAAGAAATACATGTTTGATATTTGTTTTGGTGGGAAATGCAAGAGGGAGCTTTATTATCATTGTGATGCTAGAACATAAAAGATGTAGTAGCTCAATATATGACTTAGGGGTGGGTATAAAACATTTATCATTTATAATCCCTTTATTTGAAGTCATGTCGTTTCTCTCCGGAGCCCTTTAAAATACTTAGGAATCCATTATAAATCCCGACAAATATATCGCAAATCGCAAGCCAAGAATTACGAGACCATTTATGAATTGACTGACCCTATGTATGTACATAAGGCTAGTACAATTTACATTATTCAATGTGTATATGGGCCCATGGATACAAATGAAACTCTGCGTGAATGACCCTAGATTCACATGTTGTCATAGTAACATGATTAATGAATGGGTTTTCAAGGGTTGTCGTATCATTTTCTGAAGCTTTTTTCAGTTTGAAAGTTTTTTTTTAATGAATTTAGCAGCTAAGACCGGGAAAAATCGTTGCTATAAATAGCTGTAGCATCGTTTACAGGGCGAAAAAATTGTCAAGCAGTACAATTGTGTGATCGTTATGAAATAACAATGCACGAAGATAAATTATCCCATGGATGCTATCACCAGCTTGGTTTGTGAATCAAACCAAGCTGGTATGATTCACATTTCACAATGAGGTCGCAAGTTAAAACGACCATTCATTCCCTCAAAAAGTTTGTATTCATTCCCCTCATGTCATTTTCATGTGTATAATAAACCTCTGAACAACAGTCCCGATCAAAGTTGTTCAGATTGAAAAAGAACGAAAGTTTTTGTGCATTTTGCTTTGAAAACTTTCTCACGTAATTATGTTTCCTCATGGTACTGTTACGAGCAATGGAATCTTCCATTCCAATCATGTGTTGTATGTAATTGACCAATACCGCGTGTTATTCGCTTGGGGGTACAAGCTCAAATGATTTCATTGGTTTAAACTGGAACGAGTTTATATAGGTTTTTTGCGGACCCGTCAGGTGATAGTCTGTTGGTACATGTATGCATAAATGATTAATATTATCTTTGCATTCTGCTCTGCATTTCGTTTCACAAGTAGAAAGTACAAACAGAATGTTCAAATACAGATGTGTTTTGCTGCTTCATCGATTGCGAATGACTAAAAATATTGTTTATCATTGCTAAAAACTTTCTGCAAAGTGCTGAAGAATTGCTTTTGCTTGGGTGCATAGCATGAATTGTAAAAAGAAAATGTTTTCATAGCTCCTTGCTGAAACAAGGTCTGGTTTGGTTTAAATATGGAATACAATTTATTTAAGTTTAATTTCCAATCCTGATCCATACAGAGATTGCAGGTAGGCTTAATGCACTTTTTTTTTTCTTTTTTTTTATTTGATGAAGAAAATACAAATTTGGTCAGGAGTGGGACACTACTTTTCATTAGCAAGCATTTTCTTTTTTGCCTTATTACACTCCCGTACTTCACACAGTTTTATAGCGCAGTGAAGAAGGCAAATACCATATAAGGCTGTAGGGAGGGAACCTTTGGTGGCTTATAATATTAGAAAATTCCACCGCGATGCACAAACGAGGCCTATTTAATGTTAAAGCATAGCAAGAATGATTATTGAACTTGAACAATAACAGAGGTATACATGATTTATGAGGCGTTTTTTTTGGTTAAACTATTATTTTATTTTTAAATGGGAGCCACGGCCTGGCCATAATTACTGTTTCAAAGAAATGTTGAGTATCGAGTGGGTGGGATCTAAACTAAGATTTTCCCGCCGTTGGTTTTATGCAAATCAGCAACAATTGTACTGCGTGATCACTGATGAAGTATACGATGGCTAGCATCGCACCCTAAGATGATGCATTTAGTGGCTTAATTTGTTTTACAACTATCCAACAAATTTTTTTGTTTTTATATGAAAGTAAATTGAAATCATAACTATGAATTAAAAATCGTTAGCAAAAAAGGGGTAAAATCGGCATTATTTGAGGGACAAATGGGGTATATTAAATCACTTTCACACAAACAACATTAAAGTTTATTAATACATTTTATTGATCAATGCTCGTTTTCATTTTCAACATTATTTACAGAAAATACTGTGAGACAAACATCGATAGCAGCTATCATATAACAGTGCAGTATACTGCAGTTATAGTTACTGCAGTGTAATGCACTTCGTGTTCAAACATTGCGGGTGAAAAACCAGTTTTACAGTTAAAACCGGTTTTGGTTTTGGAAACCGACCAGTTTCAGGTCTGGGCAAAACCGTGTAAGCTTAGTTCCGACATCGCTGCAGAGGCCAAAATCACTACAGGCCCCCTGGACTCTAGATGCCCCACTGCGTATGGGAGCTTTAATATCGTTTAAATATGTGAAAACTGTTTTTCAAGTAAGCCTAGTATAAGCCTCAACATCAATATGATGCAAATTTTATTAACAATGTTTGTTTTTAAGTGAAATAGAAATCATATTACAGACATACCAACAGTAAAATACTTTTGTATAAAATCAAGATGGATTTTACATTCTTGCAACAAGACATGATTTTAACTATTGCTAATGTATTAGCCATTCTAAGCAAATGATTAATTATCGCAATTAATGAATCACAATTAATCAATATAAGCATCTAGGCCTAATAGCATCCCACAAATACACGTCCAAGTGGCAATCATTATAACAAAATATACCTAAAACAATCTTTAAACTTTCTTTTGAAGACGTCTTTAATAGAAGATGGATTTACTTCCCCAAAAATGGAAGAAAATTTTCCTATAATCAAACAAATTTATCTGGAAATGAAAGAAATTACCTCCAAATTGGCAACAAAATTTCCGAAAGTGAGCAAAATTATCCGAAAATAAGCAAAATATTCCGAAAATAAGCAAAATTTTTCCAAAATGAGCAAAATTTTCCGATAATTAATGACAATTTTTTTGGCCATTAAAAATAGTAAGCTTACCCGATAATAAAGAAATTTTTACAAAAATGTTCTAAAAATCGAAGAAAATTGTCCAGAACTGAAGGAAATTGTCCAGAACTGAAGGAAATTACCCCAAATTGGCCATAAAGTTCCTGAAATTAAGCAACATTTTCCAAAAATGACAAAAAATTCCTGAAAATTTGAAGAAAACTACCTGAAAATAAAAGAAAATTTCACGAAATGTTCTGAAAATCGAACAAAATTGTCCAGAAATGAAGCAAAATTATTCAGGGCGGGAGGGGCATATAACAAGTAAAAATTTATCAAAAAGGTCCATTTTGTGTATTGGCACCTCCACCACTAAGAATTTCTTTAAAAAGGCACTGGATTTATGCATAAGTTACAGTAATACAGTCTGTAGCCTTGCAAACAAAAAAACAAGTTATTGTAGTTAAGACTACTGCAAGCCAGGTCATGCATCTAATGCGACAGGGGACTCATGCTCATTTTCAAAGGTGCTTTTTTTTTTTATCAGTGAGTTATTAACACTGGTGATTTTACAGCCAAAGATTCAATCGCATTATATGGTTGAAATAACCTTTACGCTATTTAGCCATTGTTTAGCTTCTAATAGGTTTTTAAACCCAATTTAAAGCCCAAATGAGCTATCAACTACATAAGTTATTTATACCCCAATTGGACTACACATTGGAAGAATCCCAAATGGGATATCAAGCTTGATTAGCATATGTGCCAGACGGTATTTTGACGCTCCAGCCAATGAAAATATGGCTTTATTTTAATCATTTTGGAATGCAGAATTCGTTAAACTACGCAACAATATGAACTGTTATTGCATCAACATATCGATCTATTTGAAGCAAATATAGCAACACAGCAAAATATTTAAAAAACACTTAGGATATAGTAAACGCTGCAAAAATCTGAATGTATCCAGGCAAGAACCTAGCTCTTAAGTCAGGTATTGCATAAGCTTAAATCCCTTAAAGGGATGTTAAGCTAAAAATTAAAACTTGAAAAGAAAAAAAAAATTAAAACATAAGAACTAGATAGGCTATTTATTTTCATATGTAATGCTCTTTTCGGCCGGTGGATGTAATGCTCTTTTCGGTCGGTGGATGTAATGCTCTTTTCGGCTGGTGGATGTAATGCTCTTTTCGGCCAATGGTTAAACAAGCATCTTTTATACATATCTATAGACCTTTAACATAAAGTCCCTCTTACATGACATCAATACCAAAACAATAGTGCACATATATATTTGTGTACCACATATGTGTGATTATTTCCTTTGGTTCAAGAAATGACTTCATGCAGTTATCTAACCATGTCAACGTAAGAATCACATAAAAGTCCCAGTTTAACCATTGTTTCCATATAAACTACATACTAATTATAATTTGTTTTAGGATATATCTAAGTTGCAAAATGTTTTTAAACAAAATAGAAATATTCAATCTAAAGGTTTCTGTATCCACACAACAAAAATCACTTACTTTTCAGGGCTCTGATTGGTCTTGCTTGTTTCCTCCTTGACATCATGTGACCTGAATTTCAAATGATTGGATCAATACTAGTAGACAACTTGGCCTTTAGCTTCTCTAGTCATGTGATTCTTATCCTGGAAAATTAGAAAACATAAGCACTTAGGGCAAAATCCTACCATAGTGGTAAATTATGACACTTATCATTTCATAAACAGACTCAATACTGATGGTGTTAAATGACTTGGAGGCAATATCCGAAAAACAGAGTTTAAATCTCTTCAAAACCAATAAAAGTACCAAAATAATTCCATCAAAATTTACCACTTGACTTGAAATGGCTACAGAATTATCTATGTAGTCCCTATTCCCTGAAGCAGCAATTTCTGACCAAATGCTAGAATAAATTGTCATCATTTTCAGTGACTGATATTAAATGATTAGTTTAGTGGTCAAGCAAATTTGTCTTATATGAAAAATGACTTTAAAAGAAACAAAATGGTTAAGAAACCGTTCAAAAAGTTGATTCCGTTAAAAAGATATGCAGGTTTAAAAGTCTATCTTATCTTTGTAGAAAGTAAGTTTAATATGGAAGGTTGGCAACCTTATCCTCACATTCTTAACAATTGTTAATATATTCTAAAGAAAATATCTTTAACTTTGTTCCTATTTCAATTTTTTTGCCTCAAACTTTATGCAGGTGGTAAATTATAATTACCCTTACAAGATTCTGTTTACTACTCTCCTGACATGTCCCATGGTCTAAAGCCACAAAATTGAAGGACAAAATCTGATAGAATACATAAAGAATTTGAGGAATCTGAGGCAGTGACATCATAACTTAGTCTGATTTCAGTCTTTGCTACATGAATGATACCAAACTTGAAACTTAAATATTTCCTTAACACTAACAGAATAAGATTTTGGGAATGCTTTCTTCACCATAGTCTTTTTTCATATAAGATAGACTTGCTTGACCCCTGAACTAATGCTTAAAGGAAAGAAATTTAAATGATATGTTTGTGAGCATAATGTAGGGGTCTTGGGGGCATGGTGGACGCATGATGTAAGGGTCAGGGGCAGGATGGAGGCACGATGTATAGGTGTTGGGGGCAGGGTGGATGCATGATGTAGGGGTCTTGGGGCAGGGTGGACGCACAATGTAAGGGTCTTGGGGCAGGGTGGAGGTATGATGTATAGGTGTTGGGGGCAGGGTGGATGCATGATGTAGGGGTCTTGGGGACAGGGTGGACGCACGATGTAAGGGTCTTGGGGCAGGGTGGACACACGATGTAGGGGTCTTGGGGGCAAAGTGGGACACGATGTAGAGGTCTTGGGGGCAGGGTGGACGCATGATGTAGAGGTCTTGGGGACAGGGTGGATGCACGATATAGGGGTCTTGGGGCACAGGGTGGACTCACGATGTAGGGGTCTTGGGGGCAGGGTGGATGCACGATGTAGGGGTCTTGAGGGCAGGGTGGATGCACGATGTAGGGGTCTTGGGGGGCAGTGTGGACGCACGATGTAGGGGTCTTGGGGACAGGGTAGACCTCTCTGAAAAAGCTGGTTGTATTTACACCTGATCCAAGATTGTAATTGCGATATAACCAGCTCGTAAGAAAGAAAATGAAGAGCTTCTACACTGATTATGTTATGACTTTAAACTTTTGAAGAATAAAGAACAAAAGGCATTAAGATTCACAAGGTTACACAAGACCCTTTCTAAATTATTTTGATGGGGTCTTTTGCTATTTTTATTACACTCATCATATTTTTGAATAATCTCACTAGAAATGAGGATTTAGCCAGGTCTTCGGGGGAAATTGTACTTCTTCAAAAGACCGGGTGACATTTTGACCACACAATCACCTCTATAATCAGATCCATGTGAATCTTTTGCAGATGATGCAAATGTGTTCTAGGCTGCCTTGTCCTGAAGTGATCTCCGATGAGTTATGCCTCACAGTGCCTCAAAGGTTATAGATGTGAATGAAGCTCTAGCTCAATTCCCTCAAATCTACTACAAATTCATCAGAGTAGCATTAAATTTCATAAAAGCTTTATCAATTTTCCAGCATAAATAAGCACATTACAAACAGATTTTGAGCAACAAAAGAAAGGATATTAGAAAAACGATACCAAGGTCGGCCTTTAATACATCATAAGCTTGCATTAGAGTTTGCATATTCATGACCAAGATTCAAAACAGTTGCACTGTTGCAAGTTTCCATTAATCCAGAAATCTCATTTTCTGAGAAATCCCATTCTCAATTTCCGGAAATCTCATTCAATTATCAGGAAATATCCTTCAATTTTTGTTTTCATTTTTAGGAAGCATTTTCAATTTGCAGGCAATTGACCCAAGATTTTAAAAAATTTGCATTGGTAAATTAAGTTTCCCTGAAAAGCTGCTACTAATTAAATAATTAATCCAGAAATTCCCTTCAATTTTAGGGAAATTTTCTTCAATTTCCTCAATTGTGGGGAAAGATTGCCAAATTTCAACAAGATTTCCAAATGATTTGTTTTTCAATTTTATGTTAATATTTTCCCATTATATACCTCATAAAAAAGCATGTAACTGGGAAGGTTAATTGTCTCAGAGGGGACAGCTTCCTCTGCCTATTTAAATAAAATTTGCATTATTTATTACAGCAAGGCCTAAAAATTAAGAACGATGTAAATGGTCAATTTTTCATCAATTTTGCTGAAAATATTTACTATTTTCATGTTTTGTAGCTTATTTTCTTCCAGTATAGCTCAAGTCAAATTAAGCTCAATCTACCCGTCCATATAGATATTTAATTTTCCATGAAAGTTTCATACAAAGTTGCAATTAATTGGAAGAAGAATAATTCTATTGAGATAAGGAATGTAAGGAAGGGACCCAAATAGTATCTCCATGTTTTAAATCCTGTAAGCAGTGGGTCATATACAGTATCATAGTGGTCTGCTGGTAATTACCTGATATCATCTATTCATGCACGATGGACAGTTTAATCATGAAAGTACACTAAAAATATGAACAAATTGCACCTTTTTTTAAGCTATACCTCGAAAATTACATGGATTTACTCTTAGAAAAATACAAGAATTAATATGCAAGTATGAAAACATTTTGCCTCACATGAGGCAAAAGTTCAAGACCAAACGTGTTTAAACCTAAACTTTAATTTTAAAAGACAAAAAATTAGAAATCTGTACAATTTTATTACCTCGACCCAGGTTGAGCTAAAAAAACTAATATAAATAATTATATCCAAAATGTGCATGAAAACTGTGATGTCATATACAGGTGTAGATTCCAGTGCATTTGTTTTCTAAATATAAGAGTGATAATCAATTTTCATTCAAAAATTTGACAATGAGAGGAGGGCAGGGTTCGTAATATTAGGAATTGTGTATGAGTGTGTATGAATAGGAAGGAGGGGGGGGGGGAGGGGGGGACCGGATTTTACCTGCCCAGTTTCATGCTCATTGTGCTGTTTCATGCTCTCTGCTACCAGTTGGGAACTTTTGAGTACAATTGGGGAATGAAATGAGAAAAAAAGACTCTGTAAAACTTTGTTATTGCAATTTCCTGATGGACAGCACCTTTTGGGGACCATATGAATAGAAGAATACTCAGCACCAACTTGTTTGCAGATACAGCAATAATCACATTGTGATTAATTTTAAAATAACATGCCGTGCCAGGTGACAATGGTGTATGCTATGTAAGTCGAGAAGGTTGGTTGCATTGGTGCATAGCAATGTCAGTGAAGTGGCAGCGGTGCATTCCTGGGGCATAGGAAGTGGGGACAGGGGGCACTTCCCCCTGAGAGGATTTCACCTTCCTGGTTGCATGCTTTCTTCCCGGTTGTGAGGAAAAATTGAAAATTAAGGACACATTTTACAAAATTTATCAAAATTGAAGACAGCTTTTCAAAAATTTCACAAAAATCAAAGAAAATTTCCCGAAAATAAAGGACATTTTAAGAAAAATTAGCGAAATGAAGGAAATTTTTAAAAAAAATTGAAAGACATTTCTCAAGTTTTCCTGACTAGCAGAAGTTTTTGGTTCTCCCCTGGGAGGTGACCCTTCCTACGCCCCTCTTCATAATGTGTCAAAAATAATACTGAGAAACATTAACTGTAAAGCTGTATGTAGATTTAGCATGGGTAACACAGTTTGTCTTAATTGGGCAAGGGCCTACAGGCTATATCAAAGGTATATAAATAAAATACTAAATTAAGATGCACCACTTTGCAAACCTCTTAATCCTTTTTTTTTTTAAGAAACAAAGTCAAAACAAGCTTTCAACCACACATAAAAAGTACAAAAAAAGAAGGAAATCTTAACATCCAAATATCTTACAGAGATGATGAAAAAGATCTGTCAAAAGCCTAAACATATTGTTTGTTTTATGTTACAGTACATTAATGAATTGTTATCAACAGGCCTAGTTACAAGAATTTGACAATATGTGCAGTTAATCAATCATGAAAGGTGATATACAGTACAATTATGAAAAACATAGGAAATTATGTTTATTAGCTTCTGTAATATAAGCCTAGATTGAATATAAAATGGATACTAACGTTAGTAGTAGTACCAACTGGAAAACTTACTTATTTTCCTGTACAGCTGCAAATACAGTATTGTAGAAAACAGTTAGGAGTCAGAGAACATGAAGGCAACTGTTGTTTATGCAGGTGTGCTCCCTGGTTTAATAGTTGCAGAATCCACATATGAACTGAAGTATTTTTAGTAACACTGCAGATCCTTTAACAACAGATTTCAAATAAGAATCTTGAAAGTTTAACGTTAGAGTTTCAGTATGAGAAGGGATATACTACTGTGATGAAACTAACACTGTGAAAATCAACACAGAAAAAAGATTACTTGCATTGCATAATTCATGCTAGGGCCTACAGTACGAATTAAGTCCTTTCATGTCTCTTATTATTCACAAGAAAATTCCTCGCCCCATTCAGAATAGTTTGAAGGCCGCACTTTCTAAACATGACGTCTATTTCTGAATATTACTTAGTAAATGCCATGCTGTGTTCTCCAACAACTCGCCTAATAAATGAAAATCTTAAAAGAAAAAACGAATGTTAATACAATCGACTCACCAAGCACGAAGCTGCGTTTAGATGAACCGGTGTTGTTTAATACTCACTAACCGGTGGCATCCCGCTGTCTCACCAACAACGATACGGCGCACCTCTCCCACCGTGCACCCCGGGAAATCAGGATATAAAACTAGCAATAGACTTGTTATCAGCTGCCTGCTACGGAAATTGTGCACCGCTGCAGGGTTCTGCGCTGTGGGAGACCACTTCATTTTCCCTTTTCTTAGCCAATTCCCTTGGTACCATTAGAAGCGAGGGATTTGTGTCAACCTTTCAAGCTTTTTGAGTTGTATGCAAAACAAGCATCGCATGAATGCGGAAATAAAAATGAAGTTGATTGGCTGATTTATCTAAATATAAAATCCACAGCACACGCCTCTACGTAGTCATATAAAAAAATTATTTGGATGATTTAAAATATTATTCATTATTATATTATGCCTATTGTATTAACATTAAATATAATTTTCTTTTATAAAACATTTTATATACAATAATGATACAATTCATAATACATTTTGAGCAAAAATATATATTTTTAAGTATAGCTTATTTTAAGATACTGTTTATTATTGACTTGGTGATTCATACTTTCATGACCGCTTTTGGGCAAAAAAAAAAAAGCAATTCATGCGGGATTTCTTATATTTCCTTACTATGAATTTTTAATGAACCAAGGTTTGAAATTCATTTCGATAAGAGTTGTGAGGAAAAACAGTTGTGCATGTTAAGAAATGAAACAGGGGGAAACGGATTTTATATAACGATTACGAGCAGAAATAACTAATAAAGTTTAAAGATGTCTTGCAAAAATCCATCCTTCCTGCATCACAGAGTCCCCAGTCCCCCCCCCCACCCCCCTGCGACATTTTATATTACGTAATATGAATGCAGGAAACCGGAGACGATTACCTAGCTACGAAATCAATGAAAGAATGAGATCAATTTCTACCGTTCTACAGTACAACAATCCAAACCTAGCGGAAGATGTTTGAATCTAGGGCAGGGGACCAGTGGCGTCGCCATGTAGTTTTCGTTTGGGGAAACAACGGTTAAAAGAAAGAAAATGGGGAGCGCTAAAATTGTGCAGCCTTGCGCGAAACAGCATGTGCCCAGGGCCCACTAAATGGCCCCTGTTGGAGTCCAGGGGCGAAACCCTGACGGTATTGGTCCAGGGGGAAACTTGCCCTGGAAGCTGTGCAGATTTCCTTTTAATTTGAAGCCCCAAAATGGCATTAAGTGTTATAAATCAAACACAGAAGTTCAATAAAATGATTAAAAGATGATAATTTCAGATTCTAATGTTAAAATCAACTCAGATTAGCATTTAGGTTACCATTTCTGAACAGGAACAAAAACATTTCCCCTTCTTCAGAAAATTTTGGAAAAAATTCAGGCAAAAACCTAGGGTCAAGGGCGAAGCCCCAGAAGCTCTGTAAGGTTTCTTGTTTTTGAAGCACAGTAGGCCTAATGACTTTAAATCAAACATAAGTTCAGTGATGAAAAGATGAACATCAGGCTTGTAGCCAGGATTTCATATGGGGGAAGGGGGTATGTTTTTATAGTACAAATTTTCAATCTTACATGAATTGTAGGAAGGGATATGATATTTGTGTACGTTGGCGGTCCGTAGGGGTAAAATGGCTTAAAACATGTAAAAGCTGAAAATCCAAAATTCAAGTGATGAAAATTAATTTGAATTAAATCATAATGTTAAAATCAACTCGGATATAAGCATTTAGGTTGCATTTATATTTCTAAGCATGTATACAATAGATATTTTGTCAGAAAATTAAGAAATACTTGGATATTTGAGTCAAAAAGGTCTGAAAAGTCAGAAATGTGAAAAGTAAAGCAAGATTTTACTTGCAACTTTTGCTGATATAGTTGTCTTGTCAAAATTTAATGAAAATCTGTCTAACTTTTACAAGAAAAAGATAATCCTATTCAGACAAAACACTCTTGGAAATGTTTGGCCCATATACTCGTATGATTAAGCAAAGCAACTTTAATTAAAGAAATACTTTTGGCGACGAAGGTAAAAGGGAGCTCTGGAAGATTCTGGAAGCTCTGAAGGTTCAACGTTTTTGATGTCCCAAAATCATGGTTAAAAATGATATATAAACTGATCAATTTTGACCATACGGTTTCAAACTATCACAGCAAGGAAAAGAAATGAAACTATTTCTAACATTGAAATCACCTCAGATTATATCATCGATACTGAAAAAACGGTCACAAAGGAGTGAAAGGTAAAGACAAAGTAATAGTAAATAGAGGATGTATGAAAAAAGGACGGAAAATGATTGAAATCGAGGTCACCTGTGATTTTTTTAATGCCGGTTTTTCCTTTGGGGGTATAGGGGGCACACGGGAGGGGGCATGTCAACAATTGAGGGTCACATACCTCCCTTAGCGACGCCACTGAGGGGCACATGATGCATTTTTAATGCATGTACGACAACAATTTAGCTTTAGGGACAATCTCACCCCCCCCCCCATCCGACTCTTCCCTTCCCCGTTAAATATTCATAAGCCTGTCATCGGTCTGAAAATCTTTTAAAGGACACGTTCCTTCTCTTAAAAGGGCACTTTTTAAACATTGAGAAAAGTGTTGGGGACGTTCCCCCTGCGGTTCCGCTGCCTATGTAAGCCTATGCTTCTCACAAGATTTAAGGTTCATATCGTTCTATAGTAATAACAAATATCTTTAGAAATCGTTTATTTTATTCCCAATGTGTTGACACATCTCGCGACACGCTCCAAGGCTTGGCAATCCTGCCAATTTCACATACATACAAAGGGAGGGGCGAAGTTCAATAAATGTGGCCTGAATTGGAACTATTTGTAACATTCCCCCCCCCCCTATCTCTCTCTCCTATCCACCCCCTCTCTCTCTCTCTCTTCTCTCCACCCCCTCTCTCTCCTCTCCATCCCCACTCCTCTCTCCTATCCACCCCTCCCCTCTCTCCTCTCCATTTCGTTATTTTAAACATACGACATCAAACCTGTCAATATTCTTTAAGATATATCGACGTGTTGAGCAGCTGGGAGGCAACAAAAAGAAACTGCTTTATAACAAATTTCAAATTTCAGGCATGTGCTTTTGTAGTGGCGTGGTAGCAGGGAGGCAAGGGGGGGGGGAGGTTCCCCCAGCAATGCTTTCTGAGAGGGAGCCAAGTGCTCAAGTGGGCGTCAAATCGTCCTGAGAACATATTTTTTGAGAAAATTTACGTGTTGATTAATAACTTTTCCCAATAACATATTAAGCACGTAATATTCAAATTTTTAGAGGACTTCGTACCGAACCCCCACACCATTGGCACTCGAGCTCGGACAGTAGCCGATGCATGGCGATAGCTCGTTGGCAATATCTGTCCCTGCCATGAAGGGCGAACAATTTTAAAGACATGTATTGTAGTGATTGGGATCCTATATATTTGTTCCAAAATATATAATCTTTCAAACTAACTTTAGTGTGGAATTGACACAATTTCAAGCAATATTCTGCTACCAAACTTACGCCAAATAACTCTACTAGCTTCCTGGGACCTCGCCCTATGGAAGCCTACCAGGATGTCGACCCTGTATCTGACACAATATTAATACATTTTCTGCTATTAAAATCGCGAGAAATGCAGCGATTCCGAGGGCTTCGCCCCCAGCGTCCCTACCTGCAGCTTCGCCCCATAGATGTGACAAGGCTTCCCGTAAAATCATGGGTATCCGGTCCCCACAAGGGCTTCGCGGTCTTCGCCCTATAGCATGGCTAAAGTTGACACAATTTTAAGCAAGACCCACTTTGGCCCTTTCGAAATCATTTTCTTCCATCAGGTAATCTTCTTAATTTCGGGAAAATCTCGGTCCCTTAAATTTTCAGGAAATTTCATGCATTTTGGGAATATTTTCTTCAATATTTGGCAGATTTTCTTAAATCATTGTGAAATTTCCTTCATTTTGCAGAAAGTTTTTTTCAATTTTGAGGAAGTTTTCTTTAATTTTCGGGAAATTTCCTTCAACTTCTGGGAAAACTCACTTAAGTTTTTAAGAATTTTCCTTCATTTTCGTAAAATTTGCTTCTATCCTCGTGAAATCTTCATTTTGGGGATGTTTTGTTCAATATTTGGAAACCTTTTTTCAATTTTGGGAAATCTACTTCGAATTCCTTTATTTTCGTGAAATTTGCTTTCATCATCGTGAATTTTCCTTCATTTGGGAATATCATTTTTTATTTTGGAGAAAGTTTTTGAGGATATTGAGGATATTTTGGGGATTGTTTTCTTCAAATTTTTGAAAGTTTTCCTTAATTTTCTTGAAATTTCTTTAATTTTCGGCAAATTTTTACCTTTTCGGGATTTTTTCTCCAATTTTCAAGAAATTTGCTTCCATTTCTAATAAATGTTTTTCATTTTGGGGATATTTTCTTCAAATTTTTGGAAATTTTCTTTAGTTTTTGCGAAGTTTTCTTAAATTTTCCAGAATTTTCCTTGATTTGCGGATATTTTGTTCAATTTATGGGAAATTTTCTTCAAGTTTTAAAAAGTTTACTTTAATTTTTTGGAAATTTTTAACCTTTTCGGGATTTTTTTCTATAATTTTGGGGAAATTTGCTTCCACTTTCGTGAAATTTCCTTCATTTTGGTGATTATCTTCTTCAATTTAAGGGAAATTTTCTTCACTTTTTTGCGAATTTTTTTTAAATTTTCGGGAAATTTTCTTCAGTTTTTGAAAAATTTTCCTCAGCTTTTAGGAAATTTTCTTTATTTATGGGATATTTTCTTCAACTATCGGAAAATTTTCTTCATTTAGGAGACATTTTGGGGAATTTTTTTTCAATTTTTGAAATTTCTTACAATTTTCGGAAAATTTCTTCATTTTGAAGTCATTTTTGGGAAATGTTCTTCACTTAGAAAAGTTTTCTTCAATTTTCTGTAATTTTCGGCAAATTTTTCTTCAAAATTTTGGCCTTTTCAGGCTTTTTTTTTCTTCAAAATTTTCTTTAGTTTTTGCAAGGTTTTCTTAAATTTTCCAGAATTTTCCTTGATTTGTGGATATTTTGTTCAATTTATGGGAATTTTTTCAAGTTTTAAAAAGTTTTTTTAATTTGCGGGAAATTTTCAACCTTTTCCGGATTTTTTTCTAAAATTTTTGGGAAATTTGCTTCCACTTTCGTGAAATTTCCTTCAGTTTTGCGAAGTTTTCTTACATTTTTAAGAAATTTCTTGGTTTTGTGGATATTCATTTTTTGAAAATTACTACAATTTTCGGGAAATGTCCTTTATTTCGAGGATATTTTGAAATTGTTTTCTTCAATTTCTTTGAAATTTTCTTAATTTTCGGCAAATTTTTACCTTTTCGGGATTTTTTCTCCAATTTTCAAGAAATTTGCTTCCATTTCCAATAAATGTTTTTCATTTTAGGATGTGGATATTAATTTTTGAAATTTGCTACAATTTTCGGAAAATGGTCTTCATTTTGAGGATATTTTGGGATTTTTATCTTTAAATTTTTGAAAGTTTTCTTCAATTTTCTTGAAATTTCCTTAATTTGTATTTTCTTCAAATTTTTGGAAATTTTCTTCAAGTTTTAAAAAGTTTTCTTTAATTTTCTGGAAATTTTTAAACTTTTAGGGATTTTTTCTTACAATTTTGGGGAAATTTGCTTCCACTTTCGTGAAATTTCCTTCATTTTGGTTATTATCTTCTTCAATTTTTGAAATTTGTTACCATTTTAGGCAATCTTTAATCATTTCAGGATTATTTTTTTTCGCCAAATTTGGGCGAGTTTTAAGCAAATTTTGTCAATTTAACTAATTTTGTGCCCTTTTTTGACCTACGATTTAATAAGCAAATGCGATTTCTGTCAAAATGTGGGTCATTTGAACCAAATTTTGGCCATCTTAAAGCAAATATGGACCATGTTTAATCAAATTTAGACCATTTTCAACCAAATTTGGGCCATTTCTTTCTTACCAAATTTGGGCCATTTCCAACAAAATTTGAACAATTTTAATACAAAATTGGTCAATCAATATTCATACCTGAATATGGTCAGATGATTGAAAATAATTTCTTCTTTACGAGGAATTTTACGATATCTGGATGATAATTTTACGTGGCGGGTTGAACGGGAAATTCAGGAAATTTTTTTCTAAAATAAAATGATAATACCCTAAAATGAAGGAAACTTCAGGAAAATGGAAGCAAATTTCATGAAAATTGGAGAAAAACTCCCGAAAATGTTAAAAATTGTAGAAAACTTCGCAAAAACTGAAGAAAATTTCACAAAATTTCATGAAAATTGGAAGAATAAAAAATCCTGAAAATCCTAAAAAAATCCGAAAAAAAGGGAATTTCCAGAAAATTGAAGAAAAGTTGTCAAAAATTAAATAAAATTTCGCATACTTGAAGAAAATATCCACAAATGAAGAAATCAATCAGTGGTGAAGCCCTAGTAGGGTACACGGGTGAAGAAAGTATGAGGATTACAGGATATATATATATATATATATATATATATATATATATATATATATATATATATATATATATATATATATATATATATATATATATATATATATATATATATACATATATATATATATATATATATACATATATATATATATATATATATATATATATATATATATATATATATATATATATATATATATATATATATATATATATATATATATATATATATATATATATATATATATATATATATATATATATATATATATATATATATATATATATATATATATATATATATATATATATATATATATATATATACATGTAACGCTAGCCTCCACGTTTCCAGTTCGTCTAGGGATAGGACGCCCTCAATAATTTCCGATGAACAGCATGAAAAGAAAATAGAACATAAAAACAAAGGCAAATGAAAACACGACAAAATGATTTCAAATTTGACAATCTATTTCTACTCTCTCACTTCCTAATTCTGAAACACATCACTTTCCATTAAAATAGTTTAAAACAATTAAGAACTAGTCAAAAAGAAACATCTCTTTAAAACAAGAAAATAGTATGTCCAAGTGATAAACAATAACTTCAGCACCATATTTCTCTATAATTCAACGCTAAAACGCAAGCACAACTAAACGTTTGCACACCTTAAGAATCCTCTGTCTTATCTTACACACTAAATGGCTACACACTCGAACATGGTCGCCTGTACACCGAACGCAGGAACGTCATACGCACGCACCACAGGATACAGGAAACACTGGACGCAGGCACCTCATATGCATGCACCACCTGATACAGGAAACACTGGGCGCGGGCACCTCCGACGCATGCACACTGGACGCAGGAAACATACACAACTTGCCGCGTGCACCACCTGGACGCATGCACAACTTAACAACAGAAAAGTGTGCATGCACCTCTAAATGCACGTGTTGCCTTAAGTATACTTTGGACTACCATGTGACTGTTAAGAACCCTCACCAAGCAGTCGGGGAAAATGATGGCTGAAAAGGTTGGGGAGGGGGAGGGGGTAAAATAGACATACACCGGCCGCTCGGACAGGTAATAGAGTCTGCCCTGGCGAGCATATCACGTCTATAACTTCACCTAAAAAGAAGGAGGTTCACGCGGTCCATTCTTCGGTAAAGTAATGCACTTTAGTATTCTGGAACGGTTTAATAGTAGACATTATTAATTCTTCTAAAATTACGACAATACGAAATACCAGTGTAAAATCCTTCTTGATATACTGCCTACGAGGAAATTATGCGATTTAGAACTTGTTCCGGCTTACACCGGTACACTGTCGCCATCAAATAGCGAAGGATGGGTACAATCTCTGGATAATTACTTTTAAACAACTATCGTTCAGATAAAATAAAAAGCAACTCACCGAAAATATTAGCAGCTATATAGGCTGACAAAAATCCCTCGAATACACAAAAGTACAATTAAAATTAACGGGCAAAACAAAAAAAAAGGTCCTAAAGAATTATCGAAATCGCGTCTCTCCCATACAACAGTCACCAAGCGTCTCTTCGTGGTCTCTCTCAAACACAAAATTAGTACCAGCCACGAGGTAGGGCTCGAATTACAATTTGGATGCAAAATAAAGGTTTCTTCGTTCAGGTTATCTGTCTGTCAAAAAAATCAAGGAGAAGAGGTGATACTTGAAGGGGTATTGAAATAATTACAAGTGATCCGTCTCACACTGCCCCCTCCCAAAGCCCATTGCGTCCCGTAATTAAAATTCTAATAGCACAAGGACTACCCGGTCACGATCTCCCTTTCCTCTACCTCGAGCACTCTCCCATCGGGATACGTGAGTGTCTTGATCCGTCTCTTTAATGCAGAGTTTCTCCCCAAACGGCTTTTAAACGCAAAGTCATGTCGGGTGACCTGCGGGTTCCCCTCCGCCTCTGACTCCGCCAAATCAACCTCCTGTTGAACACTCTCCACGTTTGATACCACCAAAACCTTAAATGGGACTTGCGGTGGCAATGCCGGTGGGAGCAGAAAATGGCGACCCTGCCTCTGTCAATTCCTAGAGGTCAGGCCACCCTGGCGACGCCTCCCGCCGCGCCTCCGGACCTGCGTCGTTAAAATTTCTCCTTGCAAACCTAAACAACTCACTAGCCCAAACAAAATAAGCAAGAGGACATCATATCTTTAAGAATAATTTATTGGTCACTAGGATAATACATCAGTAAGGATTACAGGCTAGGTAAAACCGTAACGATCTGGTTCTCGTCGAACCCTTAATGGTCTTTTGCGATGCGGTTATTCTGACCCCATGATTTGGTCAGTTGTGTCGCCAACGTTTTGAGAAGTTTCTTGGCTACCGACCGTCTTCTTCAGCTTTTCTTTGTCGACCTCGCTGTCCCGGCACATAGAACGTGTTCCTGGAGCCACACCTTCGTCCAAAGGTCCCTTATCCAGGCTTCTCTGTGCTTCAGGTTCTGTATGTACTTCATTGCCAGCCTTGTTGTTGTTATTTCTCTTCTTCATGAAGGCCTTCACCCATTCGGGTTCATCCCCGTTGTATTTCTTCATTCGGTTAAAATGAACAAGCTTCGCCGTCTTCTTCGGCCCAAATTGCAACCTGTACAGAGAGTCATTGAGCCTTTTTAAGACAAGGTATAGACCTCGCCAAGGACAGTGTAATTTTAGAGACAGGCCAACTTTCGGAACTGCATAGTGGACCATGACTAAATCGCCCCTATCATAGTTATTAGTAGAAGCACCCCGATCAAATTGCGTCTTCTGCCGATCACTTGAAATTTTCAGTTGCCGTCGTGCTATCTTGTGCACGCTTCGCAATTTTTTTTCAAGTTTTTTGACAAAGTCCGGGTAATCACTTGGCTTATCCTGCTAATCGGTCGGTGTGATCTGACCCATGGGAGTTCTGATCTGTGTGCCATATAGGATTTCCGATGGGGTGAAGCCAGTTGAGTCATGTTTTGCTGAATTATAAGCCATGCTCAGGTATGGCAACCAGACGTCCCAATCCCGCTGGTTAGGGGCAACCACAGCCGACAGCATCGCCTCTAAAGTGCGGTTAAACCGTTTAATCATACCATCCGATTAAGGATGGTATGGCGTGGTCCTTGTCTTCCTTATATGCAATAGTCCACACATGTTCGTGAATACGGCCGACTCAAACTGCCTCCCCTGATCAGAATGGATTTCGTCAGGAATACCCAGTCTGCAGACAAATTGCTCCACAATCACACTGGCTATGGTATTCGCTTCCTGGTTGGGGATTGGAAAGGATTCAGTCCATTTGGAGAAGTAATTTCCCACAACCAAGATGTACATATTGCCAGCAGGGGTGAGCGGTAACGGTCCCACAATATC
This sequence comes from Chiridota heheva, assembly GCA_020152595.1. NCBI lineage: Eukaryota > Metazoa > Echinodermata > Holothuroidea > Apodida > Chiridotidae > Chiridota > Chiridota heheva. The sequence continues at coordinate 383,816 of JAIGNY010001023.1, forward strand.
TACCGCAATTCTTTGGAGTGGCTCTCCAGCTGCGTATTGCCGCATCTTAGCCTTGGGCTTAGATCTTGGGCCTTTACGTTCACTGCACTGAGGGCAACGCTTACAAACTTCTTTCGCCAAATTGGAAGGAAGAATTAGCTGATGGGTTACTTCTCCACCGGTGGGCGATTCAAATCGTCGGTACAGCAAACTTTGGCGCAATTCCAGACTATCCTATTGTGACCAGTAGTTCTTCAAAGTTCTGCTACCTGAAGATATCACCTCCCATGGTGGTCGGATTCCTTCCCTTTTAGCCTCGACCAGGGGCTGAATATCCGGGTCCTTCCGTTGACTTTCCAGGAGTTCCTCAGTGGACCACTTAACCGCAAGAGGTTGTTTGTCATCCCGTAACTCTTCTCTATCCTTCGATGTTACAACAAAACACTGGTTCACTGGATCCTCAGTCTGACAACCAACGTCTTGGCGTGCAGGATTTTCCAACACAGGAGATTCCTTGCATTTCTGGCGCTCACAATACGTGCAATCTTCGCATGGACGTCTGGGGAGGCTGTCTGCATTGTTGTGGATTCGACCAGGACGATGTTCAATTCAGAAGTCGTATGCTCCTAGTGTTTCAAGCCATCGAGCAATTTGACCTTTCGGGTTCCGGAAACGCATCAGCCACCGAAGGGCGCCGTGATCTGTCCTTACTTGGAAGCGAGTACCGTAGAGGTAATGGTGGAACCATTTTACTGCAATAACCACAGCTAGTAATTCCTTTCTGGTCACACAGTAACGACGTTCTGCCTTTCCGAGTGACTTAATATAGTAGCCAATGACTTTCTCTTCACCGTTCTGGATCTGAGACAGAACTGCTCCCACACCGAAGTTGCTGGCGTCAGTATCTAACACAAAATCACCAGTTCCTTGGGGATAACTTAGAATTGGAGGATTCGTCAGCTGTCTTTTCAACTCTTTGAAGGAATACTCACATTCGTCTGTCCACTGAAATTGCCTCCCCTTTTCGGTGAGACGATGCAATGGTCGGGCGATATCGCTGAAACCTCTCACAAATCTCCTATAATAACTGCACAAACCAAGAAAACTTCTAACTTCGGTCACATTCTTTGGGATGGGCCACTCCTGCACAGCCATTGTCTTATTTTGATCAGTTCGGACGCCGTCGCTTGTAACAATAGGTCCCAGGAATGCCACTTCATGTCGGAAAAACAAGCACTTCTTAGGAGAAAATTTCAGCCCTGCTGCCATTAGACGCTGGATTACTCCCTCGAGCCTGCTCCTATGTTCTTCAAAGGTAGTGCCGAAGACGATGACGTCATCGAGGTAAATGAGACAGCTCTCCCACTGCAAACCGCCCAACACGTGTTCCATTAGCCGCTCGAAAGTTGCGGGGGCGTTGCAGAGCCTGAAGGGCATCACACGGAATTGAAACAAGCCACGGTGGGTAGCAAAAGCGGTCTTTGGTCTGTCTGTCTCATCAACCTCGATCTGCCAGTACCCACTAGCGAGATCTAGGGTGGAAAACCAGGCAGCACCACAAAGTAAATCCAAGGTATCGTCAATCCGTAGGGGTGGAGGAGGGGGGGGGGGTATGAGTCTTTTATGGTCACATCATTTACCTTCCGGTAATCGACAGAGAAGCGTAAGCTTCCATCCTTTTTCCTTACCTGCCCAATAGGGGACGACCACGGACTACAAAAAGGTTCGATGATTCCATGGGTCAGCATGTCCTCGATCTCTTTTCCAGCCTCCTCCTGTTTGTTGAGAGGGAGTCTTCGGGCTGCCTGTCTTATTGGAGGTTGCGTCGCAGTGCTGATCTTATGTTTGGCTATATTAGTCTTCCCTTAGTCCTGAGGACCAGTGGCAAATGCTTCCTTCCACTTATACAACATTCCAGCCACTAGTCGTTCCTGCGCCTTATCCAACCCCTCTGCACTCTCCAAATACAGTTGCTGCAAGTATGGTGGGACCCAAACCGATCCACCTAGGCTTCCCACATCATCTGCAATGTGTCCCGCGGAAGACTCAATTTCCTCCACCCCTTCACACATACCAACAGTTGTATTTTTGTACAAGGTTACAGACTCATTTAAAAGATTAACCATCCTGACAGGAATAACTCCCGGCTTAACTCTTGTCAAACTCCGTGCAATGAGCATCCCCTCTCTTTTAGCAATCCCCTCCGAAGCTTCAATAATTCCAAGCTTTCCTTGTAGATTCACAGGTAGGTCCTTGACCTCCGCTTCTATAATGGTCTCCGATCGTGGCGGCAATAACGATGTCTTTCACGCAACCATCCTGCACGAAAAATCGTCCCAGCTTTCTGGTTCTACCTCCCCTTCTCTTCCAAAGGTAACTTTCCCCATTCCTGCATCAATAGAGCAGTGGTGACGTCTTAAGAAGTCCAGCCCCAGTATGCAATCCGGCCAGATGTCTGCTACCCAGAACTCATGTCTCATCGCTTTATTGCTTTCACATATGGACATCTCCAGAAATTTCTTTCGAAGATTGGTACACTACTGCCATCAGCTAAAACTAATGCGGACCCCGCTGCCTGGAGACTAGGTCTCTTATCTTTTGGAATCTTAAAGTACCCCTCAGCTTGGACAATGGAGATGTTTGCTCCTGTATCGATCAAGCAAGCTACTGATTACGACATGATTTTCCCGTCTAAGTAAATACCATCTTGGGCCAGTCCTAGTATGCCCTCATGGACCGCCACTCGAATGGGTCTCTTTCTGGTTTCGTCTACTGCCGGGCTTCGACCCTCAAACCCGACACCGTGGATTTTTCCGAGCTTTCTTCTTGTTGTCGGCGCCTAACCTCTTTCAGTTTTTGGCAGTCTCGCTTGAAATGCCCTGGATCTTGGCAATAAAACCCTCTCTGTAGTGTTGATACTGAAGCGTCACCATCACTGCCTGTAAATTCATCTGGTACAGGTCACTGCGATTCTTCCGCCCTGGATTCATGTTGTTGTGGAGTACCCTCCATCTGTCCGTCCTCGAATGGAGAAAGCATCTTTCACGAAAATATTGAAATTGGAAAATAAATCGAGCAACTTATCCCACCGCTGCCACCAATTGTAACGCTAGCCTCCACGTTTCCAGTTCGTCTAGGGATAGGACGCTCTCAATAATTTCCAATGATCAGCATAAAAAGAAAATAGAACATAAAAACAAAGGCAAATGAAAACACGACAAAATGATTTCAAATTTGACAATCTATTTCTACTCTCTCCCTTCCTAATTCTAAAACACATCACTTTCCATTAAAATAGTTTAAAACAATTAAGAACTAAACGCTTGCACACCTTAAAAATCTTCTGTCTTATCTGTCTTATGGCTACACACTCGAACATGGTCGCCTGTACACCGAACGCAGGAACGTCATACGCACGCACCACAGGATACAGGAAACACTGGACGCAGGCACCTCATATGCATGCACCACCTGATACAGGAAACACTGGGCGCGGGCACCTCCGACGCATGCACACTGGACGCAGGAAACATACACAACTTGCCGCGTGCACCACCTGGACGCATGCACAACTTAACAACAGAAAAGTGTGCATGCACCTCTAAATGCACGTGTTGCCTTAAGTATACTTTGGACTACCATGTGACTGTTAAGAACCCTCACCAAGCAGTCGGGGAAAATGATGGCTGAAAAGGTTGGGGAGGGGGAGGGGGTAAAATAGACATACACCGGCCGCTCGGACAGGTAATAGAGTCTGCCCTGGCGAGCATATCACGTCTATAACTTCACCTAAAAAGAAGGAGGTTCACGCGGTCCATTCTTCGGTAAAGTAATGCACTTTAGTATTCTGGAACGGTTTAATAGTAGACATTATTAATTCTTCTAAAATTACGACAAAAATCCTTCTTGATATACTGCCTACGAGGGAATTGTTCAGATAAAATAAAGAGCAACTCACCGAAAATATTAGCAGCTATATAGGCTGACAAAAATCCCTCGGGTACACAAAAGTACAATTAAAATTAACGGGCAAAACAAAAAAAGGTCCTAAAGAATTATCAAAATCGCGTCTCTCCCATACAACGGTCACCAAGCGTCTCTTCGTGGTCTCTCTCAAACACAAAATTAGTACCAGCCACGAGGTAGGGCTCGAATTACAATTTGGATGCAAAATAAAGGTTTCTTTGTTCAGGTTATCTGTCTGTCAAAAAAATCAAGGAGAAGAGGTGATACTTGAAGGGGTATTAAAATAATTACAAGTGATCCGTCTCACATATATATATATATACATATATTTATATATATATATATATATATATATATATATATATATATATATATATATATATATATATATATATATATATATATATATATATATATATATATATATATATATATATATATATATATATATATATATATATATATATATATATATATATATATATATATATATATATATATATATATATATATATATATATATATATATATATATATATATATATATATATATATATATATATATATATATATATATATATATATATATATATATATATATATATATATATTTATATATATATATATATATATATATATATATATATATATATATATATATATATATATATATATATATATATATATATATATATATATATATATATATATATATATATATATATATATATATATATATATATATATATACATATATATATATATATATATATATATATATATATATATATATGTATATATATATATATGTATATATATATATATATATATATATATATATATATATATATATATATATATATAAATATATATATATATATATATATATATATATATATATATATATATATATTTATATATATATATATATATATATATATATATATATATATATATATATATATATATGTGTGTATATATATATATATATATGTATATATATATATATATATATATATATATATATATATATATATATATATATATATGTATATATATATATATATATATATATATATATATATATATATATATATATATATATATATATATATATATATATATATATATATATATATGTACATATATATATATATATATATATATATATATATATATATATATATATATATATATATATATATATATATATATATATATATATATGTATGTATATATATATATATATATATATATATATATATATATATAAATATATATATATATATATATATATATATATATATATATATATATATATATATATATTTATATATATATATATATATATATATATATATATTATATATATATATATATATATATATATATATATATATATATATATATATATATATATATATATATATATATATATATATATATATATATATATATATATATATATATATATATATATATATATATATATATATATATATATATATATATATATATATATATATATATATATATATATATATATATATATATATGCACTTTGAACGGCCAGATCATGAAGCATGGAACACCTTTTGTGTCTTTCACCTATAGGGACCATGCAGGATCCCAGTAAAGGGCCTTATGTGTGGTCCATGGAATAATACCTTGGTACATCATCAACTTTTTTCTTTTGGGAGGGGGATTGAAGTGTTTTTTAGGCTAACAAAATTGGAAAACTTCACGCTCGATGCGAGTGAACATTCATTTTCTGATATTTGAATAGGCATCAATGTGTACACAAGCCGATTAACATCATGCAGTTCCAAGATAATCATTATATTATTTGGAACTTTAATAACAAGATTTTTAATCGTTACACCAAAGTGACCAAACACAAAAGAACGCTATACGACTAAAACAGAGGGGTCCCGTGGGGAAGCCCTGGGAGTCCTACGAACTGACAGTATGACGGTAAAAGGTTCTTCTCTTGCAGTCTGGTGCAAACGCCTTCAATAGTTCGATATCTGTAGCCTTTTCTTCCTCCAAATATTTGTGTTGACATTTGCCGATGTGAATAAATCTTAATTTAATTAATACTTTTTTGCCTCCATGATGATGATGACGATGGTGATGATGATGATGATGATGATAATGATGATAATAACGATAATGATGATGACGATGATGACGACGATGACGATGATAATGATAATGATGATAATAATGATAATGATGATGATGTTGACGACGACGACGACGACATCGTCGACGACGACGACGACAACGACGACGACAATAATAATAATAATAATAATAATAAATTATAATAATAATAATAATGATAAAGAATTACATTAAGAATTTGAGTTGCAGCTGCCAGTCACGCCAATCACATCACACATTTAATTTCTCTTGAGAAAAAAAATGATCTTTCAATATGCCATAACTCCAAAACTATCAGTGTTATTTTCAACAACAACAACAACAAAAAAACTTATCTGCTCAGACATGTTCAATTTCAATATACTTTTAACCAGTTAAGCAATATAAACTACTATGTCCAGAGACCTATTCATGGGTGGCGGAAGATGTTTGATTCTGGGAGGGGGGGGGCAGACGGTATATAAGACACTTCTTCCCCTGAAAAGGGCACTTTTTTAAAACTTTTGAGACAAGAGGGCGACACGTGTCCCATGTGCTCCCCTAGTTCTTCCGCCTATGGACCTATTACTGTAATTCGTAATCATGCTCTTCCTCGAAGATGATATGGGGACTGTCCACATTTTGTATTATTACTATTATTGTTTTTTTGGAGGGGGCAACCATGAGCGGCGAGAGGTATTTTTGATTGAAGGTAACCAAAAGTATGTCGCCGTATGGCAACATTGCTTTGCGCGTAGCGCAAAGCCCCTGCCTAAGGCCCTGGTGGGGTCCAGGGGAAGCCCAAGTGGGGTCCAGTGGAAACCCAAGTAGGGGTCCAGCGGAAGCTCTGAGAAATTATGCATTTTAGAGATATGAAATGCGTTGAAATTGAAGCCAAATCGTGTGGTGTGTTTTCAACGGGCGAAGATCCAGGAAGCTACGGGAATTAGGAATTCTGTTTCTTTTTTTGCTCAAAAACAAAAACTCACATGGCTTAACTGTTCAATTAAACTTGCTCACCTGGACGAAACATGTACTTTTGATGTGTAATGTATTGTATTTATTTTGGTGTGAAATTAGGGAAGGGGGGGAGGGCATGGCCACGCCAATGGGACCATCTATCTTTCCTCAAACATCTGAACATTGTCAGCAGGGGAGTCGCTAGACAGTTTTTAATAGGAGAGGGGGTGGGTGGCAATTAGTGTGCCGATAAACCTGCCGAAATTGTATGACATCACTATATGAACGTTACATTACACCGCATAACCCAAGTCAACATGTTTTTGGGTGTATATGTTATTCATTTTGGGCCATTTTTTACGAAGCAATGATGATGATATTCTCATAAATTTTCATTCAAAACTGACAGTTTGAAAATGAAATGTTGTGTGGCGATGATTGTCCCTTTGCTCTTACCAGACATTACAGTTCGGGAGCATCCTTAATATTACGGTACTTAAAAAAAAATTAAAAAAAATTAAAAGGTAAATCTACAGCTGACTTCATGGCACTAACTCGCGCGTACACTGTGGTTAATAAAGTTTCACATTTTCCGCTGCTGATAGCTGGAAGTTTAAGTGGATACTGTGAAATTATCGCTCCTGATAGAATATGAATATTCAAAAGTTTCTTCCAAGGAAATCTGGAATATTACCACGTCCTTTTTAAGAGAAATAGCAAAATAACTTGGTGTAAGACATCAAACAGTCGTTTATGCTACATGCAAGTAAATAGTGGTTTAACAGTTTAAGGAAGGTATCAGTACCAATTTGCTTTTGTTGTTTTATAATTGGCTGTGATGCACGGCATTGTTTGACAGTAAAAGTAAGGATGCTACCCGACTGCATTAAACAAGTCGTCATAAATTAGCAAAAGTGCCGGTGTAAAAGTAAATTTTGCCCCCCCCCCCTATTAAATTTTGGCACCCCGACCCTTATTTCCTAGAAAATTTAGTCCCCTCAGACAATTAAGCCGTAGCCATCCAGTAAATTTGGTCCCCCTCATAGTAAAAATGGTCCGCTAGGAAATTTGGGCCCCAGCCCTTCTTTCCCATAAAATTTGGAGACAACAACTTGTCCCCCTTTTGCAAGAAAAGGGCATTCTTCTCCCTTCACGCCAAATCTCACTGCCGTTTTGCGCAACGTACGCTTTGTTTTTTTTTCTTTAGTGTATTAGCTTATCACTTCTTATCACTTTTTAGCTTATCACTTTAGTACACAAAATTAATTGAAGGAACCGTACAGACACACCAGTAAAATACCTAGTAAAATCAGTCCGGAGGGGACCAAATTCACTAGACATTCCTTATGAATAAGGTCCCGGGGGCCCAAATTTACGAGAGGAAAATTTTACTATCACACCGGTCTTTGATGTACAAAATGTTTTGAACTTTGAGATATGATTTCTCCGATCGCCTAGGTTTCTGGGCCCACTTCAACAATAATTTCTGAAGGCTTATTCCCTCATATATGTCCTTTTCACAGCAGTGGCGGAGCCATAGAGGGGAGAGGGAAGGGGGTGGGGAGGGGGGGCATAGCCACTAAGATATTTCCGATAAAAATTTTTACCATGAGATAATTCTTAGTCATGGTTTATGAAACTTTTCATCAATTTTCGGGACATTTTAATCAATTTTTCGGAAATCTCTTTCAATCTTTGTAAATTTCCTTCACTTTCGTGTTATTTTTCTTCAATTTTCAGTAAATTTCCTTCAATTTTCAGTAAAATTCATTCATTTTGGGGCAATTTTTATTTAATTTTCTGTAAATTTTCTGTAAATTTTCTTTAATTTTTGGTAAATTTCTTTCATTTTGGGGCATTTTTTCTCTCCAATTTTTGTTAAATATTTTTCAATTTTCTTTGAATTTCCTTCAATGTTTGGAAACTTATTTTGAAGCAATTTCCTTAATTCTCATGCAATTTTCTTAAATGTTTGGGAAATTTTCTTCATTTTGGGGTAAATTTTATTTGATTTTCGGACAATTTTCAAATTTCATTTTAAAGATTCATATTTGTTTCAATCTATTCAGGTAAAGATTTGCAGAATTTCCCTGCAAATACAGAAAATTTGGGGGATATTGTGGAGTTAATGGGCGAAGCCTTAGAGGCAGCGGCGTAGTATTTGATATTGGGGCCTGATTTGATCATTTACCCCAAATCTCAATCCCAAAATGTATTAGTCTCTTACCACAGTCCAAAAACTATAAAGAAAAGGGAGGGGGAATAAAAAAATTGCCACCGTTTTCCCAATATTGAAGAAAATTTCCCCAAAAAATCAACAATGAAAAAAATTGAAGCAATTTTTCTGAAAATGAAGGATATTGCACAAAAATTAAAGCAATTTTCAATAAATGCCGGAAATTGCAGAAAATTTAAAGCAAATTTCACAAGAAGAGAAGAAATAGAAATTGCAGGAAATTTAAAGCAAATTTCACAAGAAGTGAAGAAATGTAAAAAAAGAAATAAAATGCACGAAAATTTAAGCAGATTTCATGAAAATGACGGAAATTGCACAAAATTGGAGCAGATTTCACAAAAATTAAGGTAATTTTACAAACATTTCATGAAAATTAATAGATAATTTCCCAAAAATGAAGGCAATTTTACAAAAAATGAAGAAAATGGCACAAAAATTGAAGCAAAATAAAGAATATTTCCTGAAAATTTTACAAAAAATTAAAGAAATTGCATAAGAATTAAAGCAAATTTCGCGAAAATGAAGAAAATGGCACAAAAATTAAAAAAAGGTTTACGAAATTTGTTAACAAAAGTAAAGGAAAATTTCCCGAAAATGAAGGAAATTGCAACGAAAATTGAAGCAAATATCCCAAAAAATATGCCATGGAATCGGAATGGACTCGTCAAAATCAATTCATTTCATTATTTGGAAACCAAAATGGTACCTGAAAAATTATTGTATTTGATGCTCCAAAATGTCTGAAAATCAACACAAACTGATAAATTTCAGAAAATCAACACAAACTGATCAATTTAGAAATTTCCCCTGAAAATTGAGAAACTTTGGGCGAAATTGTGGGTCTTGGTCTGAATTTTTTTTCTTTCCCTAAAGTGGCTGAAAAATAACACAAAAACTCAAATGTAATTCACGAAAAGAAGAAAAAATTAAATTCTAATGTTAAAATCTACTCAGATAAGCATTTGGGTTACCATTAACACTGTCAGGCAGAAGAGAAATTTTTCCTAAAAATGTGTGAACAATATTGTTGGGTTCATGGATGCAGCTCTGATGTGGTCAAAGGGGCGAAATCCTAGTTTTTGATGCAAAAAAACTGAAAAATGGCTCTCCACTTTAAACGTGTGTGGGCAGGCATCTTTCCTATATATATCTCCTGCAGTTGCCCAACCAGAGCCCAATCAACATTATACTAAGTCGAGTGGACTGGTGGAGATGATGCTGTTATCTTGACAATTCAGGCATGACTGAGTTGTATCTCTAATTTAAACAGATTATACAGGCATCCAACATTTTAAATCTCTGCCCTACTAATTGCCCAAGTATGATGTCAGCATGATGCCGAGCCAGTAGGACAAGATTCTGGTATACCGATTCGGGCATGATGGAGATGTATCTCAGATTTAAACAATACATTAGACATTTCACATCTCTGCCTGACTTAGTGCCCAAGTATGATGTTGTCAGTATAATGTGCCGAGTTGGCGGTCAAAATCTAGCTGTCGGGCGTGACTGAGATATTGACCTACTCTGATACCAGGATACAAGTGCACCCGTCATTCTACATTTCTGCCCGACTAAGACCAGTATCCGGCCATCAAACAAAGGTATAAGCCTAACCATATCAACTTGTACATTTCAGATGGGAAAAAAAAAAAATACATAGAGGGATACAGAGGCGAAGGCCTGGCTGCCTGAAAGGTTCCCAAGGAACCTTTGGGGGTTACCATTTCTTAACATCTGACAATGAGATAATTCGAGGAAATATGTTTGGATGTATTCAGGTCAAAAAGGTTCACGAAAGCAAAATGCAAAACAAAATTAGCATCCGTATATTTTGTTGGTAGTCTCGAAGTTTCAAAATTAGAAAAAAACAGGCAGAATTTCACAAGAATAAGACTAGTAAGCCAAGAATAATTCATTCTGTTAAAAAAAGACTTTCCCCTCGCTGGGCCCATACATGCCTATAAACGGATGTATCTGCAAAACAACTTCAAATTATGAGGCTCCTTTGGAACAAAACCAAGGTACCCTCGTTTAAATGCAATTGAATAGTGAAAATTGAAATATTGACCAAAATTGAGTTTGTTTTTATATTATTAGGCCTTATTGCTAAATTAGAATATGAACTAACTGATAGCTATATATATATTGGGGAATGCCAGGAAGAAATTGACAAAAAATTGACATTTTTATTATCGTAAACCGTCACCAGCAGCATCTTCATCAATCAGTTTTGTGTGTTTGTATGTGTGTGTGGGGGGAGGGGATCAGGGCAAGGGGGAGGGGGGGGGGGGGGTCAGGGGAGGGTCACAACAAATGGTTGCAAAGACGAGTTCCCACTACCAACGCCGCTGCTTTACATGCAGGTATATCTGTATAGGCCTATGCGCCCTACCTCAGAAACACTTTTGTAGATTGCTGGTGTTGAAAGAAGCATGAACGGTTTACACTTTGTGGACTGCTGGTATTGGAAGAAGCATGAACGGTTCACACTTTGTGGATTGCTGGTGTTGGAAGAAGCAGGAATGGTTCACACTTTGTGGATTGCTGGTGTTGGAAGAAGCAGAAATGGTTTACACTTTGTGGTTTGCTGGCGTTGGGAGAAGTATGAACGGCTCACACTTTGTGGATTGCTGGTGTTGGAAGAAACAGGAATGGTTCACACTTTGTGGATTGCTGGTGTTGGAAGAAACAGGAACTGTTCACACTTTGTGGATTGCTGGTGTTGGAAGAAGCAGGAATGCTTCACACTTTGTGGATTGCTGGTGTTGGAAGAAGCAGAAATGGTTCACACTTTGTGGATTGCTGGTGTTGGAAGGAGCATGAACGGTTCACACTTTGTGGATTGCTGGTGTTGGAAGAAGCATGAACGGTTCACACTTTGTGGATTGCTGGTGTTGGAAGAAGCATGAATGGTTCCCACTTTGTGGATTGCTGGTGTTGGAAGAAGTATGAACGAGTCACACTTTGTGGATTGTTGGTGTTGGAAGAAGCAGAAATGGTTCACACTTTGTGGATTGCTGGTGTTGGAAGAAGCATGAACGGTTCACACTTTGTGGATTGCTGGCGTTGGCTAAAGTATGAACGGCTCACACTTTGTGGATTGCTGGTGTTGGAAGAAGCAGAAATGGTTCACACTTTGTGGATTGCTGGTGTTGGAAGAAGCATGAACGGTTCACACTTTGTGGATTGCTGGTGTTGGAAGAAGTATGAATGCTTCACACTTTGTGGATTGCTGGTGTTGGAAGAAGCATGAATGGTTCACACTTTGAATTGCTGGTGTTGGAAGAAGTATAAACGAGCCACACTTTGTGGATTGCTGGTGTTGGAAGAAGCAGGAATGGTTCATACTTTGTGGATTGCTGGTGTTGGAAGAAGCATGCACGGTTCACACTTTGTGGATTGCTGGTGTTGGAAGAAGCATGAACGGTTCACACTTTGTGGATTGCTGGCGTTGGATAAAGTATGAACGGCTCACACTTTGTGGATTGCTGGTGTTGGAAGAAGCAGAAATGGCTCACACTTTGTGGATTGCTGGTGTTGGAAGAAGCAGGAATGGTTCACACTTTGTGGATTGCTGGTGTTGGAAGAAGCAGGAATTGTTCACACTTTGTGGATTGCTGGTGTTACAAGAAGCAGAATTGTTCACACTTTGTGGATCGCTGGTGTTGGAAGAAGCAGGAATGGTTCACACTTTGTGGATTGCTGGTGTTGGAAGAAGCATGAACGGTTCACACTTTGTGGATTGCTGGTGTTGGAAGAAGTATGAACGGTTCACACTTTGTGGATTGCTGGTGTTGGAAGAAGCATGAACGGTTCACACTTTGTGGATTGCTGGTGTTGGAAGAAGCTTGAACGGTTCACACTTTGTGGATTGCCTCTGTTGGAAGAAGCAGGAATGGTTCCCACTTTGTGGATTGCTGGTGTTGAAAGAAGCATGAAGGGTTGACACTTTGTGGATTGCTGGTGTTGGAAAAAGCATGAACGGTTCACACTTTGTGGATTGCTGGTGTTGGAAGAAGCTTGAACGGTTCACACTTTGTGGATTGCCTCTGTTGGAAGAAGCAGGAATGGTTCACACTTTGTGAATTGCTGGTGTTGGAAGAAGCTTGAACGGTTTACACTTTGTGGATTGCCTCTGTTGGAAGAAGCATGAACGGCTCACACTTTGTGGATTGCTGGTGTTGGAAGAAGTATGAACGAGTCACACTTTGTGGATTGCTGGTGTTGGAAGAAACAGGAATGGTTCACACTTTGTGGATTGCTGGTGTTGGAAGAAGCATGAATGGTTCACACTTTGTAAATTGCTAATGTTGGAAGAAGCATGAATGGTTCACACTTTGTGGATTGCTGGTGTTTGAAGAAGTATGAACGGTTTACACTTTGTGGATTGCTGGTGTTGGAAGAAGCAGGAATGGTTCACACTGTGTGGATTGCTGGTGTTGGAAGAAGCAGGAATGGTTCACACCTTGTGGATTGCTGGTGTTGGAAGAAGCATGAACGGTTCACACTTTGTGGATTGCTGGTGTTGGAAGAAGCAGGAATGGTTCACACTTTGTGGATTGCTGGTGTTGGAAGAAGCTTGAACGGTTCAAACTTTGTGGATTGCTGGTGTTGGAAGAAGCATGAGTGGTTCACACTTTGTGGATTGCTGATGTTGGAAGAAGCAGAAATGGTTCACACATTGTGGGTTGCTGGTGTTGGAAGAAGTATGAACGGTTCACACTTTATGGATTGCTGGTATTGGAAGAAGCAGGAATGGTTTACACTTTGTAAATTGCTGGTGTTGGAAGAAGCAGGAATGGTTCACACTGGATTGCTGGTGTTAGAAGAAGCAGGAATGGTTCACATTTTGTGGATTGCTGGTGTTGGAAGAAGCATGAACGGTTCACACTTTGTGGATTGCTGGTGTTGGAAGAAGTATGAACGGTTCACACTTTGTGGATTGCTGGTGTTGGAAGAAGCATGAACGGTTCACACTTTGTGGATTGCTGGTGTTGGAAGAAGCTTTAACGGTTCACACTTTGTGGATTGCCTCTGTTGGAAGAAGCAGGAATGGTTCCCACTTTGTGGATTGCTGGTGTTGGAAGAAGCATGAACGGCTCACACTTTGTGGATTGCTGGTCTTGGAAAAAGTATGAAAGAGTCACACTTTGTGGATTGCTGGTGTTGGAAGAAGCAGGAATGGTTCACACTTTGTGGATTGCTGGTGTTGGAAGAAGCATGAACGGTTCACACTTTGTGGATTGCTGGTGTTGGAAGAAGTATGAATGCTTCACACTTTGTGGATTGCTGGTGTTAGAAGAAGCATGAATGGATCACACTTTGGATTGCTGGTGTTGGAAGAAGTATAAACGGTTCACACTTTGTGGATTGCCTCTGTTGGAAGAAGCAGGAATGGTTCCCACTTTGTGGATTGCTGGTGTTGGAAGAAGCATGAACGGTTCACACTTTGTGGATTGCTGGTGTTGGAAGACGTATGAACAAGTCACACTTTGTGGATTGCTGGTGTTGAAAGAAGCAGGAATGGTTCACACTTTGTGGATTGCTAATGTTGGAAGAAGCATGAATGGTTCAGTTCGCATGAAAGTTTACACTTCATCTGTTTATTATGATTAAAACGATAGGTCACTTGCATTACAGACTGACAAGAGATTTCCGGATAGTCAGCATGGGGCACGGGGGGTTGTGTAGCGCCTTCAAGTTGGGGAGGAGGGGGGAGGGGGAGGCAAGAGCCCAAAAAGTTTCTAAGACATGACACTGATCCGTCTCTCCAGTGATTGTGAATTAAAAACCGTCGAGCCATCACTAAAGCCTAAACTGGTGCATGGGAAAATCAGATACGTCACCCACAGATGTCAAGTGTGGAGCAACCGCTCTATAATGGCACCATGCTCTGAGCATTCAGTCTTGAAGAAAACATGTCCAGAGTGAAGATCCATCTGGAACGTGCCACCATCTGGAAAACTTCCTGCGAAAGACCTTGCATCAGCATTGATTCATGGAGAGACGTCAAACAGTCAAGTGTAAATCCCTTGAGTTGTGATGGGACTCTCCTATTCCCAGCATATATATTCAGATCCACTTGGGTCAGGAGCTCATAGGGGAAATCTGCGACCAGCCATAGCAGGTGTAAATACCATGGTTGGCCCGGCCAATAGGTGGCCACTAATAGAAGAAAGAGATATTGGTCCTGTTCCAAGTTGTTCAATACTTGGGGAACCAGGGCAAATGGTGGGAAGGCAAACCGAGAAGGTTGCCCCACTAAACTGAAAATCGTTGACCCACATCACCCTAGGGTGAAGGGTAAGAGCGCAAAAATTGGAAATTTCTAACTGCTCAGGGATGCGAACAGATCCACTTCTAATCACAAAGATCCTCTCGGCTACTTCAGTTGTGGATACCCCCTGTAGCTGTGACAGAAAATCTGCTAGCTTAAACATTTTGCCTAGCAGATGCACTGCTCATAGCTGAATACTATGTGTCATGCACCAGGACAAGAGGTCCTTGGTGTGGAACCACCATGTCTTGGATCTCGTCCCCCTTGCTTGTTGATATACACCACCACTCTGGTCCAAACCTTGTGGTAGAAGTCTTGAAAAAATAGAAAAAACAACTATAATTGTAAATACCGTCATGGTTCACATGCCCATGCAAATTGACACCCAAATCACATGACCCGGTCAATTATAAAAATGGCATCTCACACGAAGTCCCACATGACATCCCATGTCCCACATGTCAACCCACCCCGTGTCCCACATGACATCCCATCCCATGTTCCACATGGCATTCCACCCCATGTCCCACACGACATTGAATCTCATCCCTTGTCCAACGTGGCACTCCACCATGTCCCTCATATCATCCCATCCTATGACCCATATGGCGTCCCACATGGATCCCATGTGCTTAATGACATCACACCCAATGTCCCACATGACATTACACCCAATGTCCCACATGACATCCCATGCCTTGTCCTACATGGGAATCCACCATATCTCCCACATGGCATTCCACCATACAGTGTCTCACATGGCTTTCCACCATATGTCCCACATGGCATCCCATCCTATGACTCACATGGCGTCCCACCCCATGTCCCACATGGATCCCATCCTATGTCCCACATTAATCTAACAATATGTACCACATGAAATCTCTCCCTGTCCCACATGGCATCCCTCCCTGTGTCCTACATGGCATTTCTCCAAATGTCCCCCATGGCATTCCTCCCTATATCCCCCATGGCATTCCACCGTATGTTCCGCATCAGTGGCTTCCCACCTGATGTCCCACATGGCATCCCACCTTATGTTCTACATGGTATCCCTCCCAATGACATCCTACTTTGTCCCAAATGGCATCACATCCCATGTCCTCATACCCTATGTCCCACATAGCCTTCTACCCTGTCCCACATGGCATCCAAACCTGTCACTCATGGCATCCTACCCCATGTCCCACATGGCATCCCACCCCATGTCCCACATGACATCCCACTCCATGGCCCACATGGCATCCCAACCCATGTCCCACATGACATTCCATGTCCCACATGACACCCCATGTCCCACATGACACCCCATGTCCCACATGACACCCCATGTCCCACATGACACCCCATGTCCCACATGACACCCCATGTCCCACATGACACCCCATGTCCCACATGACACCCCATGTCCCACATGACACCCCATGTCCCACATTACACCCCATGTCCCACATGACAGCCCATGTCCCACACGACATCTCATGTCCCACATGACATCTCATGTCCCACATGACATCCCATCCATGGCATTTCACCCTATGCCCCAAATGGCATTCCACCCTATGTCCCAAATGGCATTCCACCGTTTCACATGGCATCCTACCCCATGTCCCACATGGCATCCCACCCCATAAGCTCCATAAGAAGTCTGATCCTAACTATCAGTCTTTATGTATAAAAGTGTCAGTTCATATAATAACTTATATGCAAATTAACTGTTGAATAAGAAGAAAAGGCGGAGTTAAAACATTTATGCCTAATATAGCCCTTGGTGTATACCACATGGTATATATTATATCACATGTCCAGCATGGCCCCCATCCACGTCCCACATGGCATCCCTTCTTATGTCCATATGTAGTCATATCCTGTCACACTTCCTGACTGAGCATACTAAATAAGTCTTGTCAGTTCATATACTGTAGCAACTTTATGCAAATGAACACAATAATAAAGACACGACTTTAATAATCATGCCTGATACAACAGTTGTACCCAAATATTTGGAAAATTTTTAGGATTTAAGTCTCCAGTGCTACAAGAGAGACACTTGAGGATCTCGGAAGAATGTGGGAAAATTATATTATTTTACAATTATCTGAGGAAATATCAAATGTTTTGTAGACTTTTTAAGGAAAGTTGTCTTGTCTCTATTTTCTGAGGAATTCTCAAAAATCTTTAACATTTCTTGAGGAAATCTCAGGAAAAACTGATGGACGAAATCCACATTACATAGGTTCGCATTACGTTTGGCATGCTCACTTGTAGACGTACTTGTAACTTTTCTCCACTAGCAATGCATGGAAACTCATTCTTTAAACCCCTAAATAGTGTCCAATATGGCTCCAGAGCAGCCCTCCAGGCAATAATGATTCCCCTGTCGGGGGGCCTCCAAGCCCTCAAAAATAAGTTTAGATTGTTACCATTTAAAAGAACAAAGTGGCCTTGAGCACCTTTTTCTGTGATGTAGAACTAAATGAGGTAGAAGGGGCAGGTTGATGCTGTTTGTTTGATAAGGGCTTAACGTACCTTGACGGTTGGTGGGGAGGAAGGGGGTGCGAATATGGGCCCGATATTGGATAAATGTCAATATAACTTTTCGGCAGTCGACATAGAAAATGACCTAACCCGGTTCATATTTAATCATTAACCAATCCACACCATATTGAAGAGTTCCCTGTTTGATAAAATGTGACCCACTTAAAGATACAACTAGAATTATGATTTTTTTTTTTTTTACTGCTTTGGTCCCATATATAAGTCATAAGAAAGTGGCCAACTTGATGACATGTCAGCACTTTCCATTTTGACTTGTAATGTAGTCAGGACCTATGCTTTCCACAAACACCAAACCCACCTAGCTTGGAAGCTTGCAAGTTAGGCCATTTTTAGAGCTCTTTTTGGCCCTAACCCCCTAGCATAAGAAGTAATTAATTCTTTATCTTAAGAAATAGATAGCAAACATGACAACGAATTAGATTTTTGTTATTATTTGTTTCCTCCCAAAAAAATATATTTCACAATATCACAACATACAATGCTGCCCTCCCTTACATCCAAACAACCTGTTACAAATGTTAAATGGGTACACCTCTATGAAGGACAAAGTCATAAGGGTGCTTCCTGATGTAAAACCAATCCAGAATGATTTGAGTATAAGGTTCCTGTTGACCAGAACTGTCAACAAGCACATCAATGCAATGACCAGTTACTAACATGCCACCTTATGCCAAATTATTCATAAAAACCAACACTATTGTAGCTGACAAAATGATAAGGCTATATAAACCTAATGGGCTGAGAAATATACCTGGTTTCAATACAATCAGCTATGACGTAGCTCAAAGTATATGTAATGCTCAGTTCTTGAAAGGTTTGACAAATGACTTTTCATTCTTTCCTATCATACAGCATCACCTCCATGTTTCTTCTCAAAGAATGATTTACAAAGTTAACCAAGTTCCAAAGTATGCAAGTGATGGCAATATGTACCCTTTCACTGAGATGGCAATACAGTATGTACCATATTACTGTGTTTTCTACACAAAATGAAATTCAAAATTCTTACTTAAGCCAGATATTGTGTTAACATGTTAGTTGTTAAGATACAATAAAAGTCAACGTTTCTGATTAGTCACAACCAATCAATACCCATCGCAGAAGTGACCAGCGCACTGTACATACACACATGTGTACAGTACATACTTCATTAGAAACAATCCACAACCAGATGTAAAACATCGCAATTTATTAATTTAACTGAGACGAGATCCACTCTTTAAAATGTTACCTCACTACAGATTTTTGAAACTCTGACAAATACCATCAGAAAGAATTTGAAAGTATGTGCGTGCTCACAGTTCGGTACAAGATATTATTTTATGCTCAAAAGATTACTTTTCCGAATAATTACTATCACAATCCTGTTTCTTACAAGAGACTTTTCTATGTAGAGGTCCAGTGAGTGGAAGCCATCAGGTCATCCTCAAAAAAATTCAGATCAACTTAAAAATTAAGAGCCTTAAAGAAGCACTATAGACAAAAAAAAAGAGTGTTGTGATAATATGTAAAACAATCATTCTCTTCAGTTTTCATAAAAAAATATTAATTATTCACAAATTATTAATGAATTTACACAACGGGATAATGCCATGGGGTAGAATATTACAGCTATTTACAGAAATCCTTTACAATGTATAATCTTTAAAACAAAAGAAACAACATTAGAGCAAACTTAAAATTATGAAACATGAAATCTAGAAACTCGAAAAAACAAAATTGTAGCACAAAGTGAGATGTATCTTTTCAAAAGGTCTACTATAAAATCAATAGATTATCCACCTTAAAATATTGGAACCTTTAACATAAAATCATTAAATCTGAGTGTGTTTCGTAATCGTTTTGTTTGTTTGTTTGATAAGCGCTTAACGGCACCACGACAACGAGGGTCAAATTGTGCCTGAGAGGTTAGATCATTCTAGAGGTAGGAAGGAAAGGAAACAGGGGGAGAATGAGAAAAATACAAGAACAAAAAGTCAGACAGCTGGGATCGAGAGAGGTGCATGGCTTAAAAAAAAAAAGGTAGAGAGAGGGGATGGAAGAGGAGAACTAAATACGGTTGGAGAAAGGAGCATGATGAAGGAAGGAGATAATTTTATCCGGAGGGTTTTTCTGGAAGAACTCAGCAATTGAGTTGTGGGGAGCGAGGGAAGCTCTGGGAAGGTTGTACAGGGGGCAACAAAGAGAACGCGATGGACTGTGAGGGTGCAATGGCAATTGTTGCAGAGGGGTTAGGGGAGCCAATAAGGAGGTGGGTGTGAGGGAGGTGGGTGTGACCAATTCTAAGACAGGTAATATGAAAGTTGTCGACATGAGAGGTTGTTGATGGTGGGTTTGATCGGAATGGTGGCTTTGATTGGAATGGTGGGCTGGATGACGTGGAGTTTGTTATCGATTTGGGAGTCCCATGAGGTTTGGCAGCGGTCACAAACAAGGGAAGCAATAAGCGGTTTGATGTCTGAAAGGGTTTTGGGGAAAAGGGTAGGGGGGAGGTTGAGGGCAAGCTTAGCAGCTGCATCAGCCCTGTCATGGCCAGGGATGCCAACATGGCTGGGTATCCAGAAGAAAAAAATACTTTTCCTGCAGAGGGTGGGCAAAAGAAGGCATCTCCAAAGAAGTTGGGATGTGAAGTTATCCCATTTAAGATTGAGTAAAGAAGTAAGAACAGCCTCGGAGTCGGAGAAGATGGCAAAAAGGCGGAGCAGAGAGTACTCAATAAAGTTGAGGGCGAGGAGGATGGCCTTTGCCCTGGCTACAAAGGTGGGACGAGTAGTCGGGAAGCCTACTACTGAGGGTGATGTCTTGGATGACGGCAGCAGCAGCTGTCTTGTCGCCTTCTTTGGAGCCATCAGTATAGATGGAGATGTAGTTTGAGAGTTGGTCTTTGATTTGATTGTTGAGAATGATGAAGAGGTTAGGGTGGGTTTGGGTTTAGTGATAAGTGGAGAGGCCCAGGTGCTTAGAATGGAGGGGGGTGGCCCAAGGAGGAAAAGCGGGCCAGGAGAAGGTGCCGAGAGTGGCAGAGTTGATGCTGAGATGGAGAAGGTCTTGACTTAATGCGTAAGCCAAAGGGAGGAATGGAGTTTTAGTCCTATCAAGGAGGGTGGAGAAATTGGGGTACCTAATGAGGTTGTGAACAGGGTTCTGGGTATTGGTGAGGACTCTTAAAGCATTGGAGAGGCTAAGCTTTCTACACTTTAGCAGAAAGGGGGGTTTGTTGTCTCCAACATGAAGGCTGGTGATTGGGGAGGTCTTGTAGGCAGGCAGACAAAGCCTGAGGGCTTCATTTTGGATGGTGTTGATGTTGTTGAGGCAAGAGTTGTGAGCGACACAGTAGACAATATTGCCATAGTCAAGCTTGGCACGAATGGTGAGCCTGAAGATTTTGAGGAGAGCATGGCGGTTCGCACCCAAAGTGGTGTTGGAGAGGAGGCGAAGAATGTTGAGAGCTGTTGCATTTCAGTTTCAGTTTGGTGATGTGTTGCTTGTAGGAGAACTTGGGGTCTAGAGTTAAACCCAGGAACTTCATTTTGGTGAGATCGTTTGATGGTGGAGACCTTGGGGAGGGTACCGACAAGGCCGTGGAGCGATTTGTGAATTAGAAAAGGGGAAACTTTTTTTAAACTATTTTGTTTATTGGCGGCCTGTATTATCATAATTTGGGGGATTGGGTCTGAATAATGATCAATAGAGGTTTTTTTACCTTGTTTATTGGTGGCCTATATTATTAGAATTTTTGGGATTGAAGCTGAATAATGGTCAATACAGGTAGCATGTGGGTCACGGGGAGGGGGAGGGTCAAGGCAAAAGTGTTTCGTCATGATGAAAGAAAAAAAAACACCAAGGACCGAGAGCCCCGAGGCAACTAGAAGAAAAAAAATCACGGAACTACTATAGGAGAAGCGCTGCACAGGTAACTATAAGGCGCGAAAGTTTGGTCAGAACGGAAGGGGAAAACAGAAGAAACGATCTCACCGAAAACAGATACCCATCCACAGAGAGAGAATCCCGGAAAATGAAGATATAAAACAAAATTTAGGTGGTAAAGTGCAAGGTGAAATGAAATGGAATGAATAGTTAGAGAGAATAGAAATAGAAGTCACGTTGCTCTCAACACGTTCAATCTAGTATATGAACAAATAACAAAAGACTTGATATATAATACAATCGTTTTGTTCAAATGTTTGGTTCTGGTAATGGCTGCCAATATGTTAAGAAAACCACCACCTTGAAATAAGTGCTCATTCCTCATAACAATCATTCTTGGGACAAAGTATTTTTCTGTAAAGTGCATGCTGTACTCAAGCACACACTGTACTTAAAAGCATTCTGCACTGAAGTCTGATACCCATACAATTTAGTTACATGCATCCAAGGTAAAAAATGAAGTGAAAGAGCTTTACAATGAAGTCTGATGCCCATGAAGTTCACACTTCACAGATCTTGCACAAAAAGTACTTTTCCAGACACACTGCAATGAACTGCACTCACACCACACTGAAAATACATGCTGTTGCTGTGCAAATATAAAACCCAGTCATATGCCTATCTAAAAATTATAATCTCTCTGAGAGAACCATTTAAACCCCTTAGTATAAAGTTTCTAAGGTCTCAAAGTGGTTGTTTCTTCAAAGATCCGAGTATTCACTCTAGAGATCTGCCCATCCACATTTTAAAATATATCATAGCTGTTATTCACCTCATTTATTTCTAAAATCTTATATAAAATATTTACAAACATGACTATCTATAAAAACAATTGTAGCAAGAAACAATGCTTTCAAGATAGGAAAAGTTATCCAGAGATCTTTGTGTGTTTGGGTTTAATAATTACAAGACGAATGTGCCAAAAGAAGTTATTTATGGGGTGCTTGGTCTGGGTGCAAAAAAATGTGTTAATTCTTGTGGTAGTGCAATGGGGTTATTGTAAATGATGGTGCCAAAGTAAAATAACATAGAAGGAACATGTAAAAGAGTAAGTAGTAGTAGAAGGGCCAGCTAGTCACCAAAGAGAGAAGGCTAAAAAGTCAGGCTGGTCTAGGTGTACAAAAGAAGGTAGGGGAGAGATACTGTTAAAAAGTTGTATGTCACTAAGGAAACTGATTATTTGAAATTGATTATTTGAAATTGATTATTTGTGTGGAGGAGTTCAGAGATAGTACCAACGGTGGTAAGCTTGTAGTCATCAAACTGTGCACATGTTTGTAGAAGTGATAAACTGAGAGGATCATGGCAAAAGGAGCAGATGTGAGATATGGAGTGCCTTGAAGAAGGTAGGAATGGGCAGGGTAAGTGTGGTATATCCTTAGCCAAGTAGGAATGGGCAGGGTAAGTGTGGTATATCCTTAGCCAAGTAGGAATGGGCAGGGTAAGTGTGGTATATCCTTAGCCAAATAGGAATGGGCAGGGTAAGTGTGGTATATCCTTAGCCAAGTAGGAATGGGCAGTTAAGTGTGGTATATCCTTAGCCAAGTAGGAATGGGCAGGGTAAGTGTGGTATATCGCTAGCCAAGTAGGAATGGGCAGGGTAAGTGTGGTATATCCTTAGCCAAGTAGGAATGGGCAGGGTAAGTGTGGTATATCCTTAAGTGTGGTATATCCTTAGCCAAGTAGGAATGGGCAGGGTAAGTGTGGTATATCCTTAGCCAAGTAGGAATGGGCAGGGTGAGTGTGGTATATCCTTAGCCAAGTAGGAATGGGCAGGGTATGTGTGGTATATCCTTAGCCAAGTAGAAATGGGCAGGGTAAGTGTGGCATACCCTTAGCCAAATGATGGTGACCTCTTCTTTCTGTGAGAGGCCATGTTTGACCTATTATAAGACATGACTACAGTTGACCCACATTCCTCTCAATTTGTGGTAACAACAGTCCTCTTCCTGTGGATCTGCATCCGTCATACAATGCTAGTGTGATGTAATCTTGCATGCTTCAGAAGATGCATGATACAAACTTATTCTGACCAGCCAGTAAAATAGTCATCTCTCAAAACAATAGGATTTACTTACAATCCATTCTTTTATTGTCAAGTAACATTAACATATTAGGTTGTTTTTTATGAGAATTTTCCACTTTATCCATAATCCTTGTTTTTCTTCTTATAAATGTGACAGAGGTACTTAAGGTACCTGCATAAAGCATATTTCTTGTTAACCACCTCTCTTCTATTTGCAATGTATGAGGTGAGCCCTCTTTTAAACCTTGTGATTTTTCTCATTCTGATCGAACAGAAGAGAATAAAACCATCATATGAAATCTGTTCAAAACTCGAGATATATGGCATTTGCCAGTAGAGTCACTGTCAGTATTATTGAGATATGACAATTAAAGAGTCTACTAGTGAATTGATGACCTTGTAGAGAGAGAATTGGTTGTGCTTTGAAGAGGGGTTTCAGCTCGGTATACACCAAGAGAGCAATAAATGATAGAGACAAGAAGGAGCACGTGTTGTTTTCATTATTTCCCCGCTCCCCGCTTGGTCACATAAATTTTAGGACACCTTGTTCTGCAGACGCTGGCCTGCTACAGTAAAGAAGACTACAGTGCCAACACACCCACTAGCCGATGGCATTCAAATGGTTTATAAATTACCAAAAATGATCAATAAAGACTAAACAAAGCATCCCCCCCATGAAACATGAACCTCTCATCATGCTGCTTATTAATTGGTCAATAGTATTAGTACAGCTGCATTTAATGAATGACATCAGATTAAGTTCAGATACTTGTTTCACCAAGAATAAAACAGGACAAGCATAGGTTATGAGATGAGGGTACCAGCATCAACTATACCATAAAACGTGTGTCAAACCAATGCAATCCTTCACTCATTCTTCTACACTAAGGATGTCAACCATTGTGTGTTTAATTGACAAATTTACCTTCAGGGTTGTGACATAGGCACTTAACACAACATAACTGCCAAAGAAAGCTTTACTATCTGGTCATATCAAAATCCTTTACAGTAATATATATATTTATAATAAGAATTTCCAGATAATCAGACATAATCATATATTTGAGAATATTTCAGCAGTTTCAACAAAAATTGATTAAAAATGGTTTAAAATAAGCAGTGTTTTAAGTTATCTTGACATTTTGAAAAAGATTAAAATCACCTTGATACTAGAAACTTCTCATCCTTGATAAAGCACATTGCACATGAACAAAAACAACAAATCTGCTTCACATGATTGAATTGTCTTTTTTCTCATTATACTTTCAGAAATGGGATGTTCAAGAATTGCACAGGGAGATACCGCATATGATCTTTGACACTTTGTTTAAGCAGCTAACTGAGCTTTGAACCCTTTATGGACTCCTGGGCCAACTGCTGCAGCCTCTGTGCCATGCTTCCATTCTGGACCTTTTGGACTTTGGCTGGGGGTTCCCCTTCTGATGAATTATCATTTAAGTTGATGACCCTCATAATGGATGGTTTGTTGGTTGCATGCTTAACCATTTTGTTGATGTCATGAATTTTCTGAGAATAAAGTAAAGAACAGCAATGAATTAATAGAAATATGTCATTGGAATTTCAGTCAAGTCCTAGCTAAAATGCATTTTATGTTATTTTGTAATCTTGTCCTGGAAAAAATACAATGTTGGCATTTGCAAATAGTCGCAAGTTTCAAAAAGAAGGCCATGCTTCTGGTGTGGCTTTTCAGCATACATTCTTACCTTTTGATGGCAATGTTGCACACCAAATGTGACAACCAGGATTCTTGATAATCAAAATCAATAACTTAAGATGAATCACTTTTTTTTTTTTTTTTTTGGCAGCATCATCAAAATGCTTACTTTCTGCAAAATTGATAAAAAAAACAACTTGAAAAGTAAAACCTCCTGGATGTGATTTCTGGGAGAGAAATAGTGTTAAGGAAGCCTTTTCAGCCAATTCCACTGTGCGACTTCCTATCATAAGTCTCTCTGGCATGCATGTAAATATCAAAATATTCAAAACAATATGGACAGCTAAAAAAATATATCAAAAAGGGAATAAGAGGTTATACCTAACTTTTTTACATATGCAAAATTGATGATATATGAATAGAAAGAGCTCAATTGCTTCATATTTCCTCATACTTTTTTTCTCAATTCTTAACATTTCCTCCCTTAAGTTGTTTTTGATGAGAAAGTCTACCTAGATATTGAAATTAGGTTATAGCTAATTTTCAACTACTCTCCTCCTTTCAGCAATTATGGTACATAATTAAAATATCAAAGGATTTAACTGAGAAACTAGAACGGTAAATACCGTCATGGTTCGCATGCCCATGCAAATTGACACCCATATCAATAGACCCTGCCAATTATAAAAATAGCATCTCACACTAAGTCCCACATGGCATTCCATGTACCACATGGCATCCTACCCCATGTCCCACATGGCATCCCACCCCATGTCCCACATGGCATTCCACCATATCTCCCACATGGCATCCCATGTCCCACATAGCATTCCATCATATGTCCCACAGGGCATCCCATCCTATGACCAACATGGCATTCCACCATATGTCCCACATCCCATGTCCCAAATGACACCTCACCTCATGTCCCACATGACATCCCATGCCTTGTCCCACATGGCATTCCACCAAATCTCCCACATGGCATTCCACCAGTGTCTCACATGGCATTCCACCAGTGTCTCACATGGCATTCCACCATATGTCCCACATGGCATTCCACCATATGTCCCACATGGCATCCCATCCTACATGTATGTCCCACATTAATCCAACCATATGTACCACATGACATCCATCCCTATGTCCCACGTAACATCCCTCCTTGTGTCCCGCATCAGTGGCTTCCCACTTGATGTTCCACATGGCACCCCACCATATGTTCCACATGGTATCCCTCCCAATGACATCCTACTTAATGTCCCACATAGCATCACATCCAATGTTCCCATGGCCTCCTACCCTATGTCCCACATAGCCTCCTACCCTATGTCACACATGGCATCCTACGTTATGTCACACATGGCATCCTACCTTATGTCACTCGTGGCATCCCACCATGTCCCACATGGCATTTTACCCTGTTCCACATGGCATCCCACCCCATGTACCACATTGCATCCCACCCCATGTCCCACATGGCATCCCACCCCATGTCCCATACGACATCCCATAGATTCCAAAAGAAGTCTCATCCTAGCTATCAGTACCTGATTGAGCATACTATGTATGAAAGTATCAGTTCATATAATAAGTTATATGCAAAAGACTTGTTGAAATGGAATGGGACGCCATGTCCCACATGACATCTCATGTCCCACATGTCATTTCATCCCATGGCATTCCACCCTATGTCCTGCATGGCATTCTATCACATATCCTACATGGCATTCCACCCTGTTCCACATGGCATCCCACCCCATGTCCCACATGGTACCCACCCTATGTCTCACATGATGTCCCATAGGCTCCATAAGAAGTCTCATCCTAGCTATCACAGTCCCTGATTGAGCATATTATGTATGAAAGTGTCAGTTCATATAATAACTTATATGCAAATATACTGTTGAATAAGAAAAAAAGGTGTAGTCAAATAACTATGCCTGATATAGCCCTTGGTGTATATATGGTAATTATCATATCATATGTCCAGCATTGTCCCCATCCATGTCCCACATGGCATCCCTCCCTATGTCCATATGCAATCACATCCTGTCATACTCCCTGACTAAGCATACTAAATAAAAAAGTCTGGTCAGGTCATATACTGTAGCAACTTTATGCAAATGAGCACAATAATAAAGGTGGAGTTTAATAATCATACCTAATACAACTGTTGGTGTCCAATTATTTTGAAGAATTTTAAGGATTTTAAATCTCAAGTGCTACAAGAGAGACTTGAAGATCTCTGAAGAATATTGGAAAATTATATCATTTTACAGTTATCTTCTAAGAAAATATCAAATGTTTTGTAGACTCTCTAAGAAAACTAGTCTTCAATCCTGTCTTAAGTATCTCTGAAAAACTAACATTTTATGAGGAAATTTTGACCTTTCATAAGGATATCTAAAAAAAACTTTAACTTTTTCTAAAGAACTCTGAAGAAACTTTACATTTTCTGAGGAACTCTCAAAAAACTTTAACATTTCTGAGGAAATCTCAGGACAAATCTGTGGACGGCCGGACAGACGGCCGGCCGGCCGGACGTAATTGCCATTACATAGGTTCGCATAATGCTTCGCATGCCAACCAAAAAAAAGGTATATCACAATTCTTGCAAAACAATTTGCAAAATAAACCTTAATAACTGAAAAGCTCTGCAATTGTCAATTTTCAACTGATTTTAGTGCATTTTTGTGCTATTTTCAAGCGTTTTACAGAATAAGCCATCCGTGTGATATTGCCTCTTCCCATCTTTAACAAACAAGAAATGACGTTACCTTCACTGGACTCCTCTGTATATAGTACGTGATGACCTTTTCTGGGCTGCTGAGGATGCTCCTCTTGTGTGGTGACACATACAGCTCATGCTTACTGGAAACCTTTCGCGGGGAACTGTTGTGCTTTCTTACAACTGGAAGGGGCGACAGAGGGGGCTGTAATGGGCCATCACATTTTTGTTCACCTTTTGAAAATCTGGTGGCAAAGCCTTCCATATGCCGTACATATATCTAAAACAGAAGAGAACACTAATGAGCACCTGACAACTTAAATTTGTGAAAAAATCCTGTGACTATTAGTGTTGTGATGACAATGACTTGTTGCCATGTCAATATATCGCCAAGCCATTGTCGCAATTATCAATGTTGCGACAATGAAGCCTGATAAAATATCACTCTTGTGTACACAATGTAATAATGCTCAAGGCTAAAGTTGTTTTGTGTGTATACACACACATACAACTTAATATTACATAAGAAATTGAATATATGAAACTTATGGGTGATATGAGTTTTTTTTAAACAAAATAAACTCAAATCGCTTTTGTTAATTTTTCTTTATGAAAAAAAACAACATTGAGCTATTGTCTCTGCTTTTGTTTGAACTTTTATTTTCAATAAGAAGTTTTGTCTTTGTGACTTATTAATTGTCCTTGAAAAAATTATTCATGAAAATAATAAATTACTTCTGATCTATACCTTCTTTATTATTAGCCATGCTACAAACCACACCCCTGGCATTGAAAATCCTTTACAACTTGTTCACTTAAGACACACCTCTTCCCCTGTTAAAATATGAATGACAAGGCTGCCAGTTGTTATATGTACAATGTGTATTCTTTTCATAATGCAAACTGCAAACTATATGATAACTAAACGTCGACAACAACTTGTGGGATGATCAGGGAGTAGGACTTATGACAGCTTGCCGTGACATGTTTCAAGGTTTGTAACATTTGTTTACTTTTTTGCAACTTACAAGCCTAGCGTACTCTAGCACAACCAGGTATTAATAATACATATATAGTGTAGGCCTAAATGCATTGTTTACAACTCGGTCAGCTAGTAATCCTACTTCGGACATTGTCATGAATCAATCAACCCAATGTCTATGTTGCAACATTAGAGTCATTGTCGCACAACCCTCATGTCTATTCCTTCTGTATGTTGTGAAATTGTCAAATGAAAATCACCAAGGGTGCAAATCACCTCTTGATGGCATAGAACAGCTGAAAACCATATCAACAACAGAAGTTTGACCTAAATCATTTCAAATACAAATTTCACTAAATTCATGATCAAAAAATAGTTGCAAATGTGTGAATCATCAAAAGTGTATTTCTTCCTTTGCAAATGCCATACAATTCTTAGTTTTCCCATTGGCATAACAGGAAACTGACACTGAATAAACTTTTTTTTGGAAAACAATAAAACCATAATCAATAGATTACATAAGAATTCTGAAAGATTTCATTACCCAAATTAAGAGAAAACATTTTTGCTATAAATCACAAAAAGAACTTTGGCTGGTTACCACAGTAAATATTAACATTTGATGAGGAAAACAACCTGTGAAATTTAAACTGTATTTACACAACTTTTCCCAGAAATTTGAAAAAGTCACCTTGTAATTCTACTCTTTGTTACATCATACCCTGAAATGTGAAGAGCATAATTTATCATACTGTATTCTCTAATATAAATATCTGCAGGAAAACAGGGTTTCTGGGATGATACAGGGATGTGTACAATCAAGGGTAAACACTGCACATTTCACAGCATGTGGATCAAGCTGATTATTACACAGATTGGACATTCACATTTCACAGCATGTGGATCAAGCTGATTATTACACAGATTGGACATTCACATTTTACAGCATGTGGATCAAGCTGATTATTACACAGATTGGACATTCAAATTTCACAGCATGTGGATCAAGCCCATTATTACACAGCTTGGGCATTCACATTTCACAGCATGTGGATCAAGCCAATTATTACACAGATTGGACATTCACATTTTACAGCATGTGGATCAAGCTGATTATTATGCAGATTTGGCATTCACATTTTACAGCATGTGGATCAAGCCGATTATTACACAGATTGGACATTCACATTTCACAGCATGTGGATCAAGCTGATTATTACACAGATTGGACATTCACATTTCACAGCATGTGGATCAAGCTGATTATTATGCAGATTGGACATTCACATTTCACAGCATGTGGATCAAGCCGATTATTACACAGATTGGACATTCACATTTCACAGCATGTGGATCAAGCCGATTATTACACAGATTGGACATTCACATTTTACAGCATGTGGATCAAGCCGATTATTACACAGATTGAACATTCACATTTCACAGCATGTGGATCAAGCCGATTATTACACAGATTGGACATTCACATTTCACAGCATGTGGATCAAGTCGATTATTACACAGATTGGACATTCACATTTCACAGCATGTGGATCAAGCCGATTATTACACAGATTGGACATTCACATTTTACAGCATGTGGATCAAGCCCATTATTACACAGATTAGACATTCACATTTCACAGCATGTGGATCAAGCTGATTATTACACAGATTGGACATTCACATTTCACAGCATGTGGATCAAGCCGATTATTACACAGATTGGACATTCACATTTCACAGCATGTGGATCAAGCAGATTATTACACAGATTGGACATTCACATTTCACAGCATGTGGATCAAGCTGATTATTACACAGATTGGACATTCACATTTCACAGCATGTGGATCAAGCCGATTATTACACAGATTGTGCATTCACATTTCACAGCATGTGGATCAAGCTGATTATTACACAGATTGGACATTCACATTTCACAGCATGTGGATCAAGCAGATTATTACGCAGATTGGACATTCACATTTCACAGCATGTGGATCAAGCTGATTATTATGCAGATTTGGCATTCACATTTTACAGCATGTGGATCAAGCCGATTATTACACAGATTGGACATTCACATTTCACAGCATGTGGATCAAGCCGATTATTACACAGATTGGACATTCACATTTTACAGCATGTGGATCAAGCCGATTATTACACAGATTGGACATTCACATTTCACAGCATGTGGATCAAGCTGATTATTATGCAGATTTGGCATTCACATTTTACAGCATGTGGATCAAGCCGATTATTACACAGATTGGACATTCACATTTCACAGCATGTGGATCAAGCTGATTATTATGCAGATTTGGCATTCACATTTTACAGCATGTGGATCAAGCCGATTATTACACAGATTGGACATTCACATTTCACAGCATGTGGATCAAGCTGATTATTAATGCAGATTGGACATTCACATTTCACAGCATGTGGATCAAGCTGATTATTACACAGATTGGACATTCACATTTCACAGCATGTGGATCAAGCCGATTATTACACAGATTGGACATTCACATTTCACAGCATGTGGATCAAGCCGATTATTACACAGATTGGACATTCACATTTTACAGCATGTGGATCAAGCCGATTATTACACAGATTGGACATTCACATTTCACAGCATGTGGATCAAGCCGATTATTACACAGATTGGACATTCACATTTCACAGCATGTGGATCAAGCCGATTATTACACAGATTGGACATTCACATTTCACAGCATGTGGATCAAGCCGATTATTACACAGATTGGACATTCACATTTTACAGCATGTGGATCAAGCCCATTATTACACAGATTAGACATTCACATTTCACAGCATGTGGATCAAGCTGATTATTACACAGATTGGACATTCACATTTCACAGCATGTGGATCAAGCAGATTATTATGCAGATTGGACATTCACATTTCACAGCATGTGGATCAAGCAGATTATTACGCAGATTGGACATTCACATTTCACAGCATGTGGATCAAGCTGATTATTACACAGATTGGACATTCACATTTCACAGCATGTGGATCAAGCCGATTATTACACAGATTGTGCATTCACATTTCACAGCATGTGGATCAAGCTGATTATTACACAGATTGGACATTCACATTTCACAGCATGTGGATCAAGCAGATTATTACGCAGATTGGACATTCACATTTCACAGCATGTGGATCAAGCCGATTATTACACAGATTGGACATTCACATTTCACAGCATGTGGATCAAGCTGATTATTATGCAGATTGGGCATTCACATTTCACAGCATGTGGATCAAGCCGATTATTACACAGATTGGACATTCACATAACACAGCATGTGGATCAAGCCGATTATTACAGATTGGACATTCACATAACACAGCATGTGGATCAAGCCAATTTACCCCGCTAAGCGTAGCGGGGATATTTACGAGAGTTATACTTACCTTCCATGCTATAATATGCAATCTGGTCACACGACCTGATTCTAACGCACTTCTAACCGAACCTAAAAAACGCAGTAACCAGCCAAGCCCTGACCTCCATAATACCTCTGTACCACCTCACTCAACATTCCACCGAGGCCTGAACGAGAGGGGAGGCGGGTGGATGCATGGAAGGTAAGTATAACTCTCAGTAAATATCCCCGCTACGCTTAGCGGGTAAATTTACTTCAAGTTATACCTTACCTTCCATGCTATAATATGCAATCAGATTGCAACCGAGGATAGGAAGGAAGGGAGTTCAGATCGCCGCACATTTTTTTTTTTTTTTTTTTTTTTTAATGGCTGGTACGAAACTCACACGAACCGAATCCCGTTTAAAGGGCGAAATTCCTTCACCTCGGAAGGATGAAAGACCTCAAGAGTGGGAGGAACTAAAACATAGGAAACCACGGCGAGGTACAGTCAAACCGAACAAGGCACCATTCGTTGACAGTAACGGAGGCAAACCTCGAAAGAACCTGAGCGTAAAGCCCAGAAAAACAAGCCAACCGGAAGAGCGTTTGGACACAATTACAGCAAAGTGTCCACAAAAACGCCACAAGCCACACGGATTCGCCCACGAGAGAACCGGGCGAGAAACTACGATTGGGAACGGGCGTGTACCAACGAAAACGAATTGAAGAAATCCCGGACAAGGGAAAAATTCGTTAGCGCATAACCGCGTAAGAGCTAAAGTTAGCGGGGAACACGAACGTCGAAAAGTGAGTCAGACCAAAAACAAGAGAAAAACCGCAAAAGCGGTTTCTCCGAACGCCGCACGAGAGATCCCGTGAAAAGAGGTTATGCCCGAACCCGAGTGCATACCGCGCCGTTCTATGAACAGTTCAGACTACTTTAACAGAAAGCCACTGGATGATCTATCGGAGGAAAATGTCACATGACACACTACGAAGAGATCTCCCAGAACTCACCAGTAGTCGAGTCAAAGACCGTGAGACCCCACCGAAAAACCCTGGTGGATAGCTGCAAGGTATCCCAGAGCTCATGACGGAACTAAGCTGGAGAGAGGGCCCACCTCCACAACGGGGAGGCGAACAACCCCTCAGAAAAGCCATGCTATTGCCGAGGAAAGGCGGGCCGAGGCCACACCATCAAACGCGCTCAGGGACTGAGATGCAGTCCGCGGAGCCCGGAAAGAGACAAAATCGCCCCTGACCCGAGGCTCACGTGAAGCCTGCAAGGTCTCGAGCAGCCAAAGTTCGCCCTGCGCCGAGGCGAAAAAGGGTCGGTACCCGCCAAGTTTCCGACAGAAGGGGTCACAAGAAAAGTGCCCCGACCTTGATCAAGAAGCCCCGCCGGCACCGACGGTGATATCTGACGGTGAAAAACCGTAGCAGTTGCGGGACCGCGAGCTCCAGGCCACGCCTATCAACAGCGAAAGTTGTCTAAGAAGTTGACTGGAGAAAGTGTTAACGCATTACTCACGATAGTAACAACCTTGAAACCGCGGAGCCTACGGCTCACGGGCGAGAGAAAAACGAATACCGTATGTCTGTACGGGCAGTTAAGTAACAGGCCGTAAAACCGCAAGGAAGCAGCTGTAAGGTGTTAAAGTATGGAAGGAACCATACGTGCCGTTGTTGGTAATAGCTACCCCAAACGTAAGGTTGTCTACCAAAAGGCCACCTATGGTCAAGAAAAATATCCTTCATGGAGGTAATATTGACAAGTAGGGGGTAACGTACTCACGTCAACCATATGAGTCATAAACCCCAACACTGGGGTAGAAATCACGAAAGAGGTGACGTCCTGTGTATACTACACGGACGTTAAACACCCTGCACCACGGAGCGGAAAAGCGTGGCTACTGGGGGACTTACGCGTTACAAAGCACGCAACCCGTTAAGTATAATAGATCCGTTATGGGTCTACAAAGGCGCCAGCATGACAAGTAAAAACCACGAGTCCACCGCCAACGATGTCGCTGTGCACCACGGAGCAAAAAGCTGCGTGGCTACGCGAGGGGGACAACTGGTACTGGTGCGTGTCCCGAACGAAGTAGCTATCAGTACCAAAGGACCGTCTAGGTCCACGATAAGCGTGAACGCACTACACCTGTAACGCGTGAGTCGTTATCTCATTATACCTCTATTCACCACGGGCCACCGAGTAAGTGGCGACGCCAGGGAAGAAGTACACAGCACGCGTTCCGTTGAGAATAGGTAAAATATATATAAACTGAGGCCGTAAGAAATACGGAGGAGTTCACGTGCCACGCAAGCTATCTGAGTCGTAAACTGAGTTTGTTCCATCACGGAGCTACGAACCGGTAGCTGCGTGGGGAAGAGGGGACGACCGCCGCACTCAGCACGTGTCCCGGTAAGAGAAACGGCCGCGAACGCAGTAGTTCATGGCTACTGGTCCTCTACCACACAGCCGCGCCTCTGGTATAGGCCGTTAACCCGTTTGTATAAAATCACTCACGGAGCCGCGAAGCCGGGCGGTCTACGTGGGGACTGCCGTCGAACGCTAAAAACGCCCCAGCAAGAAAAACGACCGCGAACACTGCAACACGCGCTAACGGTCGCAATATCCCGAAGTTCCGATACCGGGTTTATCGTGACGTTGTACGTAAACCGCGTTAATATCTGTAGAATGTGAGCCGAGGGTCTCGTTCGACGCAAGAATCACATTCAGAGTAGTTTGAACGGTCGTGGAACTACGTAACACGGAGGGAATAGCTCTCGTGATGGTATGCCTCCCGTAAAGAAGGAAATCTTATCACCCGGCGCCAGGCCTCGAAACCCGAGCAAGCGCTAACACGCGACGCATCCTGGGAGCGTGGACGTGCCGACAAACGGGACTCGTCCTCGTGTCCATGAACTGGTGAAAACTATGCGGAACCGTGGCGTTCAACGCGAAAATCTCACCAAGTCAGCTCACACGGACGGGGATCTCCGAAACTAACGGGTGTGATGTACGTTATGCGTTACCTTGCTGTAGAACTAAGCAGCACTACAGACCCAAACGTCATCCCATGCCCCGGACGGAGCCGCTTGTTGTGTTACGGACCCGTGCACGGGCCGTAAAACAAGCCGTGGGGGCCGTATGGAACCGACATCGGAGCCGCACGGACCCTAATGGACCCGATGCAAGGAATCCAATGGCTCTACAACTAGCCGTAAAAAGGGGACTAACTCACGTAAGACCCGTAGAGGGCGCCTCTTGTTGGCCGACCGTCCCATCGCTGAACCGAGGACCACAGCGGTGTACACGGGTTTGAACAAGTCGATAACAACAAAGCGCAACCTAAGAAGCGTTTACGCGACGCACCAGCAGGACAGTCAAGGCGCGTGAACGCACAGACACTAGGGACCTGCCCGTCGTGGTCGATGATATAGGCGCAAAACATCGCGGAACTGTGACGTTCAACGCGAAAATCCTACAGAGGCAGTTCACACGGCCGTGGGACAGCGTAGCTATGACCAAGCAGCTTCCTAGCTAGCGAACTCAACTCGGGTTCATCGTACAGTGCACGTTATCCCGTTGCAAAAACTCCAAGTCGTACAGGCCCGCACGGTCAGAGAAGCGTTTGCACGCTATGCAAAGCGGGACCTCTGAGGGTGCGAACGCATGCCCGGCGACGGAGGCCTGTCCTCCGTGCCTACGATACTGGTGAAAGTAATTGCGGAAATGTAACGTTCAACGCGGATAATCGTATAAATGGTGTTCACATGATCGGAACTGCGTAGCTAATGGCCACGGAACCATGAATAGAATAGCTCTCACGGGCGCTATACTACTTGTGAAGATTATCACTTGTCACCTGGCCACATAGCTCGTAGCTAGCGGTGCATATCGGGTAAATCGTGACGTACGATATCCCGCTACAAAACTACGGAGCCGCACGCATCCGAACACCGGAGCCGCACGCTCGGTCGCACCTTGAAAATACCGGTGGCGGTGGAGTCTGTGCTCCAACCACGCCGCTGGAACCCAATCGCTGCAAAGAGTACCACGAATGGACTCGCAGCATAATCTGCACGCCGTAACGCTGGCGTGAGATGGATGTGACCGGGCGTAAAGCAAAGAAGCGTTATCACGCTATGCCGGGTCATCAAGGGTGTGTAGAGCATCGGCGCCGAGGACCTGTCCTCCATGTCCATGATACTGGTGAAAATAATTACGGAACGGTAATGTTCAACGCCAGACAATCTTAATTTGCGTTCACACGAAGTCGTGGAACTGCGTAGCTAATGGCTACGGGACCAAGAAGAAAATAGCTGTCGTGATGCTATACTTCTTGTAAAGAAAGTCATCTGTCACCTGACCACGTGAGCGTAGTAGCTAGTGGGCGTATAACCGGTGAACCGCACAGTGTCACGTTATCCCATTAGAGATAAGTCCGCTCACTGGAGCCGTCCAATGGAAGCGAAAGGACCGTAAACGCGGACCGTGGACTCGTATGGAACCGCGTCGGACCCGTAAACACGGGCGCGGAACCGTCAATGGAACGTCTGCGGACCCGTAAAACACGGACGTGGAACCGCACGGACCGTAAAACATGGGCCGTGGAACCGTATAACTGTCGTAGCCGTTGGCTACGGGACCAAGAAGAAAAATAGCTGTCTCAATGCTATACTTCCGGATGAACCGTGGTGTCACGTCTTTCAGAGGCGCCCGCTAGGAGTGGGCGCGCCCCGCCTCCCTGGCTTTGGACCTGGGTGGCGGGGGAGACGAAGAGGGCCTCTCAGACCGTCGCTTCTCCACTTTCTCCGCCGCTCTTTGAAAGTACCGGTCGCGGTGGAGTCTGTGCTCCGACCACGCCGCTAGATCCCAATCGCTGCAAAGAGTACAGGGATTTGACTCGCAGCATAATCTGCACGCGTAACACGTGAGACGGATGTCACGGAGCGTAATTTAAAGCGTTTG
Source organism: Chiridota heheva (assembly GCA_020152595.1). NCBI lineage: Eukaryota > Metazoa > Echinodermata > Holothuroidea > Apodida > Chiridotidae > Chiridota > Chiridota heheva. Next base: position 421,673 of record JAIGNY010001023.1, read on the forward strand.
CACGCCACGCATCACGAGACATCCTGGGTGTGTAAAAACATCGACACTGGGGACCTGTCCTTCATGTCCATGATACTGGTGAAAATAAATCACGGAACTTGTAACGTTCAACGAGACAGTCTTAATTGCGTTCACACGAGCCGTGGAACTGCGTAGCTAATGGCTACAGGACCAAGAAGAAAAATAACTGTCAATGCTATACTTCTTGTCAAGAATGTCACCTGACCACGAGCTAGTGGGCGTATAATCGATTAAACCGTCACGTATGCGTGAACCCGTTAATACGGACCGATGTAAACACGGCCGCGGAACCGCCCAATGGAACCGTCCGCCCGTAATAACGGGCCGCGGAACGTATGGAACCGTCCAATGGAACGTCCGCCCGTAACGGGCCGCGGAACCGGCCCGCCCGTAACAACAGGCCGCGGAACGTATGGATCACGGAACCGCCAATGGAACCGTCCGCCCGTAACAACGGGCGGCGGAACGTATGGACCACGGAACCGTCCGCCCGTAACAACGGGCCGCGGAACGTATGGATCCCGGAACGTATGGATCCGTCCCCGAACCGCACAATGCCCGCACATAGGGCTGCGGAACCGTCAGGGATGGTCCAACGGAACCGTATGGAACCGGCCGCCAGAATAACGGGCCGCGGAACCATGCGGAACCGCCCAATGGAACCGCCCGCCCCTTAACAACGGGCCGCGGAACCGTATGGGACCGCCCGCCCGTAACAACGGGCCGCGGAACCGTATGGGACCCGTCCGCCCGTAACAACGGGCAGCGGAATCCGTATGGGACCGTCCAATGGAACGTTCGCCCGTAACAACGGGCGCGGAACCGTATGGAACCGCCCAATGGAACGTTCGCCCGTAACAACGGGCCGCTGAACCGTATGGAACCGCCCAATGGAACCGTTAAGCCCGTAACAACGGGCCGCGGAACCTTATGGACTCACGGAACCGCCCAATGGAACCGTTAAGCGTAACAACGGGCAGCGGAACCGTAAGGACTCCGAACCTTATGGAACCGTCCCGAACTCACAACAACCGGCGTTCAACGCGTTATAAGGGTTGTGGAGTCGACAGGACTGTCCAATGGAACCGTTGGAACCGTGTTTACAACTTAGGCGGCGTTCGTTAACGCCCCTAAGAGGTTATCTCTCTCTCTCTCTTACCGTTACGGACTCCGAACCTTATGGAACCGTCCCGAACTCACAACAACCGGCGTTCAACGCGTTACAAGGGTTGTGGAGTCGACAGGAACTGTCCAATGGAACCGTTTGGAACCGTGTTTACAACTTAGGCGACGTTCGTTAACGCCCCTAAGAGGTTATCTCTCTCTCTCGCGTTACGGACTCCCGAACCTTATGGAACCGTCCCGAACTCACAACAACCGGCGTTCAACGCGTTACAAGGGTTGTGGAGTCGACAGGGACTGTCCAATGGAACCGTTTTACAACTTAGGCGGCGTTTTAACGCCCCTAAGAGGTTATCTCTCTCTCTCTTACCGTTACCGCTCTAGGCGCAACGCCTCTAAGAGCGTAACCTTCTCAGTGAATCTCTTTTATATCTGAAAAGAGAAGAACATATATCCATACACATACACAAACACGGCAAGGTAAGTATGATCTACGGACACGCTAAAGAGAGACGAGGCCTAGCAGTCTAAACAGAACATCAAAACTCTCTTAAACAGAAAAAAAAAAATTTACTGAAAAATAAATTTCTTAAGAGAAGAACGTAAGTCCAAGCGTACAAACCTAAACACGGCAAAGTAACTATGAACTTACGGACACGCTAAAGAGAGACGAGGCATAGCATTCTAAACAGAACAACAACACTTGCTTTAACAGAAAAAATTTAAAACCAAAAAATTTTCTATCTGAAAAACTTTAGAAACCGAGAAAACGCATCCAACGTAATGACTTTACTAGCGCGGGGTAGCGTGGGAAACACCAACCACTGTGTACTTGAGGTCTGTAAAGATAAAAGGAAAGATTATTTTCCTGTAATTAGGTAGGTCGCCGGAGAGACCCACCCACGGTCTCTCCGACACCCCAATTTCAATCCTGAAAATTAAATATTTTATCTCCAAACTGTGTGAGAAAAATAAAAATATTCATATGCTGCTAACGTGAAAACGAAAATAAGCTCGCTAGTAACAACTGTAGCTCCTAGAGTTGTTACAGGCGATTCCCACACTTACCCAGCGGTGACTATGACCCAATGCGCATGCGCCAAAATCGAAAAAGGAAATTGGCTTAATGCATACGAGAAGGTGTACTGAAATATCCTAACGTGCTAAACACTATACATAGTATAACGCTAGGGTCACCTCGAGGCGGGTGGGGCTAAGGGAGAAAAGACTAATTCCCGGGCGAGAGGTCCCAGACAGGCACAAATTGTGCTCTAGGACCTAAAACACCCACCACGAGTAGTAGGACGCTCTCGAACTAGCCACTCGCTATGTACGAATGGAGACAAAACCCGCTATCCTAAGTGTAGGCTACACGGGTAAAGTCGTGTAGGTCGGCCAAGAAATCTCGGACCCATGGCTATCTCACCCTTCTCTCGGAAGACTTGAAAAGGCGAGCCAGATGAGAACGGGCAGCGTAAAAACCCTTCAGGTAGAAGCTGCCGAAGAGAAAAGAGTTAGAAAGGTTAATTAAAAATAAAATAAAAGTGACCAGTTTTCAGCGATGTTAGTGAAACAACGCGCTGAAAAAGAGTGAGGTGGTACAGAGGTATTATGGAGGTCAGGGCTTGGCTGGTTACTGCGTTTTTTAGGTTCGGTTAGAAGTGCGTTAGAATCAGGTCGTGTGACCAGATTGCATATTATAGCATGGAAGGTAAGGTATAACTTGAAGTAAATTATTACAGATTGGACATTCACATAACACAGCATGTGGATCAAGCCAATTATTACAGAGATTGGACATTCACATAACACAGAATGTGGATCAAGCCGATTATTACAGATTGGACATTCACATAACACAGCATGTGGATCAAGCCAATTATTACAGAGATTGGACATTCACATAACACAGAATGTGGATCAAGCCGATTATTACAGATTGGACATTCACATAACACAGCATGTGGATCAAGCCGATTATTACAGATTGACATTCACATAACACAGAATGTGGATCAAGCCGATTATTACAGATTGGACATTCACATAACACAGCATGTGGATCAAGCCAATTATTACAGATTGGACATTGATTAGAGACTCTTTGATATCTGAATTTGAAGCTTTGCATGTCTTCTTTTCCTAATCAGTTTTGAATACTGGCTTTTTAAACTACAGGAATGAGATGTGATATGATAAGATTGTAATTGGATACAATTATGACTAATGAGATTTGATGAAATAAGCCCATACCCGTGCCTGTAAATTTGACTGGATAATTTCATTGCTAGGGGAAGAGGAATAATATGAATGAAAGAACAGCCCCCTTCTCCCCTCCCCACACTATACATACCTAAATGTTGTTGCAGTCCATGACTTAAATCAGCTACCTTAAAGAGCAGCCTAGCTGTATATTTTTTACAAAACTCTTGAAAACAAATATTCTAATATAGCTTGGGTAGCATGCTATTCAATGTCATGAGTATGTATAATTCAATGTATAGTTTTGGCCTACACAAATGCCAGCAATTGAGTGATTGAATTAGGAAAATGAAACTTCCATCACTTTAAAAGAACTATCCATTCATTCATCTGCCCTTACAATGACCACTCCAAATGAAAAATTGAATTTACCAGCCACAAAGTGTGTAAAAAATTACGCCAAAATTAACTACATCAGGATTGGGACTTACCGAGTTGTAAAAAGCGATGAGGTCACCTCGTTCTTCATCTCCAAAAGAAGAGCTTGTGCCAGACATCCGAGTGGGTGTTGGAGGGGCGCTGTCTGGCTGAGGAATAGGTAAGGTACTGGCGGATCTCATCTTGCTTAACTTCTCCACTACAAGGAAAGAAAAGCCCATTGCACGTGTGATCAAAAATGTCTATTTTGTTTTAGCAATAACTAAAAGATTTTAATAGGCTGTTTGAGAAGATAAATCTAGGAATCCAAAAGGTTTCTCTTTTCCTCCTTATGTCTCACTCACCAAATAATGATAGAAAGGGACCCAATTGCAAAAAAAAAAAAAGAACTCACTTCAACACAACATCATCAACCCATAGTAGTGTAAAAACCAATGATGTTTTATTTTAAAAGCAATTGATTTCTGTTATATCTGATATTTTCAATTTAAAATTCAAATTCAAATTAAAGATTTTCTTGAAGTCTACGTATTTTTTGGGCAATTATTCTTTATGTTAAAATTCCAACAGTTTTACAGTTTCAAAGCAAGCATGCATCGTTTACACGTGTTTAGTACCATAATTTTTGGAGAGAACACCAAAACTGCTCCAAAAAAAGTGCAACCAGTATATTGACTACAATGCCCAAATAGACGATGGAATTTTGCTTTCCAAATCATGAAAAGTTTATTTCTACAGCATAAATCATCGTTTTTATGGAAAATATGCATGGAAATTCAGTTTAGAAATAACAGAGAACTTCCCTTCAATGTCATTTAACCTCAACATCGCGTAACTTTGTGCGGTACTCGCTAGGGCTTTCACAGTTCCCTGAAAATCTTGCATACTATGATACCTCGCCGTAAAACATTTCAAAACTACACCACCACCCTGAAAGTTCTGATCATATCAGTAGTCCTCTCAAAATGGCCGCCATCTTTGCGAAGTACACAGAATTTCAGCTCTGTTAAAACCTTTTTCTGCTTGTTTATTTTGCTATGTTTTTTTCTTTCTTGCAAAATGTATTCGACTCATCAGGTAATATTTACATGTAAATTCACCCCACTTGGGTAGTGGGGGTATTTACGAGAATTATACCTACCTTCTTTGCTATAAATATGCAACCTGACCACAAATCGTCAGCACACCGTAACTATATAACCCCCCAAAAAAAGCTAAAGACGAGTCCCACCATATCATATCCCTTTAATGCTCCCCCTCTCTCTCTCTCTCTCTCTCTAAACCTCACTTATATACCACCATAACATAATAGTAAGGACCTGTGGGGTCAGTGGGTGGGATGCATAGAAGGTAGGTATAATTCTCGTGAATACCGCCTCTACCCAAGTGGGGTGAATTTACTTCAAATTATATCCTACCTTCTATGCTATCAATATGCAACCAGGTTTCAACCGTGAATAGGATGGTGGGAGTTCTCACAATGCATTAAATAACAAAGCACAGAAACAAAAGGAACAACATCACCTTTATTAGGTGCCTTTGTCCAGAACTGCAGAAGCCAGTCTTCCTTCTGACCGTGACACGTCCCTCAGATAAGCAGAAACAAACAACGAGAGCGTCTTTCACACAGCCGCAGACAAGATTTCCCTCACGGGAACCCTCCGAAACAAAGCAATTGAGGATGCCATGGCCCTTACTTGATGGGCATGCACCTCCCTATTAGTAAACACTTCTTTTCTATTATAAAGAATTGCTTTGGTAATCCAGTGGGCAACCGTCTCACAAGAAACCGGTTTATAAGGGTTTTGGAAAGAAATGAATAGAGCTCTGCCCTAAAGATTGGGTATGCCCAATGTACCTCTTAAGGCACTGCACTGGAGTACTGGACACCAGACCTTATCTTCTCTAGTATCAGAGAAAGAAGCCAAGGTCGGGAGAAAGATTGGATCTGGTAAAAATTCTAATGTCTGATTCTTCGCTAGAAAAGAGGAATCCGAAATCATACGATACAGACTCCCCGACTCAAGCAGATATGCCCTTCTCTCAGAGAAAGGGCATGAAGGGAGCTGCGACGGCGAGCAGAAAGAGCTGCCAAAAGAAGGGCAGTCTTGAAAGACAATTCTCTTAAAGGTCAAGAAGATATAGGTTTAAAAGGAAATTTTGCTAAAGTTTCTAACACTACTTCCATACTCCACGGCAGAGCCAAATTTCTGACCACTGACCATTGGAGAAACATGCCTTTAATTAATTTCTCTAAAGGAACTGCTGTGGATACTGAAGATCCATGGAAGAACACCTTATGAATCGCTGCAATAGCAGAACAAAACCCTTTGATAGTATTTACCTTTTTGTTAAGATTGAACTGATAGAACAAAAAATCTGCCACGTCACCTACAGATGTTGTACGCAGAAAAATTGTTTAATTGTGCACCATTCTCCGTACAGTCGGAGTCGCGCAGAATACATACACAAAGTGAAGGGGCGCCTGCATTGGGCCACCATCTGGGCAGCCTTCAGTGAGAGGCCCTGCGAGAGGAAGCCCTCCCTGATAGAGGCCACGCAGTCAAGTGAAGTGCTGCCGGATTGGGATGCCAGGTTCTTGAACCTGGGCTTAGAGCGCAAAAGCGGGGCAGTTGATTGCTGTTGTCTGCTGCTTTATAGATCTACTTCTGGTATCCCGAAGACGGACCTGAGTTTCTGACACACTGACCAATCGAGAGTCCACTCTGTGGGACCGTTTCGTAGTCGTGATAACATGTCTGCTATGGTGTTAAGTTTGCCCAGGAGATGTACCGCCACCAGTTTGATCTGGTGTTCTTTGCACTATAGAAGGAGTGACTTGGTTAGCATCCAAAGTCTGTGGGATCTTGTCCTGCCTTGTTTGTTCACACATGCCTCTACCATGGTATTGTCTGTTCGAACTAGGACTGTGTCCCTAAACTAGAAGTTTGAATTGAAGGAGTACCCTGCGCACCGCCTCCAACATGTTGATATGTTGGTGGCGCCACTCTCCTGTCCAAATGCTTGCTACTAGTGCATCTCCTAAATGTGCTCCCCATCCCTCCAAAGAGGTATCTATGACCACTGTCACTGATGGGGATGGCAGGGGAAAATCACCCCCTAAGAAAGATGCCACTGGTCTTGCCACCATAGAAGGTGGGGCTGCACTAAAGGTGGGCAAGGGAAACAGAAGGTGAGATTGAAGGTCTCTCATAAATAGCTGCACATGGAAACCAGGTCTACCATGCTTGGTAAGTAACCCAGAAAGACCAACCAGTACCGGTCTGGAGCTGAGTCTTGGGATAGGAGGAGCTCTGCTCGGAGAATATCGCTTGGATTCTTTCTAGTGCTGTCATGACATATCGATTATTTTTTTTTTTTTCCGTCCGTTCATCAATGATCATATAATGTTAGTGATATTAACAATTTGTGCCTGGAGTCGGTTTTCTTGAAAAGTATCGCGATACTACGATATATTGCGATATTTTTCTCCACGATAATCGATACGTAATTAAGCCATGTCGTCACAGCACTAATTTCTCTCGAGACGGTCGAATGTGACCCATCGTGAAATCCAAGACCGCCCCCAAAAAGGTCTGGGTCTGGGAGGAGACTAGATCTGATTTGGCTGGATTGATTATCCATCCTTACTCTTGGGCTACTTCTATCACATGGGCAGTATGGGCAGAGGATGAGCCAACCGTCCAGGTACATGAATATCTTGAATTAGAATGGCTAAAAAGCCAAAGCCTATGGCTATCCAGAATCCTGAGACAGTACTGACAACGTCAAGTGACATCATAAGTGATGGAATCCTCTGACTCAGGACAGGGACCAACGTATATACCAAAACTATGAGGGTAGCCTAACCAGTACTATACTATGGAGGCATTACACAAGGCTAACGAGGGATGCTAAGAGACTACAAAACAAGATATCTTCATACATCATGGGGGTTAATCCATGAACGTTAGCTCAAAAAGATCTGTAACATCTCAAAATAGTGGTACGTATACAAACAGAGAGTGGAAGAAGCCTAACTTTCGGCATCTTTATAGGCCAAGCTGCTGAAGCCAGCTCATCAAATCATGGATAAAATCTCGGCTCAAGCCTCTGTACCTACCCTAGACGTCTCAAGAAGTGCTTCAAACTGTCTTAAACCTGAGAATGAAATGGTAGGTGAGAACGGTGAAAAAATGCTGATTTACAGTGAATATAATGTCAGGAACTCAACCCCGATACTGTCAGTATCGCGCGTTAAAGAAAAGTGAAATTTAGAGAGAGAGGGCATTAAAAGGGTATGGTGGGACTGTATCTTTAGCTCTGTTTTTGGTTGTATAGTTATGGTGTGCTGACCCTTTGTGGTCAGGTTGCATATTTATAGCATAGAAAGTAGGATGTAATTTGAAGTAAATGTACTGATTTTCATGATTCAAGTATTTTGACCATGTGTTTTTTAGTCGATTTAACAGCTTGTAAAATGGGCCTTCATTGAGTGGGATTTAAAGCCATACGTTATGGCCTATTGTTAGTTTCACTATTTACTGCTGCACATTCGCGGTGCATTTCACAAGTTACTCAGATTTTGACAAAATCAAAGTGCAAAATATCCCCATTCATAGGTGATTACTGAGCATTTGTGATTCTCGCATTTAAAAAAGATTATGCTAATCGGGTTCACAGTTTGTAAAAGTCATTGATATTGTCAGCCAAATGTGTGTGTGGGTGATTGAATCATGAATGATAATTGATTTTCAAACGGCGTGTACACGCTAAACGGTCACAGCTCTAGTAACAAAACAGGTGTAAATCCGTGGTAAATGGAGATACCAATAATTATTGAAATTTAACAAGAAACAAACAATTACAAGCCATAATTTTCTAAGAAAATCAATTATCCTTCATGACAATGCACTGCAACAATACTGATCGAATCTGCAACAGGTGATTAAGAGTGTGAGATGAGATTAAATGAGTTTGACAGTATGTACATACGTGATACTGTTCTGAATATAAGACGGCAAGGTTAAGTGTACACTGTACTGACAACTCATGTACGCACCAGTACAGAAATGTCATGACCCTGATCCAAAAATTTGCATATTCATCCAAATATTCAAATTCTGATTGGAAAATGAATTTCGTCAAACACACTGATTCGCTTGTAATTTCTAGCCACTGCGATATGCATGATTAACAACAGACTAGACATTAACACACATGAGGCTAGTTAATAGGAAACGCATGTACATAGATAGGGACTGTATGAGGCCTCCGCACGTACAAGAATGGCAGAATGTTTACAGCTAAAAGAGCTATTTATAGCGCCATTACGTATAAGACCTGATACTTAAAAACTTTCTCTTAGCAAAACACAAGCCATATGAAGCATACAAAAATCTCATTTGAGCCAGAATTTTAAAAGCACAACTGTTAAAACCTAGGAGATGCATTTTACAGCAAACCATTGCACAGGCATATTACGTACGATTTGACAAGCTCCACTCATTACACTCTGTGTAATGGTGGAGCCAAAAAATGTTTCATATTGATATATATTTGATCTCAGTATCAACTGAATAAGCTACCTAAAACAAAGGCAGACTGAAAGTGAAGAAACAACTTGTACCCAGCTCTCCCACACACTCTGGATAAGCAACGAAAGCAACTTTTCCATGTTACTGACTGCAACAAACTTTAAAATAGATAGTAATTAGAGTATGAGAATCTGCCTCTTCCAATGGAATGTAAACCATTTGTATACAAAAATGCCTCTTCCAATGCAGTGTAGGCCATTGGTATACAAATATACCTCTTCCAATGCAGGTTGGTTTGTTTGTTGATGTTTAATGGCACTGCGACGGTCAGTCAAATGTGACAATGCAGTGTAGGCCATTTGTATACAAATATGCCTCTTCCAATGCAGTGTAGGCCATTTGCATACAAATATGCCTCTTCCAATGCAGTAAAGGCCATTTGTATACAAATAGGCCTCTTCCAATGCAGTCAGTGTAGGCCATTTGTATACAAATATGCCTCTTCCAATGCAGTCAGTGTAGGCCATTTGTATTAGAAATATGCCTCCAATACAGTGTAGGCCATTTGCATACAAATATGCCTCTTCCAATGCAGTGTAGGCCATTTGCATACAAATATGCCTCTTCTAATGCAGTGTAGGCCATTTGCATACAAATATGCCTCTTCCAATGCAGAATAGGCCATTTGCATACAAATATGCCTCTTCCAATGCAGAATAGGCTATTTGCATACAAATATGCCTCTTCCAATGCAGTGTAGGCCATTTGTATACAAATATACTCAAAAACAATTCCCTTTGTATAATCATCTTTTAATTATGGGATAAAAAAGGTGATATTCTTAATACTTTTTGCAAAAAACTACAAAACACACTAAAAGGTGAAAATGATCTTTCAGACAACAACAGAAAATTAGCACAACACAAATAATTTACATATCAGGACAAAAAGAAACCAGCAATTAAAAGCAGTGCTCACCTCGTTGCTTATCTGGAGTGTTCGGGAGCTGTGTGGAGGTTGTTTCATCACTAGCAGGCTGCTTATCTTTGCGATGAAGAAGTACACTGCGATATACATGGCTGACAGCCTGCGGTTGCCTTCTGTAGCACTTCATTATTTCTTGAAAAGAGTGATCATGCTCAGTGACCTACCAAAATAAAGATACATAGAAAAATGCAAGTTGAACATTCTTTGTTATCATCTTAAATGTTCATACTAAAATAGAAGCTTCGGAACCATGGGATAAATTCCAACTCAATCAAAAAGCTGTGTAAAGAATGAGTGTGTGATGTCACTCTACTTTTTGATTTTGGTTGAAAAATGTTATGCACAAGACTCACTCATGTCCTTTGTAAACACTAACACAAGCGATTTCAAATATATACAAGTTTATTTACTGTTCCATACACAATGGACAAGTTTGGATGAAAATCTAAATGTTCTGATAAGACCATCAATCCCTACCTTCCCACCCGAATATCTTTTGAAATCTCTCTCTTTAGTAAAGAGCTAAAAATAAAAATTGGACCATTTCCATATAGCTAATTGAGTCATCATTCAATACAACATTCCAGTCCTCATGCGCAGCAGAACAAACAGACACACTTCAAATATTATGTAGGAATGGAAGGAGAATCTGACTATACCCTGCATATGATATAAACAGCACAAAGAAGAAGTTGGTCTATGTGTCTGTCCTTCATTAGGTCAATGTGGTTGACAAGGGAATGCTCCAGGCAGGTCCACACCATCCTCCTTAAATCATCCCCAAGATTTAACCTTGAACACAAATCCAGCAGACGAATATTCATCATGTGATACATCTGTCAAAAAAAAAAAATCAACTACAATATACAGCAGATTAAAATCAAGCATTACATTTTTAATGACTACTTCGTTAACCCTTGCTCTACCAGGGCTTTAAAAAAAGAGAGGCCAATTTTCGTAACTTTTTTTATATATGCATTTTTGACAACTTTCCTTTCATTTTCTTTAATTACAAGTTTGGTTGGAAAGGAAGCTAAGATAGTAATGAAAGCCAAATTAGGAAATATTGGACAAAAATATGCAAATTAAGTAATTTTTGGACAAATTTGGCAATTTTTGCACAATTATAACTTCTTGTCAATAATGAAAACAGAGATTTGTGTAACATATTTAGATTCTTTGTCAAATTTCCTTTCCAATGATGCTAATCTACAATTTTTAGAAACAAAGGAAAGATGCCCAAACATCAAAAATGTTTTTAGTCAAATGACCCCTGAAAACTGCAGCAGAAAAATTATTACGCAGTAGTCTCGGTGAGACTCAAACCTGGTGCGCTTGCGTGCTGATCGCATTCATATCCACTAACACTACATATCATTGAAAATGCTGTGGTAAAATTTAATTATTATAGGAGAGTCCAAATAGAGAAGGAAGGGGGGGGCTTTATTTAATATCAAATAAATGAAAGGAAATTAAATTGTGAGCACTTTTGAATGGCGGTTCAACGAAGCATGTGCGATGTACGGTTTTGGTACACAAATTTTGGAAGGAAAAAAAACTGGCAGAAATTAATGGAAATTTTTCCATAACAAAAGATTGCAGGTAGGGATTATAAAAATTAGACCAGATATCAATAATATCATGTCTTAGGATTTGCAAGTTTGATTTTGAAGCAAAAGTGTGATCTTAAAAAAATTTCAATTTTTGAGTTTTACCCATTTTCAAGTTACTTTTTCTCAAAATTCTGTAATATGGCCCCTATAAAAGTTACATTTTGTGAAAGAATTATCTAAGTACTTTAAAATGATGCCAAGATTACTCCTATAGGACTTTGGTTAAAGTCCCAATTTCATTTTTTTTAAAAGGTGGTTTGAAAACCGCAATAATATCGCTGTGTGGTACAGTAAGGGTTAACCAATGAATTTGCAAATGATTATTGTTATTCCTCTCATCAAGGTTTATCATAAACTGCACACACCCATTTTCAAATCAATCATCAATAAGGCTAACAAGTCACAACAAAATTTATGTTTCCTAGTCCCTTATGTTTCTGCAATCAAATTAAGTTTCGAGTGCACTATGGAGAAAAGTTTAGGAAATGTTAAGTGTGAAAGTGGCACCCACTTAGAGCAGTGAAACAGTTGACCTTGGATAATTTGTGTCAAGACACCTTTTTGACTTCTGGATTCAACTTTCAGTCTACCAAATGCTCCCTCTTCCCACTGCCCACAATTTACTAATAAATGTTTGAATGTATCATGAATAATCCAGAATACATTTGATGGATACTGAAACCTTTAATGCGATCGCTTCACTTGTTACACCAGATGCACTTGTTGTATGTCTACAGAACAAAGCACCTTCATATTTATTCATCATTGACAAACCAGAGGGTAGGCACTGTGGCTGCATCTCACGAGTGGAATAAATTCCTCTATTTATCAGATTTTTCACATTCTGGTAGTTTTTTTGTGAAGCCCTTGAAAACTTATCTTTTCGCTTTACTACTTTGTGTTCTATCATTTTACTTATTCATTAATCAAATGCTCGTTATAATGTAATACTAGGCAAAGAACAATTACAGAAGCTGGTAATTTGTCACTATAGTTGCTGCAAACAGCTGGTTGTTAATGTAATGATTTGAAAACTTTGTGGATATAATTACTGATGAATGAATATGCATGTATAGGAATCAAGCTGGTGCATCAGGGAGTACAAGATGTGTCTTCATCCTCATAAGAGTTCTGTTCTACTGGAGGTTAAATCATCATCTGCACCAACTTAACATAACAACATGCATATTCATGTGTGATTTCTATGTAAAAGTTTGTATTTTCAAAAATTTCATAAACAATAAACAGGAAACTCTTCATAGCGATATGAATAAATACCAACCACTACAATATAAATGCTGATCTTGAAAGATTATGAATAAATGCCAACCACTACAATATAAATGCTGGATCTTAAAAGATCATGAATAAATGCAAAGCACTACAATATAAATGCTGGAACTTGAAAGATCATGAATATAAATGCTGGATCTTGAAAGATCATGAATAAATGCCAAGCACTACAAAATAAATGCTGATCTTGAAAGATCATAACACTTTTAAGGTATATTCCTGGGAATTTTCATTTTCATATATGATAGAAATAATGGCAAAATTTAAACATCTAGTGAATTAATGGCAAATCAACAGCTCTATGATTGTGAGTATAATGAGAATGCATGCTTAAATCATGTAGATGAGGAAAGCCAATTCAGTTTATACACACTAGAAATCAAAAAAGTTAAGGCTGATGTTCATACTTGGCCAATGCCAGGAATGTTCCTGTGACCTAATTCCTACGAGGTAGTGAACCCAAAACCCTGGTGTGAAAGAATTAATTTCTTTTCTGTCCCTGGCATAATAAAATGTACAAGGTTGACTAATTCTCTTAAAATATGTAATAATTGTAAAATACTAATGGTACCTTTCTGAAGTACATTCCTATAGAGCCTGTTCTCTTTGGTTTGACATAGAACTTTAGCTTGGGAGCGGACTCTACATGAGGGGCCTCTGCATGGGGGGCCTCTGGCTCGGTGGTTTTCTGCTCAGTTTGCTGTGATTGTGGTACTGTTGCTGGCGAGTGAATAGAAGATGTGGCTAAGAAGATCAACTTCTGAGCAGCAGATGGAGAAGTAGGTCCTAGCTTTATACGACCATCTTTGTCTATAAAATATCAGTCATTGAATATCAATGCAGCAATGTTTTAAAGCATGACTAGTACAAATAATGAATTGGTAAAGTACACACAAACATAAGTGACATTTAATCAATAAGACTCTTTATATTACTTCAAAGTCAAGAACATATTATTTATCCACATAGGTGTACACAAGATATTCTGAAGTTTCTTACTAATGGAATCAATAATTAGTAGGAATTGAGACCACATAAATGAGAAATTTATCAGACTTCTCAAGTACAAAGAACTCAGATAATTATCAAAAATGTATACCTTTTATCGCAAGGTAAATTGTCTGTTGTTTCATTGGTGTGCTGGGTGCTGATACTGCTGAGTTTGTGCTGGCCAATGATCCAATCGCAGGGCTTGTGGGTACACTGTGTGATTTACCAGTTTCTTTTGCAGGCACTGAAAAATAAAACAAATCTTTTACGAACAGTCAGACTTGTTTTATGAGATTCGCCAGATGTTTCATAGAATGGGAGAGTCTTATATTACAAACAAAACTGCCTTGGAAAGGTGCAACAAACTTACCCCACTAACCGTAAGCGGGATATTTATAATTATACTTACTTCCATGCTATAAATATGCAATCTGGTCCAAAGACCTGATTCTAACGCACTTCTAACCGACCTTAAAAAAAAAGTTACCAGCCCAGCCCTGACCTCCATAATACCTCTAACATCCCTCACTTTACATTCCACCGAGGCCTTACAAGAGGGAAGATGGGTCGGGACATATGAAAGGTAAGTATAACTCTCGTAAATACCCCTGATATGCCTAGCAGGGTAAATTTACTTAAAGTTATACCTTACCTTCCATGCTATAAATATGCAATCAGAATGCAACCGAGGATCGGAAGGGAGTTCAGGTTGAAGCCCAAATTTTTAAAGGCTGATCCTAATACTCGCACTAGTTTTATCCTACTTAAAGGACTAGATTCCTTATCCTCTTTAAGGACAACAAACCTCTGAATAGGAACTACTATAAAACAGTAAACCACTCCTAGTCATAAAAAAGGAACAGGAAACAACCTGTTTAGTAATAACTGAGGCATGACGTAGACGGAACATAGGTTAGTCACCCGAAAACGCATGTTAACAGAATCTGTTAGTAAAACTGTAAACAACGCCCAATATGTCACGGCAAAGACTTACAAGGTTGGCCAGAGGACCGGAGCGGTTTAGGTAAACATGAGGGGAACAAAACTATCTGTAAAGTTAAGCTAATATAAACTGCCAGAACAGTGGCAGAATTTTGTTCCTAAAAAATATTCGAAATGGAAAGTGCCTAAGCCCGGCGAAACTTTGTTAGTAAAACAACGAACTAAGAATTGCCTAAACAAAGGCAAAGCTTCGTTAGTAAAAGTAAACAAAATAAAAAAGTACCTGCACAATGGAAAAAACATTTTGTTAGCAAAATAAACAATATAAACGTGCCAAAACAGCGGCCAAAATTCATTAGTAAAGGACTTAGACATTAATAAATTAACATAAGAATAGTAACTGAAAAGAGAACGTGTATGAATCCAGACAGTAGCCTTGCCGAATGGTTCTCAGTATCCACTTGTCCATGGTAAATTTTGTCCCACGCCTTGGAGAATTTCCCCAACGCCCCTTCCCCCCCCCCCCGACCTGACTGCCTGTCAGCAGGGGCATCAGGGATAGGTCAAAGGTACTGCCCCTTGCCCTTTCCACACCCTCGTGAGGGAGAGGCCCCGCTCTGCATGCAGAGGGGAAGGAGCGTCGACCGCTCTTTGCCACATTTACTCTGCCAGTCCACGAAGTGGACTCCTAATCCAGACGGTAGCCTTGCCGAATGGTTCTCAGCACCCACTTGCCCATGGTGACTTCTGTCCCACGCCTTGGAGAATTTCCCCATATGCCCCCCCCCTCTTCCCCCGACCTGACTGCCTGTCAGCAGGGGCATCAGGAATAGGTCAAAGGTACTGCCCCTTGCCCTTTACCCACCCTCGTGGGAGAGCGGCCCCTGCTCTGCATGCAGAGGGGAAGGAGCGTCGAATGCTCTTTGCCATGTTCACTCTGCCAGTCCACGAAGTGGACTCCTGGCGAGAGGAAAAAGATGTGTCGGGCCTCGCTGTCGTGCTAGCTGCCCCTCGCAGAGGTTGGAGGTCGGCGAAGTGCGGGTGGAGATGACAAGGGCTTTGTCTTCGCCAACAGCTTCTTAGTCTTTCTAAGATCATCCTGTGGCCGGCGTGGCAAGACAGGACATCTCGGAAGCGACCTGCGAAGCGTTCCGGGACTTCTGTCGGCAACCAAGTTGGTCGACTGTCGCGTCGACAAATCTGAGTCCGGCTAACAAAGGTGCGGTTGTCGGAATGACGTCAACCAGCAGATGTCTGTGCAGGACCGAGTCCAACCCCTGAGTCACCCATACGGTGAGAGCTTGGTATTTAAAGCCCCGCCGTATGTCCCGGTCAGCGGTCAAGGATCTTCTTGGCCCTGGCCACAGCGCTTGACACCGCTGGAGTGCCGCTCGCGGGCTGGCGGAGGAGTTGCCATACTCCTTCCGGGATCAAGGTGTGCCTACGAGTGTCTGGTAGGCAGCTGGCTGGACGCGAGTGGCCCAATCAACCTCTTTGTTGTAGGCCATCCAGTCCTTGGTGGAGTCCTTGCCAATGCTGTACCCTGGTCGCCAGGAAAGCATCAATGGGGAATTGCTTAGCTGCTGAACTGTAGTGAGTAGTGTGCGCTGAGACTGTGCACCAGTCTCTATGAAAGGTGCTCCCACTACATCCAGATTAATCTCCTGTGCTAGGAAATCTAGGAGCTCATGAATTTTAAACATTTTGTACAAAAGTCTATTGTTATGCAAATATAATATGCACACTTCACCTCAACATGAAGTGTAGACAATGCTCTTCACATATATGATCATTTGTGCAAACAAAATCCCAACATCCACTTTAATTTAAAAGATATCAAAGATACAAATATTTTCATTGGTGTGCAAATAATCATGCTCACTTGAACAGTACCCCTATGCCAAGTTACATGAATGTACACCATTAGTAACTTAAGTTATGAAAACTTTAACCAAAAACTTTAATCTGACAAATATTTTCATTGTTAAGCAAATAAGCTAATTAGTATGCACACACAACCCCCTAATCATGCTCATTTGAACAGTACCCATGTCCTCTACCCCTATGCCAAGTCACATAAATGCACACCACTGAAAAGTTGTGAAAACTTCAACCAAAACCTTTAACCAAAACTGTAACCTAACAAAAAGATTTCCCGGTCCCATGGCCACCTTGTCTTACCACGGACGGATGACTTAAAAAGACTAGAAAAAAATGCCAAACAGTGCAAAAACCTGTATGGTTTAAAATTAAATTTTATGCAATTTTTTGAACTTCTTCAAATTTCGATTAATCTTTTTTCAAAAATTTAAGTTAACCCTCATCAAAAAATTTGAGTTTCTGAAAGAAGTATTTGAGCTCTTTAAATGATACCAGGATTACTGCTGTGGGCATATTTGAAGAAGTAAAACCAGAACCAAAAGATTCTGTAGTGCCGATGCTTTTTTCCATGCTGATTGATTTTGTATTAACTGTTATGCCATTGAATATCATGTAATA
Organism: Chiridota heheva; assembly: GCA_020152595.1. Classification (NCBI taxonomy): domain Eukaryota; kingdom Metazoa; phylum Echinodermata; class Holothuroidea; order Apodida; family Chiridotidae; genus Chiridota; species Chiridota heheva. The sequence continues at coordinate 439,317 of JAIGNY010001023.1, forward strand.
TTTCACACGACATAAAGTGTGCTTGAGATATCGTGTTTACAAGCTCTTTTTAGCAAAATCATATTAAGCCCCGCCCACTATGCATATTAATAAAAAATAATGTTTTTCTTTTTTGAATGAAGATGTACAAACTAGCTAACATCACAATTCTACAAAACGTGAAACGAAACAGACATATGATTGTTAAAAAAGAGCATTTCAAGATTTTCACATTAAGCCCCACCTACTCATTAATATGCATGACATCACCACCGAAAACAAGTGGGCAAATCTACAGATCATGGGTTATCTGTGTACAGCACATGACGTGAATTCAGTTTGTCCTTTTTGAGATATACCACGTTTACACGGTCTTCTTAGCAAAACTATATATATTAAGCCCCACCTACTATGCATATTAATGAAATTCAACTGTTTTATACAATGAACACATACACACTACACTGGCTAACAACATAATTAAACTAAATGAAGATGTACAAACTAGCTAACATCACAATTCTACAAAACGAGAAACAAATCAGACAAATGATTATTAAAATATGAGCATTTCAAGATTTTCACATTAAGCCCCGCCTTACTCATTAATATGCATGACATCAACACCAAAAGCAATCTACAGATCATGGGCTATCTATCTGTGTACCAAATATGATATGAATTGAGTTTACCATTCTTGAGATACCGTGCTTTACAAGCTCTTTTCAACAAAATCATTTTAAGCCCCGCCCACTATGAATATTAATCAAATTCAACATTTTGACATGATGAACATGTACACACTAGCTAGCAACATAACTAAACCAAATATAATACAAAGCAGACATGTCGTTGTAAAAATATGAGCATTTCAAGATATTTACAGTCAACCCTGCCCATTCATTAATATGCATGTCATCACCACCAAAACAATAGTGCACATCTACAGACCATGGGCTATCTGTGTACCACATATGACAAGAATCCGGTGTATGCTTCTTGAGATATCGTGCTTAAGAACTTGCTGTCACAGACACACACACACACATATACACGTCAGCATGACTGCATGCTATTAGCATCGGAACCAATAAAAAATTTTAAATGGATGTCAAATCGATCGTGCCACAATTGCATTGAATTTTAAAGGTTAAACTGATCTGGTTTGGAATAAATGCCGTTTCTCTTATGATCAGCTGCCTTCTTTAAGCAAACAAGCGAATGCCACCACTAGGAATCCAAATCAATTAAGAGAGGGACTGGTCAACGTCTGGTCATGGGTGCAATTATCGCTTTGTAATCTTTTTCTTATAGTAACATGGCTGATATCCTCATGTTTAGCTTTTCAAAAAAGAAAGTAGAGAACTTACCAGAATTTGTCAACTCCTTCTTTACATTTGGTGTGACTACTTTAAGAACCTGTGTTTGAGACTTTGGTTTTTCATTTGTGGATGGAGAGGACACTTGAGCATCTTCTGTAAAGAGTCGCCTCCTGGCAGAGCCAGGTGAAGGAGAACCGAAACGATCATGCGCTGACGTCGGGGACATAAGAGGATCTACAATCAATATGAGAAATAGGAGTAACAGCATGGATCTACAAGTCATTTACAACCAGAGTTGGAATTTATTATACATTTCCCGGTTTTAAATAGAGGTGTTGAAAATCTCCCCATGAAATATCGTGAGACAACTTATATTAATGTAGTAAATAGATCTTAATATGCTCCCTCTTTCGCAATTTAATGTGATTCTCATTGCACAATTACATGGGGGACATTTTTGGAGCATATGTTTATCACATATACTGTTGCTTACTCATACAAATTCATGAGTATGCATGTGCATCAGTGAGTACAAGAAGCTTCTGACCTCATGAGAGCTCTTTTCTACTGGAGGTTAAATCGTCATCTGCACCAACACACATTCATATATGATTATGATATATGTACAATTACGTATGTAGAATTTCATATTTTCAAACATTTCATAAACAGGAAACTCTTCACTTACATGAATAAATGGTAACCACTACAATGGTAATGTTGGATGTTGAAAGGGTAAATTACATGTAGATTGTGGTTTCTTTAGAAACCTGAAGGTGCCACTGGGTTGTTACTTGGTGAGTTAATGAGAAGTAATGTTGTGTCATGCACATGATGGGATATGTCAACTTTAAGGTTAATTTACTCAACTAAAACCTATGATGCAAGAAAATGCCCAATATATTGGAGACACCTAAAGAGTGCAACATGTCATAAAGTGGCAATAAAACTCCAGGGTATGTGAAAAAACTCCAGGGTATGTAAAAAAACTCCAGCGCCTACACGCAAAAAGTTCGCTTACCTTTCCTTATTTCTGTTACTCCAGCAAGTTGCCTTATTCGAGGGTGGATGGGTGAACCAAGCCCCTGGGGCATTACCGAGACAGAGCCACCTTGGTTTGGTGCCGCATTCTCCACCTGATTGGGTGGAGTTACATCCTCACAGGTTGGTACTCCATCTTTACAGTCACTCAGTGCATCCCACAGTGGTGAGCTGCTTCTCCATGCTCGATCTTGGAGGATGTCTTCCTCGATCTGTTGGTAAGATTCATTATTTCTCAATATGCTGGCCTTTCATATTCTAATGAATTCAGAAGTAAACCAGACATCGCAAAAGATACAAATTCCCTTACTGCTAATAACATGCTTTCCACCCTATGTCACAACTGCCATCCGACCCTCTGTTCTGCATGATGTCCTATATCCCTCCCTACAGGAAATCATAACATGAAATCCAGATACCATCCGACCCTCTGTTCTGCATAATGTCCTATATCCCTCCCTACAGGAAATCATAACATGAAATCCAGATACCATACCACAACATGACCCATATGCCATCACACTTGCAATCAAGATAACATCTCTCAATGTGCCTTGCCACCCTGTCCTATATACCATGCCACCCTGTCTCACATGCCATCGTCCCTGTACCATGGGCCATCCTACACTGTCCCACATGCCATCCTTCCATGTACCACATGCCATCACACCGTCCTACAGGCCATTCCATCCTATCCCACATGCTATCCCACCCTGACCAATGTGCCATCCCACCTGAAATCTAGACATGTCATCCTGTCTCATATCATTACTCTGTACCCATGCCATCCCACCTTGTCCCAAATGCCATCCCAGCCTGTCATAAATGCCATGACACTACTTTGTTTCACATGCCATGCAACTCTGTCCCACATGCAATCCCACCCTGTCCTATATGCCATGACATCCTGTCCCACATTCTATGGTGCCTGTCCGACATCCCACCCTGTCCCACATGCCATCCCATCCTGCCCCCATGTCATACCACCATCGGAGTTCAACTTGACTCTATTATGGTTCCACTCCAGCGAAACCTTAGTTTTTTACTATTCATTTCTAAGACACTTCATTAAAAATTCAATTCACTAGTCAGTTCTATTATTCAACTTTCTTTTCATCCCAGAATAAATCCTTTAATTGCTGCTATTCAAGTCTGGAATGCAGTTGTTCTCCTTTATATAAAATTCTCTTCATAAAAATACTTGGAATTCCTTTCCTAGGGCAGCAGCCTTTTGTAGTAGCTGAACAACGCATGAAGCCGGATGGACAATAGATGTGGATGGACGGACAACTGGTAAAAATGCTCTATTCCCTCTTTACCAACTTTGTTGGCGAGGGGATTATCATTAGTCTTGATGCACAATTTTATGAACTCCTACCAAAAGAAGAAAAAGTGAGTTTGGAAAGTGAAGAAAAAAGCTATTTGAAATGTTGCAATTTGAACAATTCAATTTAGCAGAGAATTAAAAGAGTTTCTGCTCACAGATACTAGATTCATGTTTTGTAATGGCACCCTCTTTGTAAGCATGACAACATACCCTGTTCAAGTGCTTGACAATATCTCTGGGTAGACCGTCTTCAGCCCTCAGTAACAGTTCAATGACCTTGTAGAAATGATATGATGCAATACTAAACACCTTCAGGATCCACGGGAACATCCTGCAATTCAAAAAATAACAAGAAAAAGAACATGTTTAGTGGTTCTGATGCAGTCTTTCATTGTTGGTTTTCAAGTTTTATACTAACTGGCATTGCATTGCAAATCATAAAATATGTTAAAAAAAATACATTCATAAGCCATGCCCACTATGCATATCAATCAAATAGAACCTGTTGACAATATTACAATTATGACCTAAAACATGCATATGATTGAACATTTATCACTTGTTTTAATAATTTTATATAAAACCCCACTTGACTTTACCACCAAACAATGTCACATAAACGGACCATAATTCATCTGTGTACCACATACAGAGCTGTGACCGTTTAGCGTGTACACGCTACACGCTCGCAAATCTTATAAACGTTTACTAAATACTTCATTGCGAGTTATCGTTTTTCAGTGTCTTGCCGTTGAAAATCAATATGATCATTCATGATTCAAATCGCACACACATTCAGCTGACAAAATTCCATTCAATGACTTTTTACAAACTGTAAACCCGATTAGCATAATCCTTTTTAAATGTGCAAATCACAAATGCGCAGTAATCACCAATGAATAAGAATATTATGCACTTTGATTTCGCCGAAATCTGAGTAATTTAACTTGAAAAATGCACCGCAAATGTGCAGCAGTAAACAGTGAAACTGACAATAGGCCCAACGTAAGGCCATAAGGCTTTAAATCCCATGCAATCAGGGCCCATTTAACAAGCTATTAAATCGATCAAAAAACACTTGAAAAATACTTGAATCGTGACAATCAGTACATTTACATGTAAATATTACCTGATGAGTCAAATAAATTTTGCAAGAAAGAAAAAATATTGCATAATAAACAAACAGAAAAAGGTTTTAGCAGAGCTGAAATTGTGCATGCGTCACAAAGATGGCGGCCATTTTTTCGAGAGGACTGATATTTCAGAACTTCCTGGTGGTGGCGGCGTAGTTTTGAAATGTTTTACGGCGAGGTATATCATTGGCCTAGTGTGCAAGATTTTCACAAAAGAACTTTTATAAGCCGTAGCGAATAGCACAAAAAAGTTACGCGATGTTGAGTTTAAATGACATTGAAAGGAAGTTCTCTGTTTTTTCTAAACTGAATTTCTATGCAGGTTTTCCATAAAAATGATGATATATACTGTAGAAGTAACCTTTTTACGATTTGGAAAGCAAACCTCAGCATCTACTTGGGCAATGTAGTCAATACTTTTGACATACTGGTTGCGTGATTTTTTTTACTTCGCCTCGTAGTTTTGGAGCAATTTTGGTGTTTCCGATAATTATGGTACTAAACGCGTGTACACGATGCACGCTCGCTTGTTTTGGCGTGTACACATTTACTAAAATCCCTAAACGTTCACAGCTCTAACCACATACCACATGTGTGTGATGTTTTTAAGGTTTTTGGATCATTTTCATATTAGAAGATAGAACCTGTTGACAACATAAGAATGTACACAATAACTGACAATATCAATATTATGGACAATATGCATGACATCACCATGAAAAACAACAGAGCACACCTACAGACTATGGCCTATCTGTGTACCACATAACAGTATATGGCTATTTAGATATTGTGTATCAAGCTCTTTTCAGCAAAATCATTTGAAGCCCCACCCACTATGCATATTTATATTCAACATTTATATACCATGAACATGTTGATACCAGCTAACAACATATTTATACCAAATATCAAACAAAACAGAAAGGTAATTGTTAAAATATGAGCATTTCTAGATTTTAACACAAAGCCCGCCTACTCATTAATATGCATGACATCACTGGCAAAAACAATAGGTCACATCTACAGACCATGGGCTATCTGTGTCCCGCATATGACATGAATCTAGCCAGTGTATCTTTCTTGAGATATCGTGCTTACAAACTTGCTGTCACAGACACATACACACACACAAACATACATATAAATTTACCCCGCTAAGCATAGTGGGGATATTTACGAGAGTTATACTTACCTTCCATGCTATAAATATGTAATCTGGTCAAATGACCTGATTCTAACCCACTTCTAACTCACCTTAAAAACGTACTTACCAGCCCAGTCCTGACCTCCATACTATTTCTACTAACCCTCACTTAACATTCCACCAAGGCCTGAAAGAGAGGGGAGGCGGGCAGGGATGCATGGAAGGCAAGTATAATTCTTGTAAATATCCCCGCTATGCTTAGCGGGGTAAATTTACTTCTAGTTATACCTTACCCTCCATGCTATAAATATGCAATCAAATTGCAATCGAGGATAGGAAGGAAGGGAGTTCAGGTCGCAGCTTAATTTTCTAAAGGCTGGTACTAAAACTCGCACTAGTCTTATCCTGCTTAAAGGACGAAATTCCTTCTCTGCTTAAGGACGAAAGACCTCCGAATAGGAACTATCAAAAATAGTAACCCACTGCTAGTTATGACAAGAGAACAGGGAGCACTCTGTTGAGAATAACCGAGGTAAAACTTCTACTGAACAAAGGTTAATTATCCGCGAAAACATGCGAACATAATCCGTTAGTGAACAGAATCAAACTGTAAACAACGCTCAAAACGCCATGACAAAAACTCACCAGGTTCGTCAGAGGACCGGAGCGATTTAGGGAACAAACCGTCTGTAAAGTTAAACTAAGCAGAAGCTGCCAAAACAGCGGCAGAAACGTGTTAATAAAACATAAACAAAATAAAATGTGCCGAAGATCGGCAAAATTCCTTTAGTAAAACAACAAAAGAACAATCGCCAAAACAACGGCAAAGTTTAGTTACTTGGAATAAACAAAATAAAAAGTGCCTAAACAATGGTCAAAATTTTTTGTTAGTCAAAAGAAACAAATTAAACGTGCCAGAACAGTGGCCAAAATTCTTTAGTGAGGGATTAGGAAGTTAAGAAATTTAACTTAATGACCTCCAACAGAACGAGAGAACATGAATAATTGAAAACAAGAATATTCACCTCAAGAAAGAGGTGGTCCTCCTCTTGAAAGAACGTCCCTTGCAACTCCGCCTTGATAGTCTGGTATATCCTTCAGATGTGCGGAGACGAACGTGGCTGGTGTTTTCCATACCGCAGCATAAAGAATCTCATTGAAGGGAACCCCACCAAAAAGTGCAATTGATGTAGCTATGCTTCGTACCTGATGTGCCTTAACCGAACGTTCCGTGAATAACGCGGATTTATTGTACGTGATTGCCTAAATAATCCAACGTCCTATAATTTGCATATAGATATTTCGATATTATCGATATCTATTCCATATTTTCCAGGCAATATATTGATATTGCATAATGCTCAATATCGCCCAAGCTTAGTAGCGAGCGACGGAAGGAAAACAAGTTCCGGTAAAAATTATAATGTTAGATTCTTGGCTAAGAAGGCCAGGTCGAGCACGAGTTGAATGTTCCCCCCCCCTTCCTTCACCGATTCAAAGCGAATATGGCCCTTTTAGAGCGAAAGCGCGTGAATGGCGCCTCTGGCGTCTAGCAGAGGCCGCAGAGAGTAAAAATACCATTTTGATCGTTAGTTCATTGAGTGGACATTCTGGCAAAGGCTCAAACGCAGCCTGTGCTAATGTCTCGAGAACCACCTGCATATCCCAGGGGGGAGCGAGGTTTCGAACTGAAGGTCTTTGTAAGAACATTCCTTTAATCAATCTTTCCAGAGGCTGTGCGTCGGTGACGGTTGAGCCATCTAGAAAGCTCCAGTGGATAGCTGCTATGGTTGTTCTTAACCCCTTGACTGTATTAAGACCCTGCAACACAAGGGATTCGCGATTAGAGGCCACACAGTCAAATGGAGTGCTCTTGGATTGTGGTACAGTTTGCCGGAGCCCGGGATTGAAACTAACTTGTCCGTGACCGAAAGCTCATATGGGAAATCTGCAACAAGATTTGGCCAGTTGGGAGCTACCAGAAGAAACATGGGACACTGATCGTACATCACATTGCCCAGTAATCTCGATACCAGAGCGAACGGTGGGAAGACGTAGCCCACGAAGTGGGTCCACCTGATCGTGAACGCGTGGACTTTCCAGACCCTCGGGTCAGGTGTCAGAGCGCAAAAAATTGGTAGCTTGTGGTTGTCTACGGAAGCGAACAGATCTACGTCCGGGAGACCGAAGGTCAACCAAATCGTCTTGGCCACCAGCGGGAGGAGGGCCCATTCTGTCGGGGGAGGGGGGGAGGATAACAGATCCACGATCGTGTTCTCCTTGCCTGGCAGGTGGACCGCCTTGAGTGTGACCTTGTTCGTCATGCACCAAGACAGAAGGGACTTGGCTAGGATCCAAAGACTCCTGGATCTCGTGCCTCCCTGTATGTTGATAAACGCCACTTCCGTGGTGTTGTCGGTGTGTATGAGAGCAGTCCTAATCTGTACCCGTGGTAGGAAATGTACAAGAGTCCGGCGTACTACCTATACTTCCAACAGATTGATGTGCTGACCACACGAACTGTCCGTTCAAAATCCCGCAACTTGGAACCATGCTTAATGCACTCCCCACCCCGTCAAAGAAGCATCGGTCACCACTGACACTAAAGGTCTGACGGGTGGAAAAATCATTCCCTGTGACAGGTGTGAGTGGACGCACCACCAAAAAATGTGGTGGACCACCGCCTGCATACGGAGGACGAAGACACTTGAGGTCTCTCCTGGATGGTATGAAATGATCCAGTGGATGGAAATTGTAGATCCGTCATGTAAAACCTGCACATGGGGACTACATCTACTAGGCTGGCTAGGTATCCTAAGAATACCAGCCAAGCTCTCGCCAGCGACGCTGGTAGCGAAAGTAGTAAGTCGGATCCCACCCTCACGGCTAGGATCCACTCCTACGTCGGTCGTATACGACCTTGAGTAAAATCTAGGACTGCTCCCAGAAATGTGGGAGTCTGAGAAGGAACTAGGTTGGACTTGGCGAGGTTGATCACCCACCTTAAGTCCTGTGGACTACGTTTGTGTGTTCCGCAACAGTGGCTGCGTCTACTGCGATGATCAACCAGTAGTCTAGGTACAGAAAGTTTCTGATGCCTTGCTTTCGTAGGAAGGCCGCTATAACTCTCGTTATCCGGGTGAAGAACCTCAGGGCAGTCAATAGCCCGAAGGGTAACCCCCTGAATGTGTGCGAAACTCCCTCGAATTGGAATGAAAGAAAACGCCTGTGTTCCTCGAGCATCGGCACATGGAGACATGCGTCCGCGAGGTCAAGAAAGGTGGCCCGCAGGCCCCTTGTCAACTGAGGGAGGATGGAGTGAAGAGTCTCCCATCTTGAACTTCAACGGACTAATGAACCTGTTGAGTGGTCTCAGATTGATTATCGGGTGCCACTTGTTGCCCTTCTTGGAGGCCAGGAAAAAAGTGGACTTAACGAGGTTCCTAGGAAGATTCGAAATGGGGGTGATGGCACTCTTCGCCAGCAGCTCCCCGATTTCTGTCCTCAACAACTCTGCGTGGTCGCTCAGGTGAGCCGTGGGGCAAAAGATCCCCCCTTGGGGCGGGGGTAGTCGTGAACTCTAGACGGTAACCCTGACGCCCCCTGACTGGAAGACATGTCAAACGCTGTCACTTGCCCTTCCCCCTTCCTCGGAAAAGGCACCCGCTATGCATGCAGAGGGGAAGGAGCATTGACTGGTCTCTGCCATGTTCACTCTGCCGGTCCACGAAGTGGACTCCTGGCCAGAGGAAGAAGCTGTATAGGGTCCCGTTATGTGTTACGGCAACGATGGACCCGTCGCTGGTTAGACGTACCCCGGCCCTGAACGGGGGCCAAAGGGCGGCAACGTGCAAGAAAAGAAGAAAACAAATTTGTCTTCCCTAACAGCTTCTGAGTCTTCCGAAGATTGTCCTGGCGGCCAGCTTGGTGCTACAGAACATCTCGGGCCTTTTGTTGGTAAGTGCAGAAGGTCCGTCTAAGCGGCATCAGAGAGTCCAAGGAGAGGGAGAACATTCCCCCCTCTCCTGGACTACCTTTGTGGAGGCTTGGGTGAGTTGGTCGACTGTCGCGTTGAGCAAATCCAAGAGTCCGGTTAACAAAGGCGCTGTCTTTGTAAGGACGTCAGCTGGTAGATGCCTATGCAAATCGATTCTAAGCCCTCTGTCACCCATACGGCAAAAGCTTGGTATTTAAAACCCCGCCGTACGGCCTGGTCAACAGCTGTTAGGAAATCTTCCCTCCGCTGGACCGCAGGATTATGAAATTTCTTAGCCCTGCCCACAGAGCTGGACACCGCTGCGGTGCCGCTTGCCACACTCCTTCCGAATTAAGGGGGTGTTGATGAGCGCCTGATAGGCAGCTCATTGGACACACGTTGCCTTGTCAACTTCTTTGTTGTAGGCTGTCCAGTCCCTGTCCGGGGTTTTGGCCCAATGGTGAACCCTGGTCACCAGGGAGGCATCAATGGAAAATTTTCTAGCAGTTGGCTTAATATCGCTCGGAGCTGTCTACACTGAGACTGTGGGCCAGCCTCTACAGGAGGTGCTTCTGCAATATCCAGCTTGATTTCCTGTTCTAGGAAGTCAATAAGCTGGGCAACCCACTCCCGTTGTAAAAGGGGGTCCACTGGGGGAAAGGAGGGGGTTGTATGAATGGAGACAAAAACACTCTACCTAAAGTGTAGGCTACACGGGAAAGTCCTGTGAGTCGGACCGAAGAAATCTTGGACCCATGGCTACCTCGTCTTACCTCAGAAGACTTGTAAAGGTGAACCGGATAAAAAAAAAATTGACCAGTTCCAGTGATGTTGTGAAAACAACACGCTGAAAAGAAGTGAGGGTAAGTAGAGGTAATATGGAGGTCAGGGCTGGGCTGGTAACTACGTTTTTAAGGTCGGTTAGAAGTGTGTTAGAATCAGGTCATGTGACCAGATTGCATATTTATAGCATGGAAGGTAAGGTATAATTAGAAGTAAAAACACATATATACATACATACATACACATACATACATACATACATAATAATAATAATTATGCATTTTTAAAGCGCCAATCTATCTATGCAGACATAATTCGAGGCGCTTAAAAGGAACATAGCGAATAAATTGCATAGAACATATGAAATATACATATGACAAACACCAGGAATGTAAACAGTCAATCATAAGCAATGGTGAACAAATATGTTTTGAGATTGTTCTTAAAATCTTTAAGGAAGTACAACAACGAAGGTTCAAAGGAATAGAGTTCCATAGCTTAGGTGCAGCTATGAAAAAGGCCTTGTCATCAGCAGCAGTGGAAATTCTTGGAATAGCTAGAAGACCTTTATCTGCAGACCTTAGGTTGCGACATGATGAATATGGTGTGAGGAGTTCCTTGAGGTACATCAGTGATTTGCCATTGAGGGCTTTCCATGTGAGTAGCATAATTTTGTAGTTGATACGATGACGAATTGGAAGCCAGTGGAGCCGTTTTAAGATGGGTGTGATGTGATCATATTTTCTGGTTTTTGATCAACATACATACATACATACACCCATACACACAAACATGACATAGCTTCCTTATGCTATTAGCATCGGAACCAAAAATGATACAGATTTCACTATTTATCTTACAACATATTCTTGTATATAAGAATATATAGTATTAACTTATCCTTCATTAAGACTGACAAAATCTAAAAACTTGTCTTATTGTGAGCGGGTTTATCTTATCATGGTACATACCTCTGTGAATTGTACGCAAAGATGACAATCTCCATACAGCAGGCAAACAAAGACCTGTGAAAAAGGTCATGACCAAGCAGATTCTAAAGAAGATATAAACAGATTCAAACTTTCAACAGTACCTTATGTTGAAAACATGGTTTACTACAACAATTGCCATATATTCTTCACTTTTGATGTTTGTTTGTTTGATGAGGGCTTAACGGCACCATGACAACGAGGGTCAAATTGTGCCTGTTTTTACTATATTATTTGGATACTACTGTAATCATTACAAAACACTATGGGTAATGTAATGATTACCTTATTCCAGCAAATAGAGAATATGACAAAAATATTTTGTACTCATTTGTCTGTGTGGGGGTGCATTTGTATGCCATACATCTCCGAGGACCTGAACCTGTTTAACCACGACAACCGAGGACTACATTTCCCTGAGAACTCAAATACGAATCCTGCAAAGAATTTGCATGCAAATGCATTAGAAACATTGGGGGGGATAACGTTATTTTGACCAGAACCAAAAGGTTTTGTGGTTCTGATGCTTCTTTTTCATCAGCTGATTGATTTGTAAAATTTGTATTTACCTGTTATGTAATTGCATATCATGAAATATTTGTTCCAGGATATAGATTCATAAACCACACCACCATGCAGATCAAAAAAAAAAAAAAAGTTGACAACAATAGCATTTGCATAATAAGTATCATCAGTATCATAACAAGTATAATACAAAAATGGTTGCTTGTTTATTCTATTTGAAGAATTTGTCAGTAAGCCCCGCCTACTTATTAATATGCATGACATCACTACCACAACATTAGATCTTATGTACAGACCATAGCCCCTAATATAGCATAGATCTATAGACTATGGCCTATCTGCGTATCAAATATGACATGATTTCAGTTTACCGTTCTTGAGATACCATGTTTACAAGTTCTTTTCAGCAAAATCATATTAAGCCCCACCCAAAATGCATATTAATAAAATTCAATGTTTTTACATCGTGAATATGTACACACTAGCTAACATTATATTTATACCAAATATGAAATTAAACAGACGAGCGGTTGCTAAAATATGAACTATTTAAGATTTTTACATTAAGCCCCGCCTACTAATTAATAAGCTTGGGCGTTATTGAGCATTATTCAATATCGATATATCGCCTGAAAAATATCGATAATAACGAAATATCGATATGCAAATTATAGGACGTCAAACGTAAGTCGTGTGTACTGTTCTGGGCAAGGTAATCTCATCTCAGCTCAAAACAAGTCAAGTAAAACTTTTTGTACAAATTAACAGAAATCACTGCAAATTATATACATATCATCTTCAAATAAACACCCACTATGTTTAAAAATGTTCTTTACATGGTTTCTATCTCAAAAGATCAAGCACAGAAACATTGAAAAAGTTTAGGCTTCAGCATATTCTTAAAAAAAAAGGTTGTGGAACTGGTATTAAACCTACGCTGTATGCCTTACAAAAATCAGCTCCAATTCTTCTTAAAATTCCATAACTCACTTACTTCTTATGAAAGTTCTACTGAAAAGGCATTATTTGGGTAGCATTTTATAGACTTCTAGACATTCAGAAGTCCATTTATAATGCATATTATCCAATTTCTAGTCTGCCACAATCATCGCACGATTGTTGTCACTCAGAAGAAACAGTAATAGATGGTATGTGTGTACATAGTAAAGCACTGTACAGCAGTGATACAGTGTGTATATAGTTACTGCACTGTACATTATCTGGCAAGACCAGTCTGTCACTTTTACTTAGACTTTCTGAACGAACAAAATAGTGAGATATCTCATAGTTTTGTCAGTAATTTGTCAATTATTGACTGTTTGATATAAAAATTCAGATTCAGTATTCCTTTTGAGGAAACTTAACACGATGTTTGAGGATTCAACATCTTATGATTTTTGTTGTCTGAACATCGTAAACCATCCAGTATAAAGTTGAAGTATTGCCCAATGCCTCTGTACCAGCTAGTCCAGTGTAAGGATTTTGGGGTAATTGTATCACAATATTAATGTTTTAATAAAGTTTTCTCATAACTGATTGTCTGAAACTTTGATATAAATGAAATTGATTAACTTTTTGTGGCTGTTTAATAAAAAATACTTGGATGTTTGATAGTCATGTGTAGCTTTTTAATAGTTCATGTATTATTGTGTATTATGGAAAAAACATAATATCGATATATTGATACAACTCTTGCACTCAATATCGGTCATATCGAAATAGGTCAATATCGAAATATCGATATATCGCCCAAGCTTACTCATTAATATGCATTACATCATCATGAAAAACGTTAGGGCACATCTACGGATCATGGGCTATCTATGTAACAAATATGACATGAATCCAGTTCACCGTTCTTGAGATACCGTGTTTACAAGGCTTTTTCAGCAAAATAATATTAAGCCTCCCCCTCTTGCCCACTATGCATATTAATGAAATTCAACGTTTTTACATTATGAACATGAACACATCAGCTAACATCATATTTATACCAAATAGGAAACAAAACAAACATGCGGTTGCTAAAATATGAACATTTCAAGATTTGTACATTAAGCCCCACCTACTCATTAATATGCAAGACATCACCATCAAAAACAATAGGGAACAATAGGGCACATCTACAGACCACACGCTATCTGTGTACCACATATGACATGATTATAAAAAAACGTTCTTGAGATATCGTGTTTACGAGCTGGCTGTCACAAACATACATACACACACACATATATATATACATACACCCATACGTACACACTTACATACACCCACACATACAGGCATACACACATACATAAATAATCACGCCTTCATGACTGCATAGGTTACTGATGCTATCGCATCGGAACCAAAAAAAGTTAAATCCATCCGGGCCATAAAGCCCAAGGCCCCCGGTGTTTATCCCCGGTTAGATTGGCATAAGCAGATGAGAATACATAATTCCGCCAGTACATCAAAGGTCAACTCCCCAGCAACCCTGGTACTTATTTTACAGCTGAGTGGACTAGATTAAATAGAGTAAAGTGTCTTGCTCAAGGACACTACACAGTGCTCACGGAAACCCGGTACCTTTCGCATACGAGCATGAGTCCTTAACCACTAAGCCACTGCACCTCCACTACCATCCTGTCAAAGCTTTATGGCTAACAAAAAGGCATTAAACATAAAATATATCAGAATGTTTTATGTATTTAATCAAACAAGTGTTCACATCCTTTTCCTAAAAAAAGAGAAACTGAAATGTAAAAAAAAATGTACAAAAACATTGTTGTTCTTAACTTACAGACAAATCGGCATTTTCTGGAAGCCTCTTTTTCTCTGCAATCATGATATTTTCAAGAACTGCATAGTAGAGGCTTTCCCCCAGTCGCAACCGCCTCTTTGCGAAATCCAGAGGTGATCCGGTGCCATGCTCTGATGGCTGAGAAGGGGAACAAATTTAAGCTAATTTTTAATGTACTTGCATGCAGTTTCGTGTCGCATTTGGTAGTGTATAATTCTGGATCAATGTTCAGAAAAGTTGATGATAGCTTCACAACGATGAAGACAACAATAATAATAATAACAATTTTTTTTTTTTTTAAGGGAGTGCTTTCTTTGCCATCCTACTTCTCCCTCCCCTCCATGATCAAATACAATAGAATAATTAGTGTTTTTTTATAAATGTTGTTTAGGTACAATAATCCTCATTTGATGAACATCATAATCTATGTGTAATAAATGATGAATATGCAAGATGTGGCTGAAACATTTGGAAGTGAAGACATACATGATGTATCAATCTTATTAATGAATATGCATGTATAGGAAACAGGCTGGTGCATCAGGGAGTACAAGAAGTGTCTTCATCCTCATGAGAGTTCTGTTCTACTGGAGGTTAAATCATCATCTGCACCAACTTAAACCTAATAACATGCATATTCATGTCTGATTACATCTATGTCCTAATTTGCATTTTCGAACATTTCATAAACAGGAAACTCTTCGTAGCGATATGAATAAATGGCAACCAACCACTACAATAGTTTATGCTGGATCTCTAAAGATCATAAAGCTTACGGAAGCCAAACCATTTTCCATTACCACTAGAAATTACTTAAACATTTTAGATTGATGAACATCATCAATCGAGTCAAGCTTTGATGGTGCAATGATTGTGAGGTCACAGGTATGTCATTTGTATGATAGGAGGATTAATAGTACAGTAAAGAAACTACAGCTACATTTGTTTTTATTAATAAGCAATATTGAATTTTAAAGCTGTTAAATTGACTGGTGCAAAAAGTTAACAACCAGACATCACAAACGATACAAATCCCCTCACTGCTAATAACATGCTTTTTAGACTCTGGTCACACCTGCCACCCCACTCTCATGTTCCACATGCCATACCATACTACTTCCCTACCTATAGGAAATCATACATGAAAATCCAGATGCCACTCCACCACATGACCTTTATCACCCAGACCGCCATGGTGAAGTGATTAGTGCTTTGTCATCTCACCCAATAGTCCCAGGATTAAATCCCGGTGGGTCTGCAACCAGTGCGTTCACAACTGGTTATCAAAGGCCGTGGCCGTCTTGATATAAAGTCCAGCATTGGATGCTTTCGGGACGTTAAACCTTGCTATGCTATGCTATGTCATCACACCTGCAATCAAAATGATATCCTACCAAATGACTTGCCACCCTGTCCCATATACTATGCCACCATGCCCCACAAGACATCCCTAATAAAAAGTTTTCATTTTCAATAACTTCACAAGAATCTATTTTATAACAATCCAAGGGTTGCAAATCATATTAAAATCTGAGTAATTTTACTCTCTGGGACAGTAAGTACAAATCTGTCACACTTTTCTCTCTTTTTTTCTTTCTTTTCCTCCTTTTTCTTTCTGAAGACCTAAACAAATTTATGAGTCCAATGATGTTGGGTCCACTATATTTTCTACCCCAAACAGTTATTGCTTTGTATGACATATGGTGCATGGATCATCTTCTCCATTTAAAGTAATAATGTCGATGCTCCTTTTGATTCTACAAACACTACATATGGTGGTATACGCAATCAACTTAATAAATTTTTACTGAAACTACTGCATCATCTTGCTAACCTGGGTGTATTTCTGGCAAAAATGCTCTCCCATCTCCTCTATGCGTTGGTGGATATCCTCCTCAGGGTTTTCGTTGCAATCTGTATAGATGGTGCGCAGCATCTCACTAGGACTGTTCTTCCTCCCAGACAGCAATGCCTGCAACTTGCTCACTGTCTGAGTTGCCGTGGAAACCGGAGTTACCCTCGTCTCCTTTTCTTTAAGGTATCGTCGTCCTGTCAGGGGCGTTTGTGGGCAAAGGTCTCTCATCTAATAAAAGTTAACAAAATGTTTTGATAGATACTTCTGGCATAGCTTTAAAAAACACATATTTTCATCATGACTGATACTTTTTTTTTAAACCTTCCACAGCAAAGATGAAGACCTCACATCAACTTAATCTGTATTCTCAAGAAAGTATTCAACCTCAATTCTCAGCTGCAACAGTTGGGTAGAATACGAACTGCCTCAAAGCACAAAATATTTTTTGGTTTGGTTTGGTTTAATGATGTTTAATGGCACCACTACAGTCAGAGTCAAATGTGCCAAGAGGGTGTTAATAAATTATATTGTAAGAGTTAGGATAGAGAGGCGATGGAAGTTTGGTAAAGGCGATGAATGGTAAAGGCGATGAAGGGAAAAGGCTGAATGGGGGAAAAAAATTTAGTTGAAAAGAAAGGGGTGTGTAAGGTTAGGTGTAGAAAGGGATGGGGGGGGTTATGTGTGGTGAAAGAGGTTGTAGTTGCGGAGGAAGTTGATGATGTTTGAGGAAGAATTGTTTTCGAAAAGGTCTGAGATTGAGGAGAGTGAGGAGAGAAGAGATCTGGAGTTCTGGATTAGGGAACAGGGTAAGAAAAAATGCTTGATGGAGAGATCGGTGTTGCAAGTGGGGCAGGGGAG
Organism: Chiridota heheva; assembly: GCA_020152595.1. NCBI lineage: Eukaryota > Metazoa > Echinodermata > Holothuroidea > Apodida > Chiridotidae > Chiridota > Chiridota heheva. The sequence goes on from JAIGNY010001023.1 coordinate 457,040, forward strand.
CCGGATAAGAGTGAGTAAGAGAGGAGTGGCCAAGGCGGATGAGGGTGACAACAATATCTTCCCTGTGGTTGCGACTGTGCAGAGGGGTGTTGGTTCCGACTTTGGATTTGATGGTATGAATTATGTTACTGGGTTTCGTGGTTCCAGGAGTTTCGCCAGGTTTTGTTAATGTAGTTGGAGATGGAGAAACGGAGGTCTGAGTGTGGAATAAGAAAATGAGAGATGTTATTTGACAGACCTTTGTTGGCGGCTCTGTCTGCTCTCTCGTTGCCAGGGATACCCACAAGGCTGGGAATCCAGAAAAAGAATTTCCTTTCCTTAAGAGAAAAGAGTGTGGAGTTTGTTGAGGATTTGTAGAATGAGAGGGTTGGGCCAGAGCATGTTGAGGATGCCAGTGAGGACAGCTTAAGAGTCAGAGAAGATAATGAGATGAGGGCCTATGAAGTTTAAGGCTAGGAGGATGGCCTTCGCCTTGACAGAGTAGATAAAGGTGCCAGAGGTGCCGTCAGATAATCTTGAGGAGAGGGTGAGGCCAGGAAAGGCGGCGGCAGCTGCAGAGGAGCCTTCCCGTGTGGAGCAGTCGGTGATAAAGGAAGGAAGGAGTAGTCGTGGAAATGTCTACTGAGTTGGCAGTATTTGGAGTGGAAGAAGGCTGGGTTGTGGAGAGCTTTCGTGGAGAAAAGACCAAAGGTAAACCTTGGAAGTAGGGAGGGGAGGGGGTGTGAATAGTCCAGGTGGGTGTAGGTGGATTGATGTGTCTGGCAATCGAGAAAATGTTGATGGTGGCTTTGAAGAAGTAGGAGTGCATCCAAATCCCAAAAGGTAGGGAGATGCGTTTGTTGAGATTGAAGAGATTGGTGAATGAGGGAGAGCTGATGGAATGGAAGCAAGGGTTTCGTGGATCGGTGAGGATGCGGAGAGCAAAGTAGAGGCCAGCCTTTATGCACCGGAGGTCAAAGGGAGTTCGCTGGCCTTAACGTGGAGACTGGTGATAGGGGCAGTGTAAGTGGCGCAAAGGCAAAGCCTTACGGCAGTGTTCTCAGTGAACTCCAGGTGTTTCAAGTAAATTTGAAGGCGGAGGCGAAGATGAAATTGCCATAGTCCAGCCTAGATCTGAAGAGAAAGCGGTATAAGGTGAGCAGGGTGAGACGATTTGCTCCCCAGTCAGTGCTTGAGAGGACCTTGAGGAGATTGAGGATTGTGTGGCATTTGGTATTGAGGATTGTGTGGCAATTGGTTTTGAGGGCGTTGATGTTGGGGAGATCGGAAAATTTGGAGTTGAGAGTGATTCAGAGGAAGCGAGAACTGTCTTTACTGTGGATTATGGAATCTTTGAGATGGAGATTGGGGCAGAGAAGGAAGGAGTAGTTGTTCTTGAAATGGATGAGAAGAGTTTTGTCTTTTGAGAAGTTGAAACCATTGGAGTCGCTCCAGTGAGCCACTGCCCAGACAGTGTTGTAGGTTATTTTGTAGAGTTTTGAAGCATGGAGAGGATGAGTTGGTAGTGAAATCGTCAACATAGCGGGAGCTTTTAATGTTGGTGGTGAGATTTTTGGTGATGCTGTTAATTTTGAGGATAAAGAGAGTGGGAGAGAGGATCTTGCCTTAGGGGACACCCAGTTGTTAGGTGTACCTTTGGGAGTAGGTGTTTCCGATGCATACTCTGAAGTGGTGGAAGTGGAGGAAAATCCTGGATGAAGGTGGGGAGGGGGCCTCCTGAGGCCGGATGAGTGAAGGTCTCTGAGAACACCATACCGCCAAGTGGTGTCGAAGGCCTTTTCAAGATCGAAGATTGAGATGGCGTGATGATTTCTGACGAAGGCTTCACAGATGGTGTCAAGTTTGAGGACGTGGTCCAGGCAGTTTCATTTTTTTCTGAAACCATTTTGAGTGGAGAGAGGATGGAGTTCCTTTCTCTCGAGGTACCAGCAGAGCCTGTAGTTGACCATGTGTTCCATGATCTTGCAGAGGTAGAAGGTAAGAGCAATAAATCGGTAGTTTTAGGGGTTGGATCTGTCTTTGTTAGTTTTGGGGATTGGGGTGTTAATGGCTTCTCTCCAGGTGTCGGGAAAGAGTTTGAGGACCACAGGTAATTGTAAATTTTGAGGAGCATTTCTAGAAAGTTCCTGGGAAGATTTTTGAGTAGGGCCTTTAGAGGAGGACACAGATTTTTTGAGGGCAGAGGAGAGCTCGGAGTAGGTTAACAGGAGATTGTAGTTTTCCTGAGTGTTGGACTGGAAGCTAGGAGGATTCTTTTCAGCCTCGATTTTCTGGTTTCGGAAGGAGTGAGAAAGATTGTCATTTGAGGAGGTATTGATGAAAGTGGAGGCTAGACAGTTAGTGATGTCTTTGAGGTCAGTAATTTTGGTGTTGTTATGGATGAGGTGAGAGATGTTGTTGAAGGAGATTTTCCCTTGAAAGTTACAGATCATATTCCAGACCTTAGAGGGGGTGGTCTGGAGATCCAGGGACAAGACATAGGTTTCCCAGGAGACCTCTTTGCCGATTTTATTGGTCTTCCTGACTTTGGCTCTAAGGATGCAAAAGTTAACAAGGTTTTGGGATGTGGGGTGGGTTTTGAAGAGACGGAGGGCTTTGTTCTCGAGGGAAATGGCTTTTTTTGCAGTCGGTGGTGAACCAGGGTTTGAAGTTCTTCGGGGTGAAGGTGGATATGGGGATAGTGTAATTGGCAACCTCCAAGAGTTTGGAGGTGGAGAGACAGGGTAATTGGGAGAGGAAGGATGTAATTAGTGATGGAGAGAAGGATGTCATTAGTGATGGAAACATTGCACAGAGTGGAGTAGAGACCCCAGTCTGCCTGCTGGAATCTCCACTTGGTTGGGAATGGGTAAGACAAGGGGGTTGGGGTGGAAGATGAGGATGGGGAATTGGTCACTCTCGCAGAGTGAAGGGTGAACCCTCCAGTCCGAGCAGTCAACAAAGAGGGAGGGGTCGCAGATGGAAAGGTCAAGGTTGGTGAAAGTGCCAGTACCTGGGTGTAAGTAAGTGGGGGAGCCGTCATTAACGAGGCAAAGGTTGTGGTTCAGGAGATTTTCGAGGTGTTTCCCTCTTGACAGTAGAAGTAGAGGAACCCCAAAGAGGGTTGTGACCATTGAAATCACCTGTCAGGATGAAGGGCATGGGAAGTTGGGAGAGGAGGTCGTTAAGGTGAGAGGGGGGGTAAGGGAGAGTTGGGGGATCTAAAGGTTGCAAAAGGTGATGGTTTTGTGTAAGGTCCAAGACGGCAAGTAGCCTGAAGGTCAGACTGGATAGGGATGGGGCTTGAGGGGGTATCATTTCTGACATAAATAGAGGAGTCACCAGAGGCTTTCCTGGCATTTTGGGTGATAAAATGGGATTCCGTGTACCCTCGAATGGGGATGGAGTCGGGGGAGAGAGAAAGGTTTCTTGTCAAATAATGCTGGGGTTGAAGGTAGAGATCGGAATTTAGGTTCTTCGAAGTTGGCGGAGAGACCATGGAAATTCCATAGTATGATGTCTGCCATTTTGGAGGTGATGAGGGGAGAGGGGACCCCTGAGAGGGGCCCAGAGTCCAAAGGGGGCGATCTGACCTCCATGTCTTGAAAGGTGTTGTGATCGATGAATGAGAGGGTTAAAGAGAAAAAAAGTTTGATTGAGGAATCTCCCCTATTATCGAGGGGTGATCTGGGGGAGTTGGTGTTGTAAAGATGGTATTTTGAGTTGGGAAGATTTGGTTTGGTTTGATGAGGGGTTTTTGTTGGTGATGAGTTGGGTTTTTTGGTTTGAGTGGTGGGGGCTAGAGGGTAAGGATGCGGAGGTTTGGGAGTGGTCCTATCGGTTGGCAGGGACCTGTGGATGTTTTGTGAGTTGTCTTTGGTTATTCGTCGAGTTAAGGTGGTCTTTTGAGAGTTGAGATCTTTTTTCTTCTTTGGGAGGGTTGTTGTTGGTAGTGGAAAGGTTTTCCCTGGGGTGGGGGAGGGATGCAGCATGGTGTTGAGAGGGGCCTGAGGTGTTGGTGGATGAGGAAGAGGTGTTGTAAAGATGGTATTTTGAGTTGGGAAGATTTGGTTTGGTTTGATGAGGGGATTTTGTTGGTGATGAGTTGGGTTTTTTGGTTTGAGTGGTGGGGGCTAGAGGGTAAGGATGCGGAGGTTTGGGGGTGGTCCTATCGGTTGGCAGGGACCTGTGGATGTTTTGTGAGTTGTCTTTGGTTATTCGTCGAGTTAAGGTGGTCTTTTGAGAGTTGAGATCTTTTTTCTTCTTTGGGAGGGTTGTTGTTGGTAGTGGAAAGGTTTTCCCTGGGGTGGGGGAGGGATGCAGCATGGTGTTGAGAGGGGCCTGAGGTGTTGGTGGATGAGGAAAAGGGGGATGGGTGTGGATGGAGGGGGGTAGGAGAGTTTTTTCTCCGAGTGGAAAATTGGTCGATCCAAGTTATGTCAGTCTGGACCCTCCTAAAGATAGTATAAAAGGGTGGGTGGGGGGGAAGAGGGGGGGAGGGGGAATTTGTGTTTGTGGTGGTGGTAGGGTTGGAGTGGGTGATGAATTGGGAATAGGTGTGGGTATTTTAGCTGAGCTGGTTTGGGGATTTGGAGTCCAAGATCTTTCTGGCCTCGGGATAGGAAATAGGAAACATTTTAAAGGGTTTTAATCCTGCATACTTCTTTCTCTCTGAGCCACTTGGGGCAGGAGATTAAGGAGGCGGGGTGATCTCCAGAGTAATCTATGCAGCTGGGTTCGTTGTTGCAGGTATTGGTATCATGGGAGGGGGAGCCGTAAGAGGCTCAGTGGGGTTGGGAGCGGCAGTTGTTTTTGCTGTGGCCATACCTTTGCAGTTGTTTTTGCTGTGGCCATACCTTTGGCATTTGTGGCATCTGAGGGAAGTCGGGATGCTGGGAGAGACGAGGACATTGAGATAGCCGACATGGATGGAGAAGAGGAGGGGGTTGAAAATGAGGAAATAGGTGCTGGTTTGGATTGTGGTGTTGTTGCAGGTGAGGGAAAGCCACAAATTGACAAATTGAACCAGAAAAGTTTGCATTTGGTACATATCCATCAACACACAAGATTTAATCACACAACTGTCATTCAAATCACTCATTTTCACATAGATTAACTACAAAACTATTTGACTTAACCTGGCTCTTTAGACATAAGCATTGAGGCATGTATAAATTTTTGATTGCCACCAGGCGAATATGCAAACCGAAGATGTTTCATGTGTATGCTTACTTACAAATGTCATACACACTCGTCATCAAATATCATTGCCTGAAACTGCATAAAAATGCTTGCAGAGTTTAGATGTTAATATTGGGTCAACAGAGCAAGGCCATGAGCAGCTTACCTTTCCGGTCTTCAAGGCTCTCCTTGCACTAACTTTCTCTGCCATGTTTCCCGCCTCTTGCATCACCGCTGACTTGGAAGGTGTCCCAATCTGCTCATCAGCATCCTCCTCAAGAAAAATCCTCTCATCAAAATCACCTTGTGTCAATACATACTCGTCATACTCCCTCTTCACATTACGACTATGGAAAATATTACAAACATTCAACGTACTTTTAACGTAGTTTCAATTTGATGTATATGACAACAGTAATTATGATATAAGAAATATAATAAAAAATATTGATGGTCATTGCACATAATCTATGTGTAATAGATGATGAATATGCAAGATGTGGCTGAAACAATTAGAAGTGAAGACATACAATGATGCACCAATTTTATTCATGAATATGCATGTATAGGAATCAAGCTGGTGCATCAGAGAGTACAAGAAGTGTCTTCATCCTCATGAGAGTTCTGTTCTACTGGAGGTTAAATCATCATCTGCACCAACTTAACATAACAACATGCATATTCATGTCTGATTACATCTATGTAAAAGTTTGTTTATCAAACATTTCATAAACAGGAAAGTCTTCAAAGCGATATGAATAAATACCAACCACTACTTAAAAGATCACGAAGCTTACGGAAGCCAAAACATTTTCCATAACCACTAGAAATCACTTAAACATTTTAGATTGATGTCGTCATCATCATCTGTCGTCCATGGATAGAATAGTGAGATCAGCTTAAAGTGGTACCAGGTAGTTTTATCCATCATGAATTGCTGGATGTCATTTGTGATGAGTCCTATGTCTTTAGCAATAATGTCAGGGTAACACGTTTCCCTTCTACCACAATTTTGGTACCCACCAGAAGGGTACCAGAGGATCAAATGTGAGATTGGTTGATCTTTTGTGTGAAAGCAGTGACCAGCAAATTGTAGGCGTCGATGTTTTACGGTCTCTGATAGCAGAGGAATGTTGCCATATACTTCCTTATTTATGTGATCCGGCCAACTGATGTCCAGTAGTCTTGTGTAAATGTTGGGTGTAACAGCCAATTGATGAGCATATTAAATAATCGAGTCAAGCTCAGTTAAATATTTTCAAAAAAATGGATTCAAATGATTACAAGATGCATCCAAATTGGCATATACCATGTTGTATTATCTCATTGTTTATATAAGATATTACATTGAATCACATCCACTGCAGTATTGGAGTCCTTCACACAGTAAACAAATTGTTTTACCTCATCGAGAGCCTTATTTAGGGGTCTCAAAGAAATATTTGTAAATGTATAAATGAGTCAGTACTTACAAGTTGCTCTCAAATGTTGTGATGTCCAGCAGTCCTGACAGGTTAATGTCATTACCAGTTAGTATCTGAAAAAAGACATAAGTAAACATTATCCATCTGAATATCAAAGTTCCAGAAAAAACAGTATTTTCAAAATTCTATTTAATTTATTCCAGATTTAATTAGATTTAATTTAATTTATTCCAGATTTAATCTAATTTATTCAAGATTTAATTTAATTTAATTCAAGATGTACAGTGGTTGATTGCTGCTCATATTCCTGTCAAGTGTGTTGAATGTTGTCCTTGAGCAAGGCAAAGTATTCCACATGTTCCAACAAGTGTTCAATGTTGAGTGAGTTCAAAGTTTTCCAATATTCACTACATCTACTGACAGAGACCCCTTTTCACTGTCAATTCACCAAAACTGAAAAACTTAATTTCACTTCATGGTTTCTTTTGGTTGTATAAGTGTGTGCTGATTACATCATCATTGTGATCCAGATGCAAAGCACATAACAGGCATTCAGTGAGCAATTTGTGTGTAAAAATTTGATTAGTAGTTTTGCTACTAATTTCATCAGAATGATTAGCAATACATTAAAATTGATTAGCAATAATGACGCATATTTTGGCCTTATTGCTTTTGTATGAATTACCTTTTTTAATACTCTTCAAATGGTACTTTTTAAATGCATTTTTCAGTTTTCCTGCTATTAAGTAAAAAAAAATTGCACAACCAGTATGGCAAAAGTATACTCCCATTGCCCAAATTGACGCTGAATTTTTGCTTTCCAATTCATAAAAAGTTTACTTCCAAGGTATAAATCATCATTTTTAAAAGAAAATGTGCATTGAAATTCAGTTTAGAGAGAACAGATAATTTCCTTTCAATGTCTTTTAAACTCAACATCGTGTAACTTATTTGCCATACTCGCTATAGTGAGATAAACATCTCACTCAGTGGGGCACTACTTGCAAGGAAATAATTGCATTACGAGTGAGACAACGCACAATACACTAGTAACGTTAAAACCTCACTCAGACAACAATAATATAATCATGAAATGAAAACCCTTCTCAAAACTGACAAAAGTACTTACAAGCTATGATTCTGATTTCATTAGCGTCTTGAAACTTTAAAGTATTTTTCAAACTAAGTTGCAAATGAAATGATGAAGATTTTGTACGTAAAAAAACCCCATCTAAATTACAGAATGACATTCCGATTACTTCGCAAATCCCTCACTTCAGGAAACGTGTACACAATTAGTTCGTGTAATACCCGAGAGCGCTGACACTGCTATTTTGAAATTGTTCATCAGTAAATGCGGAATGTTCGATTTAATGCTATTCGCACGTTCACTTCACCGACGCTCTATTGTTTGACACCTTTTACCTAATTAGATGCCTATCCATCCCCCTGATCCATCCAAACGCATCTTATACAAAACGCAACTTTTCAGTTTTCTTGATTAAACTCACGCACAAAACGTAAGTGAACGCCTCAATATAGTATCACTGCATTTATCTATTTATTTTGTATTACGTAAAAGTGATCCATGACGATAAAAAGCATTGTCAAAAGTTGACCTGCGATCGTCGCGGAAAGGCCTAGTTTTTCTAGTACGTAATCAAAATTTATCAACGCTTCCATGATATGCCAATGCAGCAGTTTTAATGTTATATGGTATATAGCGTTTTCTGACTGTGCATAGCAGCCATGTAGTGGCTATAGTGTATACTACAGTCACTTGTATTGGACTATACTTCATTGTGAAAATCTTAGGGGTGAAGCGATTATTTAATTGCGATACATCGCCAGTTTTTAAAGACCTGTAGTGTGGAATATTCTATGTATAATCCCCTAATTACCACTACTATGTAACACTCTATCCCCCCAGTGTAAATGAGCTAAAAGGCACTAAAAATCCACAGCTGTCTTTTGTTTGGCAAACAAAAGAGCAACAGCAGGCGCGTTGCCCCGAACAAAGGAAGGATTTATAGCGATCAATACCTGTTGAAGGAGTTGCATTTGCTCCCTAATACACTTGACGTTCAGTTGTATGATGTACACTAATGTTGTTAAATGTAACATAAAATTCCTATGTTGTACCTGTCGTACCAATAAAGTTTCAATGAAGAAATTAAAAACGTGTCTTTGTCTTTTCTACTTTACAACAATTCTACAGATCATTTACAAAGAAAATATATTTATAATAAAATCTTACAATGCATAAAATAAATGACTCGTCTTTTGATAAAAATGCTTTTTTAACGTAACTATTTACTCCCAACGTAGTCAGGCTTCCACAACAATTTCCTAACCCCCGTTCCAAAAGGCCTGGTATTTAATGCACTAACGTTGGTCCCTGAGAAACATTACGCAAACTTACAAAAGATGAGGTTTTATACATCCTTTCCATGAAAAAGTTCCTCTAGCCAATAAACTACGTGATAAATATCATTAATATTCATTTGGATTTGGATTCATTTATTTCAAACATGGGTATATTTTGTTTTCACACTAAGTATATGGCAAAATCTTTTGTGGGCGGGATCGGTTTTTCTAATATTTGTAACTCAAAACTATCAAATTTCACGGAAATCGCAAGTGTTGAGTGATCATCGAGATAGATAACAAATATTTTGTAAAAGACTATGCATTTACCTGGGATGAATTGCGTGGAATATTTTCCGCTGTGCATAGTACAATTTTTAGTTCAACAAAATGAGGCTTTTCGGATGACCTTTGACTGGCCATTGGGGGAAGGGGGAGGGGGAGGGGGGGGGGGAAAATAAATGAAATACGAACGATTGGCATTCCCCTTAATAGGATATGTTTTATTCTTTCCCTGAATTATATATAGCTAAGCAGCTAACATCTTAAAGACTTTCTTTAAATATTCGATGGGAAGGTGACCCAGGCAGGCGAAAGGGGAGCAAAAATTTCTATTAGTATTACTTTCCCCCTCAATCATCAAAAATCTAGTGGTCCCCCTCCCCCTTCATACCATTATCAATTTTTCGCCAAAGGATTTAACACTTTCTGGTACAGGGAAGGTAAAGTTGTTGCAAGTACGAACTTGTTTTTACCTTCCCCCTCACCCCACCCCGCCACATTCAAAAAATTCACACACACCCCTAGGGATGAGGAGTAATTTTTGTGATTGTTTTTAGTTTATTAATAAGAATCTTGTATCTTTACATGTAAGTTATAATGTTGTACAATCGTGTTAAGTATTTGCATTTAGTTTTTGTATTTGTTCAAATTGTGCATGTTAAATGTTCAGTATTTCCAGGTTGCAACTTATCATTAAATTTTATAGTTCAAAATTTTTTCGTTTTTTTAAGATTTTGATTTCGAAACTGCATGGTTATTATACAAAGAATTGAGTTTGAAGATCATTTCGTTTTGCTGCTTGACCAAGTTGATGTTTTCGTTTGTTTGAATTTCATGAGAGTTGGTTTACTTAATTTTCAATGCCATTTGATAATACTACCATTTCCCAACTCAAACTACGACGGCCGGGGTCAGGCCGAGGAGGGGGAGAGTCATCTATATTAAATCTTATAAAGATTAGGGAAAGAAAAAAAAGGATAAAGTAATTAAGTTACTGAGGTATACATAATCCAATTTCAAGGCCAGATCATAGATTTTCTTTTACTAATGTTCAAAAAAACAATATCAAAAAAGATAATGCCGAACATTTTCAAAAAGAAGGAGAAAAGTTTTTGGAAAGGAAATAGATGCACTACCGCCGTAAGAGCATAAAGAGACAATCTTTGGAAAATAATTAGTCAAGCATCGTAGATATACATTTAAGTTATTTGTTTTATATCAGATTATCTTTTAAATACCAATCTGTTTTTTTTTCTCTCACAAGTAACGGTCGTACACGGGTGTCTCGATCTTTGTATACCCAGCCCCCTTCTCAGCGACCTATGCGGGTGGGGGTCCACTGATGTTTCATGTAGACAAGAGACAACAAATATGTTTCACAGGCCCTTTTTTGATAGTCTTCCCCAATGTGGGGGCCCTTTTCGGTTGCTAAGATAGGCACCTTTCCTTATCATCGTCCCTAAAGTCATCGGGTGCCAGAGGAGTACTTTTTACAAGTGAAATTTTTTCGTTGTTTATATTTTCCAACCCCCTAATTTAACATTCTTTAGAAGCGAGGATACTTTTATTTGCTTCTTTATTCATGGCAAGACAAATATTTTGATTGCTATTCATGTCAGGAATGTCAATATCATAACAAAACTAGAAATGTGAAGTCAGTAAGTCATAAGCCATATACTTTTGATCTCAGGTCAAACATGTTGCAGCAAATGCACACTATACCTCACCATTAAGTGTGAACAATGCTCTTCACATATACTGTATGATCTTTTGTTTAACAAAATCATCATACCCACCCACTTATTAAAAAGATACCACATATACAAATATTTTCATTGCTAAGCAAATAGGCTAATTATTATGCACACAATCTGCCAACCATGCTCAACTAAACAATACCAATGTCCACTACCACTGAACCAAATAGCAAGTTATTATCTCAGGTTAAATATTTTGTATGCAAAGTCTATTGTTATGCAAATAACCTACTTAATATGCACACTACAACTCACCTTTAAGTGTAGACACTGGTCTTCATATATATGATAATTTGTGTACATAAAATCCCCACTCCCACTTTAATTTAAGAGATATCATAGATACAAATATTTTCATTGTTATGCAAATAAGCTAATTAGTATGTGCACACAACCCCCAATCATGCTTATTTGAACAGTACTCGTGTCCTCTACACCTGTGCCAAGTTACATGAATGTGCATCATTCATAGCTTAAGTTATGCGCTCATAAATGTTAAACATTTTGTACGAAAGTCTATTGTTGTGCAAATAACATAATTAATATGCACACTTCGAGTGAGGAAGTGCAGGTGTGCTAAAAAAGGCAAAAGTAGGTAGGTGGGAGGGGGGTGGGAGAGGAGGACTAAATATGGTGTAGAGGGAGGCATGATGAAGGAAGGAGATAAATTTAATTGTATCTGGGTTTTTTTCTGGAAGAGCTTATCTATAGAGTTGTGGGAAGCGAGGGAAGCTCTGGGACGCTTGTACAGGGGGCAGGCAAGGAGGATGTGGTGGACTGTGAAGGGGCAATTGTTGCAGAGGGGTAGAGGGTAGCCAGTGAGGTGGGAGTGAGTGCTCAAATTCTAGTTTTATATGGAATAACCCTACAATCTGGCAAAAACACATGTAAGTTTGTCATAAATCTTACCCTGCTTTGAAATAGCTTGCGGACATGTGGTTTCCACCAATGTTCCTTGATGCCTTTAGCCTCAATAACCAATCCGTCATGAATCTCACATAGTTTTTCGATGATGCAAGGTGGTTCATATGGTGAAAAACTGTCTGAATGAAAGTCATCGGGTAAACCTAACAAAAACAGAACAGTAACAGTATGAAGTGATTATTAGAGCCTATTACTACATGAATCCTAAATGATGTGCAAAACAATGTGCATAATAATTAGTTTCAATTAAACTCCAACAAATGAATTAAGGGATAACCCATAATTGATCGTGCATTGTCATGAATTGATTAACCATCGAAGCATCCACCGATGTCAATGAACTAGATTCTATGGTTAATCCGTGATAATGCACGATAAATTATGGCTTAACGCTACTCATTTATAGATTTGGATAATAAATAATTAAACTGACCAAGTATGGAAATGGCATGTCTTAGTAACTTATTTATTTTAACAAATATTACAGGATTACTTTCATAAACAAATGCTATGCAGTGTTGCTGTGTGGTGCCATGGATTAACCAAGATCAGTTGACACCTTTTGACCAATCAAATTCTAGAATTCTTATGACATATAAATGAACAGCTAAGTAATGGTTCCTTGCAGCTTCCATGATGACTTGTTTGCATGAGGGAAGTGAACTTCACTCTGATGGGCAATTTCAATTCACAGTAATTTATGATGTACTGACAAAAAACTTTTTTGGTTTTCATTTTGACAGGACTACTATTATATCTGTCAAATTATAACTTGAATAGATATTGCAATCATTTCCAAATACATACATGTGTAACAAGAATGCATAATACAATGCTCCCCCACACTTCACCTTCTCTACATTGCAAATACTTTTTGAGCTTTTTTGATGTCAATGACAGCAAAGATGCAAAAATATGGTTCAATTACATCCTATCTTAAACTGAGGTTCAACCAGAAGTAGTGAAAAGGAGCATTTTCTTCTACACAAACCGCGTGGTTAAGTTATGAACTGAATGCACAAAACTCATGTAAAATAAATATTCTGAACAATCATGGTGTGTTTTAACCCTTACTCTACCAAACGGCGATTGTATCGCCACTTTCAAACCACCTTTTTTTAAAATAAAATCTGGACTTTACCACAGTCCTTTAGGAGTAATCATGGTATCATTTTAAAGAACTCAGATATTTCTATCACAAAATGAAACTTTTATGGGGGTCATATTACACAATTTTGAGAAAAAGTACATCGAAAAAGGGTAAAACTAAAAAATTGTGTACCTAAACCGTACAACATCACACAGGCTTCATTGAATCGCCATTCGAAAGCGCTTGAAATTTCCTTTCATTTGATATACAAAAAAAGGCATACCCCCTCTATTTAGAACCTGTCCTATAAGAAATATATTTCACCTCTTCAATTTCAATGACTACTTGGTGCAGAGGAAATGTATGCAGCTAACACACGAGCGCTCCGGGTAAGAGTCTCACCTATTTTTCTGCTGCAGCTTTCAGGGGTCTTTTGACTGATCATTTTTGATGTTTTTTCGTCTTTCCTTCCTTTCTAAAAATGATAGATTAGTATCATTGGAAAGGAAATTTCTTAAAGAATCTTAATACTTCAAACAAAATCTGTTTTCAATATTGACAAGAAGTTATACTTTTGCAAAGATTGAACATTTGTTGACCAAATTTGGCCGAAAATTGCTTAATTTGCATATTCTTATCCAATATTTCCTAAATTGGTTTTCATTACTGAGAGGATAAATATCTTAGCCTCTATTCCAAGCAAACTTGTAACAAAAGAAAATGAAAGCAAAGTTGCCAAAAATGCATATGAAAAAAAGTTACAAAAATTGCGCTCGCTTTTTTCTGGTAGAGTAAGCTAAGGGTTTAAAGGAAGTAAAACCATGATAAGAGTGTAAAATTCATGAATATGCATGTATAGGAATCAGGCTGGTGCATCAGAGAGTACAAGAAGCGTCTTCATCCTTATGAGGTTCTGTTCTACTGGAGGTTAAATCATCATCTGCACCAAGCTGAAGGGTCCTCATTGTATTAAACACTGCCAAAAATATTATCTCTAAAGAACAAGTTTTTGCTTGACTAGACTAGTCATCTCACTCCTGTTATGTGCTCTAAATACCAAGAACCACTAGGCAAGGAAGCATCCTTGACATGAACCTATGCAGGACTGAGAAGCCTCTATCAATCCAAGAACACTACCCATAGACAGGTCAGAATACTCGGCCAGTCATAAGAAATTCTCACAGTTCAGTTAAGCAAAAAAGTCAGCTGTCGCAATTCCCACTGTTCCATTGTTCCCAGAACAGTGAGGGGTGAGGGTAGTGAATTTTGAAATATGTTCTGGAAAAATACAGTATAAATCATCAATCACTTGATTTTTGCTCCCTAAACATGTTGTCAAAGAGAATTCTTAATCCTATAAAATCTTAAAAGGTTTTCGCCCCTTGGCCTGCATTTACTGGAAGAATTGATCATGCATAGGCACTGTCAACAATAATATAACATAACAAGATGACTGGCTAAGGGTGAATCACCCCATACAAAGCCCAAACTAAAACCACCACCACAAAACAAAACACACACACACAAAAATCACAGATGCCCAGAGTTAGTAAAGAACTTATCAATGTTGACTTTAAAATTGTGAACAGAATTGGAGCTAACTACCCATTCAGGCAAACAATTCCATTCATTAACAACTCTATGCAAAAAGCTAAAATGCCGAATATCTATCCATAAGAACTCTGTGGTCAACTTCAAACTGTTACCACGTGTCACATGAGGATTAGCTGAAATATGCAACAAATCAAAGCATTACTACCAGATAGAAATTTAAAAACCTGAACCACATCGCCACGTACTATTCTCAACTCAAGCGTGGTCAAACCAAGAATTCGCAACCTAGATTCATAAGAGAGATTCCTTACTTCCGGAATAAGTCTAGTGGCTCTTCGCTCAACCTGCTCTAAAATAAACTTATCCTTCTCACAAAAGGGACTCCAAGCCTGAATAGCATACTCAGGGTGAGGCCTGACTAACTGCTTATACAAATTAAGCACAACCTCTCTACCAAGATAACACAAATTTCTTCTAATCAAACTAAGCATCCTATTTGCCCTTGCAGCTGCTAAAGCACACTGTTTAGAAGACTTCAGATTATCTAGTAATGACAACACCTAGATCCCCTTCTTGATCAACAACCAAGATTTAAACCATTCACGCAGTAATCAAAAGCCAAATTGCTCTGACCAAAATAAATAACTTTGCATTTATCAACATTGAATGACATCTACCACGTTTGGGACCAAGAAACTTAACTTATTCAGATCAGTTTGCAACAGTAAAGAATCCCTAGCATCATCAACAATCCTGTACAGCTTAGTGTCACCAGCAAATTTACAAATCCTGGAGCAAAGGGAAACATCAATATCATTAATGAAGATTAAGAAAAGAAGCGGACCCAATACAGAACCCTGAGGAACACCACTTGTAATCTTCTTCCATGGATTAACAACAACTCTTTGTGAACTGTCAATTAACCAAGAATTTATCCAACTGGCACTCTTTCTCTCCACGCCAAGCGCTCTTGTTTTCAACATGAGCCTGCCTAACGGAACCTTATCAAATGCTTTTTAGAAGTCTAAATAGATAACATCCACATTATGACCAGAATCAACTAGTATAGTGACATAATCAAGAAATTCCAATAAACATGCTGGGACAAATTCAACACACCATTGACTAGTAGATGATCTAGTACAATATCCTTAATAATGGACTCCATATTGCACTTAATACTAGTAAGACTCACTGGCCTATAGTTACAGGGCAAACTGTAGTCACCCTTTTTTTAAATGGTGACACTTGCAACTCTCCAATGACTGGGAACAATACCAACATCCAATACAACCCCTGATAGCTCAATACAACACTCTAGATATCTTCACCCATATAATCAAACACAAAGGAAAACACAAGAGAGTTCCCAAAGGTTATTGGTTTAGCACCACCAACATGCATATTTCCTTGAATCCTGGCTGGTAAGACATTTTGCTAGTCTGGATCTAATATTTTGCTTTCTCATTTAGGTTTGAAACAAAACTAGGTGATGATCTCTTACTGCCACATGTTAACTTGTAATATATGAATGGAATCACATATGTACCTTAACAATACTTGCTCCAGCAATGTTATACTTACCTTCAAAGTCAGGCCTGAGAAGGTTATGTCTTTTGGCAAGCACTGCATTGGCAAACACCAAATCCAAACAGCATAACAACAAGTGATATGAATTCACCAGATCATCACTGATGGCCGGAAAGTGTCCTGAGAAGAAGTGATAAACGCCTTCATAAATAACTCTGCACATAACATGTAAATCCTTTTCACCATTTATCCCTACAACATGGCTTAGAATGCAGATGTAATGATCATCCTGTATGCTTCCCTAGTTTATTCAACCGGTTAGGTGTGAACTCGTCTTGCAAATTATGAAATTACTGTTTATCATTACTGTGTTTATCTGAGGGATCAATTAAATTTAAAATGAAAGACAAGCCATGTTTTGCAAGTTATTTCTAGCATGACCAATCAGACCTAAATATATCAATGATACTGTACTTGCAATTTGTAAAATTGTTCCCTTTAGGAGGGATTAAAATCTTACTGTGTAGGCAGGCAGCAGCCACATGACATATTGGATCATTTTGTCATACTACTATACTGATTATTTACCTCAGAGATGCTAGTACCCTTATGAAGTGAACTCTTTTTATTTGTACACCTCCTTGAATACTTGTGTGAAGTAGTTATACAATGGCTAATTTAATAAAAACTCATGTGTTTTTTAAATCAGTTGTGAGACATTTATGTCAATACATCACAGCATCTACCCACATCCTACTTCCATAATTTACTGTAACTGATTATCAATTTTTATTGATAAATAAATACCACTCATAATTAGAGCTGTGAACGTTTAGGGATTTTAGTAAACGTGTACACGCCAAAAAAAGCGAGCGTGTATCGTGTACACGAGTTTAGTACCGTAATTTTCGGAAATACACCAAAATTGTTCCAAAACTACGAGGCGAAGTAAAAAAATCGCGCAACTAGTATGGCAAAAGTACTGACTGCATTGCCCAAATAGACGCTGAGTTTTGCTTTCCAAATCGTAAAAAGTTTACTTTTACAGTATAAATCATCATTTTTATGGAAAATATGCATGGAAATTCAGTTTAGATAGAACAGATAACTTCCTTTAAATGTCATTTAAACTCAACATCGCGTAACTTGTTTGTCCTATTCGCTACGGCTTTCAAAGTTCTGTGAAAATCTTGCATATTGAGGCCTATGATAAACCTCGCCGTAAAACATTTCAAAACTACTCCACTACCAGGAAGTTCTGAAATATCAGTCCTCTCGAAAAAATGGCCGCCATCTTTGCGCAGCATGCAGAATTTCAGCTTTGTTAAAACCTTTTTCTGTTTATTTATTATGCAATATTTTTTCCTTCTTGCAGAATTTATTTGACTCATCAGGTAATATTTACATGTAAATGTACTGATTGTCACGATTCAAGTGTTTTTTAATCGATGAAACGGGCCTTGATTGCGTGGGATTTAAAGCCTTATGGCCTAACGCTAAGCCCATTGTTAGTTTCACTGTTTACTGCTGCACATTCGCGGTGCATTTTACAAGTTAGATTACTCAGATTTCGGCAAAATCAAAGTGCTTAATATCCCCATTCATTGGTGATTACTGCGCATTTGTGATTCGCACATTTAAAAAAGATTATGCTAATCGGGTTTAGAGTTTGTAAAAAATCATTGACTGGAATTTTGTCAGCCGAATGTGTGTGTGTGTGATTTGAATCATGAATATTGATTTTCAACGGCAAGACACTAGGCCTATAATGTATGAAAAATGATTACTCGCAATGAAGTATTTAGTAAACGTTTACAAGATTTGCGAGCGTGTAGCGAGTACACGCTAAACGGTCACAGCTCTACTCATAATGGGTTTGAATAATAATTTACCCCAAAAGATGCAGTCACCAATGGCACAAATTGTTTTGTTTTTTTCTTTCATAACAGACTCAAATATCTTAACACAGGTGAAATGGGCAAGTCGATCAATTGTTCTGAGATGGCCATCAAGAAATTTCATGAAGAAATATTAGACAGGGATTCCATAAAGAAAGACCATATTTCTCCAGTTGCTTTCACCAGGGATCTGTTATTTGGGATAACAGATCCCTGCTTTTACCATGGCAAAACATTTTGTATGCAAGTATTGTTATGCAAATAACCTACTAATATGCACACTACACCTCACCTCACCACTGAGTGTAGATAATGCTCTTCACATATATGATCACTTGTGTCAAACAAATTCCCCACTCCCACTTTAAATTAAGAGATATGATACAAATATTTTCATTCTTATGCAAATAAGCTAATTAGTGTGCACACAACCTTAAATCATGCTCATTTGAACAGTAGCCATGTCCTCTACCCCTAAAACAAGTACCAAGTTATTATCTAAGGTTAAATATTTTAAGCGAAAGTTTATTGTTATGCAAATAAGCTAATTAATTTGTACATTACACCTCACCATTGAGTGTAGACAATGGTCTTCACATATATGATCATTTGTGCAATTAAGAGATATCAGATACAAATATTTTCATTGTCCTGCAAATAAGCTAATAAGTAAGCACACACAATCCCCAAATCATGATTATTTGAACAGTACCCATGTCCTCTACCCCTGTGCCAAGTTACAAGAATGTACATCATTCACAACTTAAGTTATGCGCACATGAATGTTGAACATTTTGTACGAAAGTTTATAGTTATGCAAATAACATGATTAATATGCACACTTCACCTTAACATTAAGTGAAGACAATGCTCTTCACATATATGATCATTTGTGCTAAAAATCCCCATATCCACTTTAATTGAAGAGATATCAGATACAAATATTTTCATTGTTATGCAAATAAGCTAATTAGTATGCACACAACCTAAATCATGCTCATTTGAAGAGTATTCATGTCCTCTACCCCTGAAACAAGTACAAAGTTATTATCTAAGGTTAAATATTTTATGCGAAAGTTTATTGTTATGCAAATAACCAAATTAATTTGTACATTACACCTCACCATTGAGTGTAGACAATGGTCTTCACATATATGATCATTTGTGCAATTAAGAGATATCATAGATACAAATACTTTCATTGTCCTGCAAATAAGCTAATTAGTAAGCACACAAAAATTTAAGCCATGATGTTACTACACCATTTAAGCCATGATGTTACTACACCATTTAAGCCATGATGTTACTACACCATTTAAGCCATGATGTTACTACACCATTTAAGCCATGATGTTACTACACCATTAAAGCCATGATGTTACTACACCATTTAAGCCATGATGTTACTACACCATTTAAGCCATGATGTTACTACACCATTTAAGCCATGATGTTACTACACCATTTAAGCCATGATGTTACTACACCATTTAAGCCATGATGTTACTACACCATTTAAGCCATGATGTTACTACACCATTTAAGCCATGATGTTACTACACCATTTAAGCCATGATGTTACTACACCATTTAAGCCATGGTGTTACTACACCATTTAAGCCATGATGTTACAACACCATTTAAGCCATGATGTTACTACACCATTTAAGCTTATGTTGTTGCTAAAAGTTTTAGAAGGCTGTAAAGTGGACAATTTTCAACTGATTTTGATGCAACGTTTTGCATGGTTTTAGTATAATATAAACCATTTAATAAGCTCATGTTGTTGCTACCTATCCATATACCTTTAACATGTACCCAGGCAAATAGCAATAAACTAACCGCGCTAAGCATAGCGGGGATATCTACGAGAGTTATACCTTACCTTCCTTTCATGCTGTAAATATGCAATCTGGTCCATGACCTAATTCTAACGCACTTCAGACCGACCTTAAAAGTGTAGTTACCAGCCAGCCCAGCCCTGAGTTGCAAGGGCCGTTCTTTCGAGAAGAGGACCATCCCTTTCTCGAGGTGAATATTCTAGCTTTTATTTATTCACGTTTTCTCATTCAGTTACGATTCTTCCGTTAATTTTCTTAATGTCTTAGTCGTTCACTAACAGATTTTGAACGCTGTTCTAGCACGTTTAATTCGTTTCTTTTTACTATGGAAATTTGTTTGCCCTTGTTCAAGCTCTTTCTATTTTGTTTATTTGTACTAACGAAGCTTTGCCAATGTTTTGGCGATTGTTTTTTCTTGTTTTAATAACAGAATCTTGCCGAACTTCGGCACCTTTTAATTCGTTTATGTTTTACTAACAAGGTTCTGTCTCGATTTTGGCAGCTTCTGTTTAGTTTAACTTTACAGACAGTTTGATCTCGTCATGTTTAACTAAACTGCCCAGGTCCTCTGATGAGCCTTGTAAGTTTTTGTCATGATGTATTGGGCGTTGTTTACAGTTTGACTGTTCACTAACGGATTCTATTTGCATGCTTTTGCGGGTGACTAACCTATGTTCTGTAGACGTCTTGCCTCAGTTATTATTATCAGGGTGCTTCTTGTTCTCTTGTTATAACTAACAGTGGGTTACTATTTATAATAGTTCCTATTCAGAGGTCTTTCATCCTTGAGAGGAAAAGGAGTTCCGTCCGTTAAACAAGATAAAACTAGTGTGAGTATTAGCTTTAGAAAATTGTGCTGCGACCTGAACTCCCTATCCTCGGTTGCAATCTGATTGCATATTTACAGCATGGAAGGTAAGGTGTATCTAGAAGTAAATTTACCCCACTAAGCATAGCGGGGATATTTACGAGAGTTATACTTACCTTCCATGCATCCCGGCCCGCCTCCCCTTTTGTTCAGGCCTCGGTGGAATGTCAAGTGAGGGTTAGTAGAGGTATTATGGACAGACCCCTAGCTTTGCTTTTTCACAGGGGCGGCCCGCCCTGCCCCTCCGTGGACCCGCCCTGCCCCCCTGGGGGTCCGCCCTGATCTCATGGGGTCCGCCCAGCCCCTCATAAGAGAAAATCAAAAATAATAATTTATAAAAAAAAAAGATTTTCATTTTTTTTTACATTAAATTGTTTTTTACTTAATAATCTTAATTAGCCTCATAAATGAAATACTTTACATGGATTCAGAATACAGAATTATAGCCCAGTAAGCAATTGTCCTGTTTGGCTAATGACTGGTCCTTATCAGTCAGAATAGCTTCATTCTGCTATGTATAATTATAGCTAAAATCCCAGAGCTTCTTCAGCAGGGGGATTGAGCCTTAAGGGGGCCCCAGGACTCCACGATGAAAAGATGCAGCGCTTCACGTGCGTATTAATGTGCTCCTCAACGAGTCTAGCACCCTGCCCCTTTTTTTTTTAACAAGCTAGGGGTCTGAATTGGAGGTCAGGGCTGGGCTGGTAACTACGTTTTTAAGGTCGGTTAGAAGTGCGTTAGAATCAGGTCATGGACCAGATTGCATATTTATAGCATGGAAGGTAAGATATAACTAGAAGTAAATACAAACAATTACCCTTATGATTTGAAGCAGGACTGAACAATCAAACATGTCCTGACGAGTCTAGAGACAGAAAATGCTAAACCTTACTCTTTACAAGAACTAAGGAAGTGTCATCTGATGGCATACAGTACCTATGCTAAGAAAAGGAAACAAATCTATTGCTAATAATTATGTAGTAGAATATGTTTTAGGGCTTTTCAGCTAAGTTGTACGATTTTCATCACAAGCTAACTGTCATGTCATGTTACATGCACTGGTGCATATCGACCATGATAACTTTATATGAGCCACTGTGTCAGTCCTTTATCTACTTGGTTTGAGTATCAAAGAAAATAGCAGTAATGTGTTGCTCGAGTCCAAACAAAAGTGAAATAACTACATAAGTTTAAAAGTTGTGACTTACTATTGTAAGTATTAATATCAAGGTGTTAAAAACTTGTCCATACCTTTAACTAGAATAAAGAGAGTCCAACAAAATGAAAACACCTCACAGCTTGAACAGGGTGGTTTTCTACAGAGAAAAAAAAAAGAAAGTTAAAATTAATAAAGACCTTACAAAAATAATGTACATTACTATGTGAAATACCAATTACTTTGTGGCTATTCTGTCTGAGATACTAAACAACACACAGCTCATGCATATATTTTCATGGTATTACTGTATTCAGACAGTGGAACAAAGAAAAAGTACAAAGAATAAATAAAATGCTCAATAAAATCAGTTCAAAAGCAGTTCAAAAGCAGTTCAAAATTTTAGGTCTCAATATTCTGATTTCCTTTTTTGCATGTTGATCTACTTCAATCAATCAATGTTATTTCCATAGCGCCGAAAAACAATAAATTGCACTAGCAGCACTAGGGCGCGCAGCACTAGGGCGCTAAACAGGCACAAGAAACTCAAGTTTGTGGGCAAGTCCAAAAAATGAGGTTTCAGAAAGAAAAAAATTGTGTTCAAAACATCAATGGACTTTGCATTTCTGATGTGTACAGGCAGTTGATTACATTTACAAGGTATAGCAGGAAAAGGCTCTGTCAGCGAAAGTCATGTGACATAGGGTTGTGTCGACAATGCCTCAAAGTCATATTGATATATCGCGGAGCAATTGTCGTGACAATCGTTAATGTCGCGACAATGACCCCTGAGTTTGCATCACCCAGTTAGAGCAAGGTATTGTAATGTACATTGCAAAAGTATATTGAGTTTACATACATAAATATTCAAGTCTGTGAACACTGGAAATATATGATTCTTACGTGTAACTTACAGACACAAATATTTAAGTAAAATATGTTGTTGATTTTTCTTTATCACAAAGCTCAATATTGAGGCATTCACATGTTTTTGTTTCATTTGTTTATTCATTAAGAAGTTGCTTTATCTTATAAATTAATTAATTATCCTTTGAAACAATAATCAACAAAAATGTGTATCTTACACAAAAATTAAATAAAATATGTTTGTGTTAATTTTTCTTTATCACAACACTTATTATTGATTAAGGCATTCAGATATTTATGTTAATTTGTTTATTCATTAAAAAGTTGCTTTATCTTATAACTTAATTGATAATCCTTTGAAACAATAATCAACAAAGGTGATCAATTATTTTGTAACTCTGCCTTTTTAAGTATTTACCATCTACAAACCACACCCCAGTTGCCAGTAATAATGTACACAATGCTGTATGTTATCTCAATGCAATGTTGAGACTTATGAGGGATTACAGCAAGTCTGTGACTGTTTCAAGGTTTGAGAATCAATACCTGGACATTATCAGCCCAGATTTTTGGATGGGCTGGTGTTTTTAGAGATAGCTTTTTTCAGTTCGCTTTTTTTCCCCCCGGCAATTTTAGATGACATTTTGGTAAGTTGCAATTCTAGTGTAGTTCTAACAAATACATAGTGTGGGCCTGAGGATTTAATACAGCATTGTTTACGGCTTAATATTGCTACTTCCGACATTGTTATGAATCAATGAACCCAGTGTCAATATCGCGACATTAGGGTCAGTCATTGTCACGATGTATCGACATGTCACACAAGACTAGTGTGACGGGTTTGTGACTCAACAAATAGTGGTGCAGATGAAGTGGAACAAAGGCATCTACGACCAGTTTGCAGATGTACCAGGGCAGAGATGTATCAGGTGACTGTCGGCAGAGAGACATGTCAGGAGTAACACTTTATAATCTAGTCTTTGCCTGATAGGCAACCAATGGAGCTCAAGAACTTTACTGGGAATTGGGTCAATCTTTCACCCTTTGGTGATTAACCAAGCTGCGGTGCGCTGAACATTTTGTAGCCAACATCACTAAGTCTGCCAATTTCCAACTCACAAATATTGGAAAATGTTAACTACCGATTCCACTAAGTTAGCAGGGTAGACATAATCATTCCAGGTCAAACATCACCCCAAGGTTCCTCACAGGGTCAGATTGAATAGGTATGTGAACACCACCGGTCAAACATACTAATATTCAAGTGATCTTAGATGCCATTATTGATCCCTCAAAATCATGAAACCCAAAGCATGTCGCTCGCCTATGGCATCAACAAGTTGGTGCTTACCCAAAAAATTCTAAATGCGCACACAGTTCACCAATTTCCAAGGGAAAAACTGTTTCTTATCGACGACGAGTGAACACACAATTACAATGACGGGGTCATCACCTGCGTATTCGGTTATGATAGTAACAATGCTATCACGAAGCGCTTAATACAACCCAGACGAGAACACAGGTACGACATACGGACAGATAAACATCGACAACCAAGTTAATGTCCACAGCCTTTGATAACCAGTTGTGGTGCACTAGCGTGTCTACCAAACCCAGGCTTGAACCCAGGGCCTCGTGGTCTGTAGACAGGTATGATAACCGCTACACCACAGTTAGTAGACAATCTAGATTGTTTCTTATCTAGATTTTCCATGATTATATGTACAAACAAAAGTGGAATTCCTGGGAAAACATTTCTTAACCCTCAACTTCCATCTCTCCCGAGTTAGAGAAACTTTAGCTCTGTCACTTCAGTGTTTACAATTCTCTGAATGTCTCAAAGATGTTTGGACACTAAAACTGTTGCTGCTCTAACAAAAAGAACGGGAGAAGAACACATACCTCTGCTTCCTGCCTCTCGGGGGTCGGTCCTCCTGTGTGTCTTGGAATATGCTGTAATATATTGGATAGTACTTCTTGAAAATAACTGTAGAGACAGCAAAGTTTCTCTCTAGTCTGTCAATTTGATCACAAATCTTCTGTGGAAGATTGGCCATGTCTGCCCAGTTTTTCATCTTGTTGAAAAATTGAACAACACTGAAAAAGAAAAAGTGACAATTAATAAGTAATAATCAGAGCACCAAAGGTTTTGAGGTTCCAATGTGCAAATATCGATTTAAGTTTGATTTAATTTTATAATATGTTCCATCAAAGAGTGGGCTCAATATAACAAATACAAAATTTATATCACTAATTAGAACAATGACTTGCATGTTAGTAAGGAAATTTGAAATAGTAAACACTTGAATAACCAAAACCAACATGTTTTGTGGTTCCGATGCTTTTTTTTTTTTAAATGCTGATTGATTTGCAAGTTTTGTATTACCTGTCATGTCATTGCATATCAACACACTAGCTAACATCACAATTATACCAAATATGAAATAAAACAAAAATATAATTCAAGATTTTTACTTTAAGCCCCCCTACTCATTAATATGCGAGACATTATCACTAAAAACAATAGGGTACATCTGCGTACCATGTGCTATTTGTGTACCACATATGACATGAATCCAGTTTACCATTCTTCAGAAACTATGTTTACAAAAACTTTTCAGCAAAATCAGATTAAGCCCCAGCTAGGCTTGGGCGATATATCGATATTTCGATATATTTCGATATTGACCCATATCGATATGGCCGATATTGAGTTCAAGGGTCGTATCGACATATCGATATTATGTTTTTTCAATAATACACAATACATGAACTATTACAAAACTAAACATGACTATCAAACATCCAAGTATTTTTTATTAAGCAGCCACAAAAAGTTAATAAATTTCATTTATATCAAAGTTTGAGGCAGTCAGTTATGATAAAACTTTATTAAAACATTAATATTGTGATAACAATTACCCAAAAATCCTTCCATAAACAAAAAAGCACTTGACTCGCGGAGTACAGAGGCATTGCGCAATACTTCAACTTTATACTTGATGGCTTACGATGTTCAGACAACAAAAATCATAAGATGTTGAATCCTCAAACATCGTGTTAAGTTTCCTCAAAAGGAATACTGAATCTGAATTTTTAAATTAAACAGTCATTAATTGACAAATTACTGACAAAATTATGAGGTTTTTCTCACTATTTTGTTCGTTCAGAAAGTCTAAAGTAAAAGTGACAAACTGGTCTTGCCAGATAATGTACAGTGCAGTAACTACATACACACAGTATCACTACTGTACAGTACTTTACTATGTACACACATACCATCTATCACTGTTTCTTCTTAGTGACAACACTCGTGCGATGATAGAAGCAGACTAGAAATTCAATAATATGCATCATATATGGACTTCTGAATTTCTAGAAGTCCATATAATGCTACCAAAATAATGCCTCTTTAGTACAACTTTCATAAGAAGTAAGTGAGTTATAAAATTTTAAGAAGAATTGGAGCCGATTTTTGTGAGGCATACAGTGTAGGCCTAATACCAGTTCCACAACATTTTTTTTTTTTTAAGAATATGCCGAGGCCTAAACTTTTTCAAAGTTTCTGTGATTGATCTTTTGAGATAGAAACCATGTAAAGAGCATTTTTAAACATAATGGGTGTTTATTTGAAGATCATATGTATATATTTTGCAGTGATTTCTGTTAATTTGTACAAAAAGTTTTACTTGACATTTTTTGAGCCGAGACGAGATTACCTTGCCCAGAACAGTACATACAGCTTACGTATGACGTCCTATAATTTGCATATCGATATTTCGATATTATCGATATTTTTCAGGCGATATATCGATATTGCATTATGTTCAATATCGCCCAAGCCTAGCCCCAGCCCATTATGCATATTAATAAAATCTAACATTTTTAAATCACAAACATGTACACACCAGGTAACATCACAATTATTCCAAATATGAAACGAAACAGATATGCCGTTGTTAAAATATGAACATTTTTACATTAAGCCCTGCCTATTCATTAATATGCATGACATCACCTTCAAAAACAATAGGGCACATCTGCGGACCATGGGCTATCTGTGTTCCCCATATAACATGAAGAGTGTACCGTTCTTAAAATATCGTGTTTTCAATCTGGGCTTCACACACATACACCCATACATACGCGATCATGACCGCATAGGTTCCTGATCCCATCGCAAACACAAAAATGCTCTTTTTGGTAGCGGCTGTTAAAATACAAAGTTATTCAATATCTTTACATCAAAGGCATTTTTGTTTATCGATCGTTTATCAGTTAGCCAATAACACTGAAAAGTCTGATAGAATCAAGCCCACTGCTAATCTTGTACTGTAGTACCATACATGTTGCACGCACTGTGTGTATATACACTACACTACCAAGGTTCCCACTAGCTTCAGATTTTTTTGGGGGAAATTCTCTTTCAAAAAAATTTTGGAAGGAAATTTCAAAATTTTGGTAGGGAATTTCCACAAGTTATAAAAATAATTTTACTGACAAAAATACCTTTTAATTTTTTTTGTATTCTTAAAAACTCTTAAATTATATATATTTCCTTAAATTGCATGAATATTGGGGCTGTGTATTTACGTTTAGCGTTAAAACGGCTGTTTTTTGTTCGCTTAAACGTGACCTTTGACCTGGAGTTTTGCAAAAAATCAGGGAAATGTTGAAGTACAATTAAGCCCCCTGACACCTAGCAACATGCTATGCTATCATAACCAAGCTTTTTAGTGCATTAAATAAGAAATATCTTTAAAAAAAAATTTATATGCCACGATACCTAATATTTATTCAACTATCTCATAAACACTCCTTCCTCCTCCCCAGCAATCTACACAAATTCCCATACCTTTAAGTGTACATGACTATCGTTGTACATGGCTGTTCTTATTACTAGCAGCTACCATGTTGAAGAAACTGACTGTAAATAGTTTTCTGATAGCGCCCTCAATTTGCTCATAACATTTCAGAATTGAAATGAAGTTCCCGGGTGAGGTTAAACCTGGAAGTTTTTTTACTGCTTAAAAAAACTTTGATTCAATGTCGTCGAAGACTTGAGATTCTTTTGTTATAGAAATGACAACGCAATTGGCAAGGAATATCGTGCAACACGCGTGCAAAATAAAGAAGCTTACAGTTTAATTGAGGTATCTTTGGTACAAAGAAACTTTGTGTCTAAAATTCACATCATTAACTTGAGGCCTAATGTTATCACTGAATGCTAAGCGCAGATTTCAACACTTATCCAAGCCAGCAGGTCCCGGTAGCTGTGTTCGACCATCACGCATTGCTTCTAATTTTGTGCAGGGCTAAGAGAACTGATTGCGCAATTCTCGCAATCGCTGCTAATGCAAACCCTGTACACTACTGGTAGGCCTGTTTAGAGTAAAACGTGTCAGAAATCAGCTTCATTTGAAAAAGATAATTTGCCTAAAAAAATGAAAAATTATAGAAAACAAAGGGCATGCAATAAATTCTTGCATCCCATTCACAAGTGACTGCCAGAATCAAGCTGTTTGATCAACATAATTTAAAAATTAAATTTTGACCCCTGCTACATTAAAAGAAAAAAAAATTACTTCTTTGAACTCTGTGCCACAATATCAGTGATGAGTGTAACTACAGTACTGGCACATTTCTTAAGAAGAAAAGTAGGCAGCGGATCTAATTCACAAGACCTTGTTGGTGATTGAAACAGGATACGGTGTATCTCCTCCTCTGAGGCAGGTTCGAAGTCCGTAAGACGAGGAAGTGTTGTAATTGTTTCATTAAATGATAAATCATCAACAATCTTGAAACCATCTCTGATCTTCCTAATTTTCTCTAAGAAAAAGTGACAGAACTTGTTTGCAAGATCTTTATCTGATTCATTGTCAGGGAGGGGAGATTCCTGATTGCAATGAAGTAATTTATTGACAATGTTGAAAAGTTGCTTTTGCTCCTTTGAGTGAGTTGCACATAAGTCATTGTAATAATTGGCTTTGGCTCTTTTTATTAGTGAGATGACTTAACCCTTGTAGGACCATAATGTATATGCAGTGCATCATGCAGAGACCACATAGTTTTGAGTGAAATAAGCTAAATATGCCTTTATATCTTTGAAGGTATCTTATTCAAGATGTTTTGAGCCAATGATAATGATATTCTCCAGAATGATTGAAATCATACAGAAATTTCAATTTGATGTAACATAACAGCAAAATTCATCTTGGTGAATCGATTATGCAAGCTAATTCGCATAAAACAACATATAACAAAAGAAATTTTCAAATACCTGTTTATTCAATGGACTGCTTCCATTTATTTGGTAATTTGGACTCTAATTTGTATTTAATAATGAATAAGAAACAACATATGTTGAAATGATTAAGTTAAATGAAAAAGAGCTCACAGATTTTCACATCGGAAAAAAGTGTTTTTTTTCCCCTTGATGGTTCAAACACGTAGTGAAACTGGTATATTAAAATCCTTTATGACAAATTTGTAGTGGAATTGGTATAAAACAACTCTTACATATTGATGGAACAAAAGATGCAAAATATCAAATGTTTGTCTCTTGAATTGAATGAAAATAAAGTTGAGAAGAGTTTATAATGTTTGTTTCAGCTTATATGTCCATGAAAAATAAAGTGGTTCTCCCCCCCCAAAAAAATCAGTCATTATCAGAATCATCGGATTCAGTTTGCGATGAGTTGCCAACATATCCTTTCAGTCTGCTGTATCCAAGAACAAATTCCTGCTGTGTGTGGTATAACTTGAAACAGGGCTGAACACACAAGGCTACTTTACACTGTTCACATTAATAGCCCGATTCCTTTTCTGGTCTCCTTCTTTTTTCTCCTGTCTGGTCAAGTCTCTTTTTCTCAGCTGGATTACAAACGACAACGGGTCACATTTTTTTCCTTTTTCCCGGAAGGCACTATCTTGCTCAAAAAATGTCTCCCTTCTTAGCGTTGCAGTGTTGCTGCAGATTTTCTACCAAGTTTGGTAGTGGCACTTGGCAAGGGTCCACAATTTTCTAAATTCTGACACACCAATTCTCTCCTGAAAATCCTATGTTTTTGGGTTTGACAGCTTTTGGAGTTGCCCATTCCTTGTAGAGAATGTATGCATTTACCACGCACAAACTGAGTACATGAAATATGCACCTTTTCCACCATTTCAAAGTTCTCCTTTGATAGATATTGTAAGAAACCATCTGGTCGCTTCTGTCAACAGCACCGATGTTCTGATTGTATTCATGCACAATTTCAGGAGCAAATATCTGCTCCTTGGTTACTGGATTCTTTTTCTTAGTGTCCACTTCTTTTGTTACATGGGCTGTTGAAATGATAGAGAAAACTTTCCTGTCTTTCAGCTTCATAAGTGTTAGTTGTCCAGCATGCATGACTATCCTCTCCCCTTTTTTTAGCTTTGCAGCAACAACTTTTTCAGGCACTCCCTTCCTATTCAGACGTAACGTCTCGCAGGCCAATGTGTTCTCTTAAAGTAGCTTACAAAGAAGAATGGGAGATGTATAGTAATTGTCCACGAACAAACAGTAGCCTTTATTCAAATAGGGTGGCATTAATCTCATGACAAGATCATAAGTCTTTCCATGCTCACTTTCCTCCCTAACACTTCTTCCCGTATAAAGTTTGAATCTACTACAATACCCATTGCTTGAGTCGCACAACTCGTATGCTTTCACACCATACTTGTTTGGCTTGTCTTTATTGTAAACTCGAAAATGGATTTGTCCACGGAATGGAAGCATTGCCTCATCAATGGAAATATTCTGCCTAGGGACCCCACATAGTCTGAAAACGTGAAATAATTTGTTTATAAATATTACCAAGTTTATGAAGTGGATCATAGCCTTCTTGTCCTTTTAAAATGAAAAAATAATGCATCACCATTCATATTCATATTCGCTCCGAATCCACTTTCACATGTAAACTTTGGCTTTACAACATTTTTGCAGTCACCAGCTTCCCAAACAAACCTATTATTCGTATCATTTTGAGGTTGTGGTTGTGAAGTAACGTTAGGCTGTGGCCTTTTAGTTCTTCATTAGAATCAGAGTACGACTCCGAGTTCACATCACTAAAGCCCGTTAAAATCTTCTCCGTCACTTCCATCTGACATGAAAATCTCTCTTAAAATATTATCAGACTCACTATCCGATAAAGTCGAATCATCAAATACACCCGATTGACTAGCAGTCGCCATTTTTAAATGTCCTAAATACTGTCAAACTTGTTCGTTAATTCCGGTAAAATGCTGTGTAATTGTAACTTGGTATTGTTTAGTACTGTATATACAGGTTTTCTGTACTCTTCTAACTGAGAATTACAATGACTCATCACTACAACGGCCCTGTAGAAGTTAACTTTCACCAGGATATGCAAATGAGCCTCAAGACGGAATATTCAGGTCCTAGTATTTTGAGGTGATGGCGACAAACCAAAATATTCCGTCCGTGGTTTGACAAGGGTTAATAGTCATTCTAATATTTGTATATTACATCAGTAACAATAATATAAGGCAAATTTTGTATACCCCATAATAAATCTAAACTAGAACGGTAAATACAGTCATGGTTCGCATGCCTATGCAAATTGACACCCATATCATATGATCCGGCCAATTATAAAAATGGCATCTCACACTTAAGTCCCACATGGCATCCTATGTCCCACATGGCATCCTATGTCCCACATGGCATCCTATGTCCCACATGGCATCCTATGTCCAATATGGCATCCTATGTCCCATATGGCATCCCACCCCATGTCCCACATGGCATCCCACTCCATGTCCCACATGGCATCCTACCCCATGTCCCACATGACAATCCATCCCATGTCCCACATGGCATTCCACCATATCTCCCACATGGCATCCCACCCCATGTCCCACATGACATCCCATGTCCCACATGCATTCCATCATATGTCCCACAGGGCATCCCATTCTATGACCCACATGGCATCCCACCCCATGTCCCACATGGCATCCCACCCCATGTCCCACATGGCATCCTACCCCATGTCCCACACGACATCCTATCCCATGTCCCACAAGGCATTCCACCATATCTCCCACATGGCATACCACCCCATGTCCCACATGGCATTCCACCATATTTCCCACATGGCATCCCACCCCATGTCCCACATGACATATCATGTCCCACACGACATCCCATCCCATGTCCCACATGGCATTCCACCATATCTCCCACATGGCATCCCACCCCATGTCCCACATGGCATTCCACCATATTTCCCACATAGCATCCCACCCCATGTCCCACATGACATCCCAGGTCCCACATGGCATTCCATCATATGTCCCACAGGGCATTCCACCATATCTCCCACATGGCATTCCACCACACAGTGTCTCATATGGCATATTCCACCATATGTCCCACATGGCATTCCACCATATGTCCCACATGGCATCCCATGCTATGACCCACATGGATCCCATCCTACATGTGTGTCCCACATTAATCCAACCATATGTACTACATGACATTCCACCCTATGTCCCACATGGCATCCCTCCCTGTGTCCTGCATCAGTGGCTTCCCACCTGATGTCCCACATGGCATCCCACCATATGTTCCACATAATATCCCTCCTAATATCCCAATAACATCCTACTTTATGTACTACATGACATCACATCCCATCTTCCCATGGCCTCCCACCCTATGTCCCACATAGCCTCCTACCCTATGTCACACATGGCATCCTTCCTTATGTCACACATGGCATCCTACGTTATGTCATACATGGCATCACAACCTATGTCACACTCTGTGTTACTCGTGGCATCCCACCATGTCCCACATGGCATTCTACCCTGTTCCACATGGCATCCCACCCCATGTCCCACATGACATCCCAGGTCCCACATGGCATTCCATCATATGTCCCACAGGGCATTCCACCATATCTCCCACATGGCATTCCACCACACAGTGTCTCATATGGCATATTCCACCATATGTCCCACATGGCATTCCACCATATGTCCCACATGGCATTCCACTATATGTCCCACATGGCATCCCATGCTATGACCCACATGGATCCCATCCTACATGTGTGTCCCACATTAATCCAACCATATGTACTACATGACATTCCACCTCATGTCCCACATGGCATCCCTCCCTGTGTCCTGCATCAGTGGCTTCCCACCTGATGTCCCACATGGCATCCCACCATATGTTCCACATAATATCCCTCCTAATATCCCAATGACATCCTACTTTATGTACTACATGACATCACATCCCATCTTCCCATGGCCTCTCACCCTATGTCCCACATAGCCTCCTACCCTATGTCACACATGGCATCCTTCCTTATGTCACACATGGCATCCTACGTTATGTCATACATGGCATCACAACCTATGTCACACTCTGTGTTACTCGTGGCATCCCACCATGTCCCACATGGCATTCTACCCTGTTCCACATGGCATCCCACCCCATGTCCCACACATGGCATCCCACCCCATGTCCCACATGACATCCCATAGGCTCCATAAGAAGTCTCATCCTAGCTATCAGTCACTGATTGAGCATACTATGTATGAAAGTGTCAGTTCATTTAATAAGTTATATGCAAATGACTTGTTGAAATGGGGTGGGACGCCATGTCCCACATGACATCCCATATCATCCAATGTCCCATATGATATTCCATCCCATGGCAATCCACCCTATGTCCTGCATGGCATTCCACCACATATCCTACGTGGCATTCCACCCTGTTCCACATGGCATCCCACCCCGTGTCCCAGATGGTAGCCCACCCCATGTCCCACATGGCATCCCACATTGGCATCCCACCCTATGTCTCACATGACGTCCCATAAGCTCCACAAGAAGTCCTAGCTATCACAGTCCCTGATTGAGCATACTATGTATTAAAGTATCAGTTCATATAACTTATATGCAAATGAGTTGTTGAATAAGAAAAAAGGTGGAGCCAAATAATTATTCCTGATATAGCCCTTGGTGTAAACAACATGGTAAATATTATATCATATGTCCCTCATGGCCCCCATCCATGTCCCACATGGCATCCCTCCCTATGTTTATATGCAATCACATCCTGTCACACTCTCTGACTAAGCATGCTAAATAAAAAAGTCTGGTCAGGTCATATACTGTAGTAACTTTATGCAAATGACTACAATAATAGAGGTGGAGTTTAAAAAATCATGCCTGATATAACTGTTTGGTGCCCTATATTTTGAAGAATTTTAAGGATTTCAAATCTCAAATGCTATAAGAGAGACTTGAGGATCTCTGAAGAATATTGGAAAATTATATCGTTTTACAGTTATCTTTTAAGAAAATATCAAAAGTATTGTAGACTTTTTAAGGAACTAGTCTTCAATCCTATCTTAAGTACCTCTGAAAAACTTTAACATTTTACAAGGAAAATAAGGAAATTCTAAGAAATTCTCAAAAAACTTGGAAATCTGTGGACGGCCGGACGGACGTAATCGCCATTACATAGGTTCGCATAAATGCTTCGCATGCGAACTAAAAAAACCTATCTCCTTACCTAAGTTTGGAATATTTTAGGAGCCTTGTTGGTGAAGTACAGTTTCCCTCCATTGTTCCATTTCCTACTGTTGGAACAATACTCTGTCGACAAGATGCATACACAGCACATGTAAGCCACTGCAAACTGTCACCCTTTTGAAAACAGAAATAAATATTAGGAAAACTTGATAGATAAATAATAGCTGTAAAAATCAAGATCAAGTCCATCAAAAAAAGGTATCAAATTTTAATATGTACTATTTTAAACATGAAAACATGAAAACAATTTTAATTGAGTGTAAGTAAAATACTTAAGGCAACACTACAAAGAGTGGACATACCCAGAAAACGAAAATGTTTAGTGGTTAAGATGAATCCTTTCGTTGTTGGGATTAAGCCCCACCCACTCATTAATATGCATAGCAAAGCGGTTGTTTTCACATTAAGCCCTGCCCACTTGTTAATATAAATGACATCAATCTTAAAAGATAATAGGGCACATCTGCGAACCACGGGCTACCTGTGTACCACATATGACATAAATCCAATGTGTCGTTCTGAAGATTTCGTGTTTACAAACTCTATTTGACAAAAATACATTAAGCCACGCCCACTATGCATATCAATAAGAGTCAAGATTTTTATACCATGAGCATGTGGACACTAGCTAACAACAGTATTATGCCAAATATGAAACAAAGTGGACAAATGGTTGTTAAAATATGAGCATTAAAAAAAATTACATTAAGCCCCGCCTACTCATTAATATGCATGACATCAACACCAAAAACAATAGAGCACATCTTCAAACAATGGGCTATCTGTGTCCCACATAATCCAATGTACCGTTCATGATATATCGTGTTTACAAGCTAGGCATCACACACACATACACCCATATATACTAGAGCTGTGACCGTTTAGCGTGTACACGCTACACGCTCGCAAATCCTTGTAAACGTTTACTAAATACTTCATTGCGAGTAATCGTTTTTTATAGTGTCTTGCCGTTGAAAATTAATATGATCATTCATGATTCAAATCACACACACATTCGGCTGACAAAATTCCAATCAATGACTTTTTACAAACTGTTAACCCGATAGCATAATCCTTTTTAAATATGAGTATCACAAATGCTCAGTAATCACCCATGAATGGGGATATAATGCATTTTGATTTCGCCAAAATCTGAGTAGGCTAACTTGTAAAATGCACCACGAATGTGCAGCAGTAAACAGTGAAACTAACAAAAGGCCTAACGTTAGGCCATAATTACTAAGGCTTTAAATCCCACTCAATCAGGACCCGTTTTATAAGCCGTTAAATCGATTTAAAAACACTAGTCAAAATACTTGAATCGTGACAATCAGTACATTTACATGTAAAAATTATCTGATGAGTCAAATCAATTTTGCAAGGAAGAAAAAATATTGCAAAATAAACAAACGGAAAAAGGTTTTAACAGAGCTAAATTTCTGTATGCGTCGCAAAGATGGCGACATTCGGCTGACAAAATTCCAATCAATGACTTTTTACAATCTGTTAACCCGATAAGCATAATCCTTTTTAAATATGAGTATCACAAATGCTCAGTAATCACCCATGAATGGGGATATAATGCACTTTGATTTCGCCGAAATCTGAGTAGGCTAACTTGTAAAATGCACCGCGAATGTGCAGCATTAAACAGTGAAACTAACAATAGGCCTAACGTTAGGCCATAATTAATAAGGCTTTAAATCCCACTCAATCAAGACCCGTTTTATAAGCCGTTAAATCGACCTAAAAACACTAGTCAAAATACTTGAATCGTGACAATCAGTACATTTACATGTAAAAATTATCTGATGAGTCATCAATTTTGCAAGGAAGAAAAAATATTGCAAAATAAACAAACAGAAAAAGGTTTTAACAGAGCTGAAATTCTGCATGCGCCGCAAAGATGGCGGCCATTTTTTCGAGAGGACTGATATTTCAGAACTTCCGAGTTGGTGGCATAAAACTGAATTTCCATGCATATTTTCCATAAAAATGATGATTTATACTGTAGAAGTAAATTTTTACGATTTGTAAACGTGTACACGCCAAAAAAAGCGAGCGTGTATCGTTTACACACGTTAAGTACCGTAATGTTCGGAAATACACCAAAAGATTTCGGCAAAATCAAGTGCATATTATCCCCATTCATAGGTGATTACTGCGCATTTGTGATTCTCACATTTAAAAAGGATTATGCTAATCAGGTTTACAGTTTGTAAAAAGTCATTGATTGGAATTTTGTCAACCAAATAAGTGTGATTTGATCATGAATGCTCACAGACCCCTAACTTGATTTAAAAAGGGACAAGGTGCTAGACTTGATGAGGGGCACATTAACGTACGCACAAAGCGCTGCGTCTTTTCAGCATGGAGTCCTTAAGGCTCAATCCCATGGTGAAAAAACTCTGGGATTTTAGCTATAATCATACCTCAAAATAAAATTATTCTGATTGATAAGGACCATTCATGAGCCAAACAGGACAATTGCTTACTATGCTATCATTCTGTGTTCTGTATCCATGTAACTTATTCATTTATGAGATTAATTAAGATTATTAAGTTAAAAAACAAACATTAATATTAAAAACAAATTATATTTGTTTCTCATGAGGGGCAGGGCAGACCCCAGGGGGCAAGGCAGGCCCACAGAGGGACAGGGTAGGCCGCCCATGTAAAACAGCAAAGCTAGGGGTCTGGATCATATTGATTTTCAACGGCAAGACTGGCTCTGAAAACGATTACTCGCAATGAAGTATTTAATAAACGTTTACAAGGATTAGCAAGCACGCTAAACGGTCACAGCTCTACCTTTGTGAGGCCGCAGATCAGTAAACAATCACACAATATCATAATACAGAAACGGGTTAAAGTGGGACATGCCACCATGTCCCACATGTCATTCTACCCTGTTCCACATGGCATCCCACCCCATGTCCCACATGACATCCCATAGGCTCCATAAGAAGTCTCATTCTAGCTATCACAGTCCCTGATTGAGCATACTATGTATGAAAGTGTCAGTTCATATAATAACTTATATGCAAATGACTTATTGAAATGGGGTTGGACGCCATGTCCCACATGACATCCCATCCCATTCCACCCTGTCCTGCATGGCATTACACCATATATCCTACATGGTATTCCACCCTGTTCCACACATGGCATCCAACCCCATTTCCCACATGGCATCCCACCCCATGTCCCACATGACATCTCATACCATCCAATGACATGCCATCCCATGGGCTCCTACCCATCCCACATAGCCTACTACACTATGTCCCACATGGCATCCCACCCCATGTCCTACATGACATCCCATGTCCCATATGACATCCCATTCCATGGCATTCCACCCTGCTCCACATGGCATCCCACCCATGTCCCACATGGCATCCCACCCATGTCCCACATGGCATCCCACCCCATGTCCTACATGACATCCCATGTCCCATATGACATCCCATTCCATGGCATTCCACCTTATAACCCGCATGGCATTCCACTATATCCTACATGGCATTCCACCATTCCACATGGCATCCCACCCTTTTCCACATGGCATCCCGCCCTGTTCCACATGGCATCCCACCCTCTTCCACATGGCATCCCACCCTGTTCCACATGGCACCACACCCTGTTCCACACGGCATCCCATCCCAAGTCCCACATGACATCCCATAGGTCCCATAAGAAGTCTCATCCTAGCTATCAGTCCCTGATTGAGCATACTGTGTATGAAAGTGTCACTTCATATAATAACTTATATGCAAATGAGTTGTTGAATAAGAAAAAAGGTGGAGCCAAATAATCATGCCTGATATAGCCCTTGGTGTATACAATATGGTAAATATTAAATCATATGTCCTTCATGGCCCCCATCCATGTCCCACATGGCATTCCTCCCTATGTTCATATTCAATCACATCCTGTCACACTCCTTGACTCAGCATACTAAATAAAAAGTCTGGTCAGGTCATATACTGTAGCAACTCTATGCAAATGAGCACAATAATTAAGGTGGAGTTTATAATCATACCTGATACAACTGTTAGTGCCCAAATATTTTGAAGAATTTTAGGGATTTTAAATCTCAAGTGCTACAAGAGAGACTTGTGGATCATTGAAGAATATTGGAAAATTATATCATTTTACAGTTATCTTTTAAGAAAATATCAAATGTTTGGTAGACTTTTTAAGGAAACTAGTCTTCAATCCTGTCTTAATTATCTCTGAAAAACTTTAATATTTCATAAGGAAATTCTAACCTTCCATAAGGATATCTGAAGAAACTTTAACATTTTCTGAGGACTTCTCGAAAAACTTTAACATTTCTGAGAAAATCTCAGAATAAATCTGTGGACAGCCAGACGGGCGTAATCACCATTACATAGGTTCATATTATGCTTCTCATGCGAACCAAAAAGAAGTTGGAGAATTGTTTTAGTGCAAAGCTGGACATGCAAAAGACAGCTAATTTAAAAGAAGAGTTTCTTGCCCAAAAAACGTAGCGGGGCAATGTAACTCAGTAATAATGAAATGTATCATGTAGCTGCATAGGTTTTGAATAATTCCTTCAGGCCCTAAATCAGAAACAACAACAATCAGTGAATGCCAGCCAACAAGAAAAAAAGGGAAATCCTAGTTTGATGGTAAATTTCTACATAAAGATTTTAGCTTTTGCTTTTTTTATTTTGGTTTTATTCTGTAGTATTTATGTATTTTAACTAATTCCCTTTTTAGATTTGGGTCTTTTAGGCAGACACTAAGCTAAAATTGTTTAAAAAGAAGAAATAATTCTTACGTTTTGGCTTT
Organism: Chiridota heheva; assembly: GCA_020152595.1. NCBI lineage: Eukaryota > Metazoa > Echinodermata > Holothuroidea > Apodida > Chiridotidae > Chiridota > Chiridota heheva. Next base: position 496,184 of record JAIGNY010001023.1, read on the forward strand.
CCGATTGAAACTTTTACACGTCAGTATTAGTAGCTTACTGTTGTACTGACGAGTTGAGTCTGCAAGCATTTTGCCGTTTAAACTAAAATAAACAAAAAACGTGCGCATAACTAAAGTAGATCCTCATTTTCAGGTAGGGTTTTGATTGTTAAGTTTTTAGGAAAAAGTTTTAGGATTTTGACATTGTTAAAATTCCTCCACACTGTTATTCAGCTTTTTTTTTTTAATTTCGTTCAAAATGGCTGACAAGAACACAAAATTTGTGAGCTCGTGATCTATTATCCTTTTTTAACAAAATTTGCATGAAAAGGTGTCAATTTTGAATTATTTTGGAATAATGGGAAGATAAAGAACAGTAAAATTGCTTAAAGAAGGTAAGAAATATTTCAAAAAGATTAATAAGCATGAATTTCTTGAAGCCTATTTTGTTTTCTCCAAATTGAAATAAAAACCCTTTTTTGCCTCAAAATTCTTAGATTGTTGACTAAAAATCATGTTTTAATTTTTTTTCAATCTTTCGTTATAAATTCTAGAGTTTGAAGAAAATCTGTCACCTAGAAGTGTTAAAAATGTTGAAATAAATTCCTATATAGCGATTTACAGCTATACTAGGATTTTTCCAAGAAAAAAAATCAAAACAGATCTGTGGGGAAGTAAAAGGCCTGGAACTGGGTAGTTATTATGCACTTGTCAATTGTGTGACTCACCCCTACACCCCCGGACAAGGTGAGTCATTGCACCAAAGTGAGTGGTCAAAACATGTACATTGATGCATGTTATCTATCTCCGTGATGGTTCACTGTACAAAGCATTGAAGTGTCTGTACCTAATTGACTGAAAACACTGCTAACGTCTCAGCGTCACTTTCAGTAGGACAATTCCGCCCACTTTTCATGTTGGTATGCGTCGTGAGGCTGAATTTGTCGGGGCAAGGAGTATGGCAATTACTTAACTAAAATGTATGAATTTTGTTTGAACGAAATATTTTGTTACAGGTCTACAATTTAATTGACCAAACGTTTATCGTTTTAAAATCATTTTTTTGTAAATAAATAAAGACCCCCCCCCCCCTCACTAGATAGAATCTCTAAGCCCAAGCAGTATTCATTTTAAAAAGGCACTTTTGTATTATTTGTTTAAAAGTGTCCACAAATTCCGCCACAAATTCTCGCACCTTTGACAGTAATTGAGGTGAACTTTTCATTTTCAAAAGGGGCACGTTATTCATTTTTTTGTGGGGCACGTTTCTCCTGCCCTCCCCGTTCCTACTCTTATGTATTGAGCATCATGACATGGACATGAAATTCATCAAAACAAATATGCAATAACTTATTGAAAAACAATTCTTGACTTAAGCTAGACTTTCTTTTAGCTATAAAGGCCTAAATTCTTTTTACAAATATTTTTTGACCGTTTTGCCACATATATTTTATTTCGCTCAAATGATATTTGATTGCATATCAAACATGCTCCTCCGTCGTAATATGTGATGTAAACTTTTTCTCGCACTGGTGACTTGTTTCTCGAGGAAGATCTTAAGTGCGAATATCTGTAATCTAACACTCGCCAGCATATTCTAGCCTGAGCTAGGCCCATGCATTACTTGTGTACGCCTGTCAAATGGACAGTTTTCAAGGTAAACAATAAGCTCCTAAATTCATTCAATTTCATTCTTTTTTGTTGTATATAAATAATATAAAGAGATAAAAATATATTTAGTAAGTTTACAATATTATTGTCATCAAATTGGTAGTCCCTCAGTACTATTTTTATTGGTTTTGCCATCATAATTTGTAAAAGTGTTGGTCGTATGATAGGTCAAAATGAAAATCCCAATGGAAGTTTGTGTTATGTTGTCTCACTCAGTATTGCAAGTAGTGTGTAGCAATAGGCATACTAAGTGAGATGTTTATCTAACTATCGCAGAGAAGGATCAGTAAAATAATTTCCTATTCTAACCAATTTATACCAGCCATTGAGGTTTAAAACGTAGTTGCCCATTAAAATGCAAGTCTTTTTTATTATGATCATGCTAGTAGTAGTACTTAGGACAAATTTTTCAACTTATAATTACACAAGGCAACAGCCACAAAATCGTCGCGGACAGGCTTATTTTAAACCGTACATTGTCAATGTTTGGCTACGTTATTATGTTGAACAATGTTAACGTTTTCCACATTGTAATTTGCACGACTTCTGACTGTGTAGGCCTACAGCCGATGCATATGGCTACAGTACACAGTCAAAGTATACGTATGTTATCTGACTAGCCCTAGGCATGATGAATAACTAAGTTAGTTCGAGTATGAAGATTCGGCAATATCTTCCATTTCTCCCCTCAACAGTCAAGGGGCCTACAAATTGTACACTGATCTGTATTCCGTGAGAGTGAGATCATGCATCGTAACGTTAGTGGGGTTTTTTTTTTTTTACAGCAAAAACGTTAGGCCTAAGTTAACGTTAAAACGACTTTGAATGCTCACCTCTAACGTGTAATTAACACGGATATTTTCGTAAGACTCCCAAGCTCTCTCGGCAGTGCCATCGTCCAAATTCAATTCCCGGCATAAATCATCAAATCTCTGGCGATCAACAGAATTCTCCGTCATATTTCAATTAGGCCTAGGCCTAGGCCTATTTACTGATGTTAAAATAGTATCCAAATGATCAATTCACCATTCTGGACGGTCAAAACATTCCGGGTAACTTGAGTTTGTAATTGACAGTATGATACTATTACTATGAGTATGACTGAGTTAGTATAGCTACACAGCTATGCAGGCAATTCATGTTAAGTCGAAAACCGCTAACAGCCTATCCTTCATTAACCTAACGAAACAATGAGGAAGCATACACGTACAGCTAGCTACAGGCCTATAGGCCTAAATCATTAAATGTAAATCATAGGTAAAGACAAGTCGTAAGTAACGACAGTCAGGTGCTCGGTGTGTTATTCTCATATACATGCTCAGCGTCTGCGTCCTTCGAATTTTAACGCACATTGAGTGTTGGTCACAAGATAAAACTGGCGGGAAATTGTGCCAGTTTACTTACAATCTACATTCGCAATACAATGCTGATTGCACTGTAAACACTACAGAACGTATTATATTGCATAAGTACCTTAAATACTTTGAATTTAACCACATTAAATCAAAATGGGAATGAATTCCTAAATTGATTTCGCAAAATTGTTGTTAACTTACCACTATTAAATATCAAAGCAACATTCTTATTGAAAAGAATGGCTGCATATATTCTTACGTTAATTTTGAAGTATAAACTAATCAGAAGTTAAATGAATATTCACATTTAATTTCAAATTAAAAAACCATTTTAGGAATACATAAACACAACACAAACAGGTACAGAAAATTGTCGGGTTTAGCACATTTCCTCGATTTAAATTTTGACAGCTATATTTTCGGGCGGAAGGCGGGGCGGGGGTGGGGAGGGGGAACGGGGGTTTGTTTAAAAAAAAAATATCATTCAGCTGAAAGCTGGTTAAGGTGTAGTCAGGTAACATCTGACTGTAGTATACAGTATACGCTATAGCCACTACATGGATGCTATGCACAAGAATATGCAAGTATCGCCTTGCAAGTAGTGCCTATTGGGTGAAGTGGGTGAGATGTTTTTCTGACTAGTTAAGGCAAAGAGCTTCTACATAAATTGGCAAAAAGACACATGCAGCAAAAGTAACAAACCATAAATAGGAATGTATGATCAAATCTGAGACATCTAAAGAAGAAATGGCTTTGCCTAAAAGCAGGAACACTCTCAACCTTCCCTCGAATGGAGCAGCGCCGATGTGATAGTAAATTTTTCCCCGTAAATTTTGGCCCCCTGGACCTTATTTCCTGAGAAATGTCTAGTGAATTTGGTCCCCTCCAAACTGATTTTACTAGGTTATTTACTGGTGTGTCTGTACGGTTCCTTTAATCAATTTTGTGTACTGAAGTGATAAGCTAAAAAGTGATAAGAAGTGATAAGCTAATACACTAAAGAAAGAAAGGAGTGCTTTACGCAAAACGGCAGTGAGATTTAGTGTGAGGGAAAAGAGAGGTTTTTTATTGCAAAACGGGGACAAGTTGTTGTCTCCAAATTTCAAAGGAAATAATTAGGGCCAGGGCCCAAATTTCCTAACTGACCGTTTTTTACTATGAGGGGAGACTAAATTTACTGGATGACTACGGCTTAATTGTCTGGGAGCCCAAATTTCCTTCAAAAAAAGAGCCAGGGGGCCAAAATTTACTAAAGGAAGAGAGGGGGATTTACTTTTACACCGGTCTAGGAAAAAGTTATATATTTCTTTGTTTCCCAAACCACAAAACTGTATACAGTTTCACTTCTCCAAAGCTCCTTCAAGATAACAACTACTCCCACTGGTGTTACATAGTATTTTTAGTGACACACATCTGAATATAATGCAATCCTTTGTAATATAAGTAGTAACTGTAATCAATGCTGGCACTGTTTGGGAAAAGCATAAACTATTTACTTTAATGTTATGATGCAGAGTTAATCTTGTTAAATGATGTGATTTATTTGTTGCGTCAAAATTGCAGGTCAAAAATTGAAATTTTTAAGCAGTGCCTTTACTGATGTCCCTTTTCAAGTTTTGCTGATAGTATTGTGTGCGTACAATATGAACATACAGTACTTGATTTCAATCTAATCTTCTCATGAAGCTTTATCTTTAATGTACTTTCGGTGGTGATATGGAATAAAGTAATGTATAAACTTGGTGAATACATAAACAGGTATTTGCAGTCATGATGATCAATTTTGCATTGTCAGTGCCTTCAAAACCATTCCCCTCATGTAGCCTAGCATGAATATCAAACTTTTTAAAAGGTGCAACAATTCTTGGAATTTATATCTACAGTTTATGGCAATCCTATAGAGGTATGATCTTATATCGTTTAAATTAGTGTAAAAAGAACCTTATTTCAGTGACCCTTGCCTAGTTGAGAAAACACCCACTAGATCCACTCTAAACCAAAATTATATTTAAATCCATATAAATTTGTTATAAATTACATGCATAGCCTCATTCCACTCACACCCTAGATCCACTCTAAACCAAAATTATATTTAAATCCATATAAATTTGTTATAAATTACATGCATAGCCTCATTCAATCAATTTGATATCTATCTGTAACAACCAACAACTTCCTGCTTGATTAAACCGAGTGTCCTGCTCATGACGTCATGCATTTTTTAATTTTGACATTTTCCAGAACCAAACGTAAACTTAACACATGTCAAAACAAGAAATGACTTAATAAAAAAGACACCTGGTTTAAGATTCTCGGAGCGGCCGCGCTCAAGATCTAGACTTCATATGGACGAAAGAATTGGTTGCTAAGCTAGGTGGAATTGAACATATAACGTAGGGCACGTAAATTAGGGGGTGCACGAAATTAGGTTGTTACTAATGCTATCATAATTAATACTAAAGATTTCGAAGCGAAAACACTACCAAAGAAAGACAAGTCAACAAATTATGGAGTTGATGAATGATGAGGAGAGCAAAGAGAAACATGCCTGAATACAAGCAGATTGATAAGGAAATTCAAAGGAATCGTAAACAGAGAAAATAAGTTTTATAATGATATATGCAAGGAGGTGAAAGATCTACAGAGAAAGCATAGATTGAGATAAATGCATGACAAAGTTCGTCAACTAACAAGCAGAAAGAGACAAGTGCTAATAACAAGTGCATCAAGGACGCAAATGGAACACTTAACGTACCCTGTGGGCCCCGGTTTCCTGAAAACCCTCCCCATGGGGTGGGGTTTTCTGTGCCCTCTCCAAAATGACCGTCAATTCAATATAAACCCCACAACAAAGTGTGATTTTCTCACAAATTTTTTCAAGCTCTTTCAAATGCAGCAAAAAAAATTAAGTAGGATCACAGGCCGATGTTAAGACTCAAAATCTTTTGTGAAAAGTGCATATACAAATCGGTCGTATTACGATCGCTTGGTCCTTTAAGGGTTAATGAAAGCTAAAGATATATAATACAGAAGAAAATAGGACAGAAAATGGACAGAAAGAAATAGCTTCAAATGAAGAAAAGCTCCAAGCTGTTCTCATGTTTACAATGTTGTACAACAAACAAAGTTTCTTACCAAAAAAATAATTTTGAATTCACAAGCTCGAGGTCATGTCTGACTTGCAAAATGCGTGAGATAACAAAAATTCCATGACTATGCATGCCAAATTGACCAACAATATATAGTCTATATTTGTGTTGCATACCATTGTGTAAACTTAGGATTTTATATCAAGAACTTTACTAGCAGAAAGTAAAGTTGTAAATGGAAATATAATTTTTTAGCACTTTTTAACATGTACGTTAAGTAACAGCTTAGACGTAATTAAAGTTACCTTCTTTACATAGTTCGACCTTCCTGGCTTGTTGGTGAATGTCTCAGCACTTCTCTTATTTCAAAAGTAAGGATTTGCCACTTTTAAATCGTGAAAGCCGCCTCAAACATTCTGTAAATAAAAAGTTGAAACAAATAGAAAATACAAATTTTTGGTTTATTTTAGAATTAAATCGAAACGGAAAACCAAAGCTTTTGCGTTCCAATACGCACAATTAATATAAACAATGGCAATCCAGTGAGGATTCATATACATGACATCACCACCAAAAACACCATGGCACATCTACAGTTGTGGGTTATCTGTGTACCACATATGACAGGAATCCAGCTTATCTTTCTTGAGATATCGCTCTTTTTAAGAGAAAACAAATTAAGCCTCGCTCACTATGTATATTGATGATTTTTTTTAATACCGCAAACATGCATGTACACACTAGCCAACGTAATCATACTGGACATGACACGAAACAGAAGCAGTGTCTACATTCAAGTCCTGCCTATTCATTGATATGAATATCGCTTAGTAAAGCGCTTAGTTTTGTTCTCAATATAAGCGCTATATAAAAAATAAGGCCTTATCTTACTCATGATGCATGTAAGTGTGCCGTTCAATCACTGGTGATCAGCAGAATTGATTATGCTTCTGGTTTACTGAGTGGTTTGTCAGGTGGCCTGTTGAACAAACTTCAACTTGTTCAGAATACTGCTGCAAGACTGATCTCTAGCATAGGTATAAGATCTTATATTACTCCTATAATTTCCCATTTGCATTGGCTCAAAGTACACTCACGAATCAGGCTTAGGCTTTATGTTCATCTTTTCAAAATTCTCCATGGTCTTGCACCAATTTATCTGTCTGAATTAATTCATCTGTATGTCCCAGATCCCAGACTTAGGTCTGCCTCTAATGGCCCACTGATAAGGAGACAATATGGCAGCAAAGAAGTTAGTCGTTACAACTTTGCAGTCACTGGATCATCTCTCTGGAATGAGCTGCCTGTCCACATCAGATCTGCAAGTGACATTATCAAATTCAAGAAGCAATTGAAAACACACCTTTTTACCCAATAATATAAAGCGCTTAGTTTTGTTCTCAATATAAGCGCTATATAAGCATCTACATAATGATAATATGCATGACATCACCACTTAAGCACAATATGGCATATTTACACCCCATGGGATACCCGTGTACCATGATAACATGAATATGTTATCGTTCTTGAGTTAGCGTGTTTACAAGCTCTATTTAGCAAATCACATTAAGCCCCGCCCACTATGCATATTATTGAAATGCAATGTGTTTATACCAGCTACATGTACACATGAGCTAACAACAGCACTATACCAAATATGAAACAAAACCGACTGACGGTTGTTCAAATATGAGCATTTCAAGATTATGTTAAACCCCACCCACTTATTAAAATGTATGACATCATCACCAAAAACAATAGGGCACATCTTCAGACCATGAGCTACCTGCATACGACATAAGACATAAATCCAATGAGTCGTTTAAGAGATTTCGTGCTTATAAGCTCTAATTGGCGAAACTACATTAAGCCCCGCCTACTACGCATATTAATGAAGTTCAGTGTGTTTATACCATGTACACATGAGCTAACAACAAAATTATACCAAATATGTAACAAAACGGACTGACGCGTGTTCAAATATCAACATTTCAAGACTTGTAAGTTATCGTGTACGTAAGCCCAGCCCATTCATATATATGCGCGACATCATCACCAAATACAATAGGACGCATCTTCAAACCATGAGGTACATACATACCACATATGACATAAATCCATGTGTTGTACTTTTACAAGAAAAATAATAGATTTCAAAGTCACTATTCATTCTCAGATTTCACTATTCCATCCACCATCCACTTTTTTTCAGAATCATGGGTAAAAGCATTGGTTTGATGGATATTACCAGAAAGCATACATTGTGATTTTTTCTTAAATAGAATTATGTATTGTATCTCCACTAAGACCAATAAGGCAAACTGACATCATTTGACATTAATCCAAACATACATACACACCACAATGATCACACACGCTCCTGATGCTGTTTAGCAAAGAAACCAACAAAAAAGTCCAAGTCCCAGTCCACACATTTCTTATAGTCTAGTCCAAATATGTATATTGTTCAAAATTCTGACCTTTAAGGTCAGTTATCTTAGTTTAGTATCACCATAGGTTTTGCTGAAGATTAATCAATGCAAACATGGTGCATGGTTGAAGAATAAGGATAGGGTTTGGGGGATTAGATGATGCATGCTAATTAAATGTAAGGTATTTTGAATAAATTACAGGATTTTATGACATGAAAATGTACACTAGCTGACACCATTAACATACCAAATATGAAGGGGAAAAAAACCAGACAGTTGTTGTTGGAATATGAACATTTAAAATTTTTTGCATTAGACCCTGTCTCCTCATTAATATGTATATTTTCACCATCAAAACCAATATGGCACATCAACGGGTCGGGGCTATAATTGCAGCATGCAGGACATTAATCATTATCTTGTTTAAGATGACATGTTTACAAACTAGCAAAATCGCATACACCTTTATGACCGCACAGGTTCCTGATGCTGTTCAGAACCAAACTTTGTTCTAGCGTAGCATAGCAAGGTTTAACGTCATGAAATCATCCAGTGCTAGACATTATATCAAGATGGCCACCGCCTTTGATAACAAGTTGTGAACTCACTGATTGCAGACACGCCGGGATTCGAACCCCGGACGTATGGGTGAGAGGACAAAGCACTAACCACTACACCACGGATGTCTGGTGAATTTATTATTTTAACATTTAAACTACATTTTAACAATTTTCCCATTACTTGTGTTTTATTTATTGGATTTCGGTTGGAAAAATATTTTGTACCAAATACTTATTGTACACTTATTTTAACTTTCGGATTAAAAAAAGAATTAGCTTTTGCAAGAAAATGCAACAATCATCCGGTACGAATTGATGACCTTGCTAAAGTTTGTTCCATACCAAAGGGACATCATAGACCTGGATTTAATGTGATTTTCCTCCATATACACTCCGTATACCATGTATTTATTTAAGAAGTCTGATTTTGCAAATTTCATTGAAGCATAAAATATCAGAGAAAATAAAATACAACTTTCATGATCACTTAGTGGAAGCTTTATAGTTCGACAATGTGTTTTAAACAGCTTCTATTTTCAAAATGGATTTATATTGTCAAAATGGACTGGAATAAAGCCTTTACATTACCATTATACTCCTTTTTTGGTACCTAATGAACTGTATACCAGAATAGCTAACAAAAGTTTTGTTTGCTATTCTGGTACCATCACTCCCATAATTCATGTCAAGTAGCCAAACCATTTTTCGACAGATGTCTACCTGTATTCCAACAGCGTTAAAATATCCAGCAACCATCAGGCTTGTGAAAGGGCACCAGTGACCATCACCTAAAATACAACTAGCATCCCCATTCCCCACAATCCCAACTACTAAGTTTAGGATTTGTCTTTGCTATTCTTACCATACCAAACACAAGTAACAGTGATGATAGGCTCTAAGTCTTGTACATATAAAAGACATCTGTAAATTTATTTTGTCATGATCTTTTTGTCAAATCAACTTAGTCTCCAAATCTAGTTGAAGTTTTAAGGATCCCAACCACCCCTCAGGGCCAAAGAATATGCTGGAGCAAAAACAAATTACCAAAAAAAATTCAAATTATATTTGTTAACATATGGTTCAATATAGTGCGATTTGACATTAACATAGGATTGAATTTTAATATATTTCAATGTGTTGGCTTCAGGTTGTATGCACACGAGTGGTGAAAAGCATTTTACAAGAATTGATGGCGGATGATGTTCATGGTACTGAATTTGAATAAACCTTTACTGAGGTTTCGCTTGGCCCAAATAAAGTATTCTAGTAAAGTTTCCTCTCAACAAAAAGGATGATTCCGGGGAACACTAGTTGATTTAACATGGACCCTCTACCTGCAAAGTTAACGATCAATTTGGTACTGAAAACTTACCTAAAATAACTGCACACACATTTGTGTCACTGAATAGCCTTTTTGCCTCCTTTTTGGCCTTTAAAACTGAACAAGGACGTGGTGGTATTTGTCATTACTGTTATCATAAGCGATCATGCTGCCTTGCCAAGATCTAACCCAGTTGAAATTGGCAAAAGAATATTAACCTGCACATATCAAAGAGATAATGGATGTATGTTTGTTTGTTTGTTTGACATCCCTTTTCTAACAACTTTTTACAAGTTCATATAGAGATGGGACGAACATATAGACAATGAATGGTACAATGTAAAACACATAATTTAGGCGGATGAAGTGGGAGGAAACCGGAGAAAACCACAGTCTGCGGCCTTAGCCACTAAGCTTGGTGCGATATTGCCTTTTGGCTCATATCGATATATCAGCTGAAAAATATTGATATTGTAATATCGATATGTAAATCATGTTGGGATTGTATAAAAAGTCTACGTATTTTGTAGTGGAACTGCCGTATAGGAAAATGAAAATTTAATTTAGTGCACACCTTTGTTGTATGTTACAATCGGTACATGGAAATCATTCAAGCTTTTTTACTCTAATGAGCGGGATAGGATTTGTTATATATTTTATCATATATTAAAAAATATGAAAGAAATGTTAAATATCTTTCAACAAAAGATTAATGAGATCATAATTCTCAAAATATACTCATTTTACTTTGATTGTATTTCAGGTAACTCAACTTTTGCTCATATCGATATGGCTCAAAAACAAAATATAATAATATTTTTGGCTGTTCGATATATCAATATTAAGGTCAAATGCAATATCGAAATTGCTAGATATTGAGAAATATTGATATATCTCTCAAGTTTATTAACCAATAGGCTACCTGAGGAGATAATGGATGAATATATAAACTGATTAAATATTAAGTTCTGCTTAAAATCTTGGGTCACTTGATCCATTTGTTTTAAGTAGAATCTGACAATTAACATGATGTGCTAAAATTGTTTTACCTGGTATATTTCGAAAAACTGTACAAGATCTTACAAACAAAATTCAACCTTGCTGAAAAAGTGGAAGCTTAACAAACTACTGCATTTAGCAGTAAATATGCATGCGTAGACATGGTATATAATCATGTTTGATTTCATTATTGTTTAGAACTTCATCAAAACGGTTAAGTAATCTGTTAAATTTCAACATTTTTCTACCAATCTCAAATCTTCTACAATAAGTATTGCATCCTCAGCAGACATTTTAATAAATATTCCTTCCTTTACACCGATATCTCTCTCGAAGACACCTAATTCACTGCGGCGTCAGCCTGCCTAGATATCATCTTTTGTCGTAGACCCCCAACAAAGCTTTAATTTTCTCTGCAGAAGCTAAAACTATTCTCCTTGCCCTGAATTTTGTTGAACTCTCCTTTCATACAAAAATCTTCTCTGATTCTAAATCTGTCCTTTTGGCTATTAAAACAAATCTTGGTGTAATCCGAGATCCTTATCAAGATCAATGATCTATCCATGTCCGGTAACAAAATAATTCTTTTCTGGATACACAGTCATGCTGGTATTAATGGCAATAATGATAGGGCTGATGCCGTTGCTAATGGAGCTCACCATAATTATATTGTCTTCTTAAAGATAACTTACAACTCTAATTATATTGACAACTGCTGGCAAAGCATCTGGAATCTCGAAACCTCCAATAAACTACATGCTGTCAGCCCCATCAATGGCCACTCTATCCTTCTCCATAGTTCCTCTTGTAAAAAGACAGTCACCCGCCTACGGATTGGTCAAACCCACCTTACTCATTCCCACTGCCTTTCTGGATCACTTTCCACACACTGCCAGCTGTTGACCTTACGGTCAAGCATATTCTTTTGATTGCTATCGTAGCCTTAGACATTACTATTTTTCATGCTTTGACAGCATCTCTGACCTCTTCCAAGGCAATGATTCTAAGCCCATTGTTAACTATGTCTGTCGTTGCAATCTCTTCCGCAATACCTAAAACAATTTGTACTCTCCTTAGAATTTCTATTTTCCACAAATTTCTTCTCTCTCTGGTCCCTTTCCTCAAGGGATCCATCTTCTCTCTTTTGTTCCCATTTTTACCTTTGACTGACTTACCTATTTGGCACTCGTGAATCGCACAGTGTCGACGTGCCGTTATTTTGCATCAAAACTAAAACCTCGAGATATAATAGAATAGTTTGTAGGCAGGTGTTACACTCCTGTGAATTAAGATATCACTGAAATCGCAAACAAGTCGTATCTGAAACAAATTAGAATCTTTTTGGGAAATATCAAAAACTTGTAATAAATATGACCAAGTTTTCTTTCCAAAATTTTGTATGGATTTAAGTATTACGTAAACTCCTTTGGATGTTATACTTCAACAAATACACATTTTACTATGACTCGAATTATTTGTATTAGATAAGTGGATAAACAACTTATTAACTTCTACTTTTTAACATCGTTCTCCAGCATTCATTCTAGCTGTTCGAAGTCTGTGTACGTTCCCACTGGCTCTCTCTTTGGTAGAAGATCTGTGATGGATAGACCATCCTTCTGAACTTTCTCCTCTTTCAATATTTTAAAAATGTCTGCACCATTTCGTTCCACAGAAGCTAGCCTTTTGGCTACTGAAATAAACGAAAATTTGCATAAATGATTTTGTTTTATATTCTTTATTACAGAACAATGCAATACAATACAATTACAGTACAATAACCGAGTGGACAATGAATAAGGATGAAGCATCACAACAGAAAACAAACAAAGTTAATAAAGACATGGTAATGTGGATTAGCTGAGACTGTCTAAAAAGTTCAAAGACTGAGCAAAGTGACTAATTGAAGACTCAAGCTGGTAATGTCAATTGTACACCTGTGGGAGTGACCATAACAATTTAAAGGATTAGTCCAGAGGGTTAACATATGGGATGAACATGTCATTAGCCTTTTCAATTCCCAAAACGACAAAAATTTATTGTTGCCTCTATTTAAGACACAATGGAAATTAATGACAAATAAAACAGTAGTTAGTTTGGCTTGTACGCAAAGCTGTGACGTATCAGCCTCACTACGGTTCACATCATTTTTTGACGTGTTTGTAGAATTGTTTCTGTGGATATCGGTGAAATATTATGTCAACAGATATAACAAATAGTGATTTTCAAGGATGGTATGGGCAAGATTTTATAAAATCGCGAAATGTTGTCTCTTCCTATACCTCGTAATGCCCCTAACCCAGCAAACACAATGTTTTAAAAACGTCATGAAAACCTTTTTTTTCTTCAAAATTGTGAAAATGTTTTTATAATATCATCTTGTGGTGTCGTAAAAATGTTGTCATAACATTTTTTCAAAAAATGTTTTTAAAAACATTAATATATAATAAAAACATTTTTTGCATAATACTATATGAAAAACGTGATGTTTTTGTGACACCACATTTTGATATCATTAAAACGTTATGATACAAAATGTTATAAACACGTTTTGTGTTTGCTGGGATGGGTTTGCATTTCGGGTGTCGCCTATAGCCCGCTAACGTGAGGCCTAGCCTATAGCCTAATGTTAGCTATTGTTCGAAAAAAAATTGTGGTGAAATATCTATATATTTCTTGTTAAATATCATGTCATCAAGTACAGTACTACAAACATAAAAAATACGGCGATTTTGAAGATATATGCGTAGGATTTAATAAAATCACAAAATTTGGTGTTTCTTTCAATACCTCGTAACACTAAGCCCCTGCTAGGAGTTTTATTTTGGGTGTCGCCTATAGACCTAATCCAAAAGTTGTTGACCATCCGGGAACTTTACAAGCGTTGGCAAATTGGTAGGCACAGTGCGGGAAACTGTGCGAACGCATATTGTGCTCGATTATCAGTAAATCAATGTAAAAATGGGTTATTCTGACCAATTTCATCATTAATTTCTCATAAAACGCTTGAATTTAGTCAATTTCTACGCAGAATAGTAGTGGGGAGTAATCTACACAGATGGTTGTGATTTTAAATGAGAATGTGTTGTTTCACAAGTAAACAAAGCTCCAACTTGAACTTTGCATGAGTTTTTTTAACCAAGGCCAGTAATAGCGTTCATGCATAAAAATACTAATTCGATTAATCAGTTAACGGTTATTAATCGCTGGAAAACTCTCTCGGCGATTGTAATCTAGGTATTAGGCCTAAATCAATACTTTCATCAAATTGTGTCAAGCTCAAAAGATTTAACCTTAGCCCTAAGCCATAAATCCGAGTTGGACCAGAATCCGCAACAAAAAAATACACATGATTTATGTTTTCAGCCAGTAGGCCTACCCACTAATTTGAACCATAAATCCACTAAAGTTAGGCTATCAAAAGATTAAAGAAAGCATCACTGAGTAATATTTAATTACACTGATATGACCACATCAAGGTAGATAACAAATTGAATGAATATTCATTTTATATACAAATAAATTATGTCTTTATCAATCTAGATGTGGATTTGATATGGGATTTATCTCTGGGATATATATATATATATATCTATATATATATATATATATATATATATATATATATATATATATATATATACATATGAATATATATATATATATATATATATATATATATATATATATATATATATATATATATATATATATATATATATATATATAAATATATATATATATATATATATATATATATATATATATATATATATATATATATATATATATATATATATATATATATATATATATATATATATATATATATGTGTGTATATATATATATATATATATATATATATATATATATATATATATATGTACTAATATATTGAACTATTGAACTAAGCAAGGGCTGCTGTATGAAGGTTCTTTTTACACTATTTTGAACGACTGAACGATATAAGATCATACCTATATATGATGGCCATAAATTGTAAATATGGATACCAAGAATTGTTGTACCTTTTAAAAAGTTTTGATATTCATGCTACGCTACAAGAAGGGAATGGTTTTGAAGGTACTGCGACACAATGCAGAATTGATTATTTGAATGACTGCAAAAACCTGCTGATGTATTCACCAAGTTCATGCATATTTTGTATTTCATATCACCTCCAAAAGTACATTAAACATCAAGCTT
Source organism: Chiridota heheva (assembly GCA_020152595.1). NCBI lineage: Eukaryota > Metazoa > Echinodermata > Holothuroidea > Apodida > Chiridotidae > Chiridota > Chiridota heheva. The sequence continues at coordinate 511,800 of JAIGNY010001023.1, forward strand.
CATGAGGAGATAAGATTGAAATCAAGTACTGCATTTTCATATTATACGCATACAGTACTATCATCAAAACTTGGAAAGTGGACATCTTTTTTAGATGTCTCAGATTTTATCATACATTTTAATTTATAGTTTGTTACTTTTGCTGTATTTATATTTTTCCAATTTAATACTGATGTTTGATTTTATATTTGCTATATAAGGCCTCACCTTAACTAGTGAAATAAACACCTCACTCAGTAGGCACTACTACTTGCAAGACAATGCTTGCATATTCTTGTGTATATCAGCCATGTAGTAGCTATAGCGTATACTAGTACTTTAGTACTCCCGGCGGACTGATGCCGCGCCAGCTAGCTGTGTTAGTATGGCTGCCGTTGGTGATGGCTCGACATCCGCGGAAAATCGGACGGAAGTCCCAATGTCAACTCGTACTGAGGGATGTGTATAATTACTGTGTATACTACAGTCGGATGTTATCTGACTACACCTTAAGTAGCTTGCAGCTGAATGATGACTGACATGAATATAAAAAGAAACAGACATGGTCTATCCATCACATCATATTCTCAGACTATATGGATGATCATCCAAATTTAATTTTTTCTAATGCTTGAATTAGGCCGTATACCTGTTATGCAACTTGATAGTGTAGATGTGCACATGCACTTTTGTGTGTTAAATTAAAGTGTATTAAATGTGTATTAATACATATAAACATTGCATCTATGCATACTTTTCTTTTGCCTACACTAGTAATTTACTAAATAGGTGAAATTTCTGTATGATTAAAGACCAAATTTTCATCAAAAATGTGAAATACTTTCAAGAAAATTATTATTTATGTAAGAAGCCAAATATCGGTATATTAATATACCTGCATGCATGTAAAGCTCTATCTTCATGGTATATTATCAAATGAGAAAAAAAAAAATTCTTGAAAAAGTTATGCAAACACTTTTTCTAATGAAGTAAAATGAATGTAGGCCTATATACAATTTTCATGGCAAATTTGACTTTCACAGGTCAGCCATCCTTCTTTGTATTCATTTGAAGAAATACCGTAAAAAGTGTTTTTATCACATATGATATATAACTTAAAGCAATCACTATTTTGTTTTTAGTTTTTAGGAATAAAATGTGCCCACAATTCTCAATCCTGACAGAAAATTGTAAAGTTGTTTCCAATGTACTTCACAAAATTACTGGTCTTATTTCTAATACGACTGACTTTTGCCACACCCATTGCCAACTTGAATATTTGTATATCATGGGCTATTTTTTACTAACTTGGCCTAAACTTGATTAAAACAGACAATAAATTACCAAAGATCTTATATATATGAAAGGATCATCAAGCTCAGTTCAAATATAATTTCATTGCATCCCGAATGTGGTCGGTGAATAATAAGTTAAATATGAGCATTTCAGCACTGCTTGTCAGACGATGGCTACATGTAGTGTTACAACTTAAAAAGGTCAGTAGACAGTCCTTAATTTTTGAGTTAAAAAATAATACAGTGGGCTAGGTACATAAACATATGTTAATGACATAGGCCTAAATGTAGTCACGAGTGGGTACCATGCATAAAAAACAATGCTTGTTTAAGTTGAATGAAGCTAAGATTTATAACTTAAATCAGGCTGAAGGACCAATAATGCAGTACCGTATCTGCATTGTGTAGTTTAATTTATTCACTAGGCCTAGTTTGAATTGAATTGTAATTTGTAGCTAGAAAGGTCATACCCAAATCACGCAGTGACCAAAACGTATTAAGGCACATATTTTTCTAACTTCGAGGCCTAAATACCTCTGCCCTATCTAAGTTCTATTCTAATTTCTTGCCTAGGCCTAGTATTTGATAGTATTAACGTTAGTATTATGTTTGTCTTGAATCTCAAGCCGCACAAACCGAATGCTGTGTAGGCCTAGGCCTAACGTTCGGCCTGTTATTAACTTATGCTTTTGAAAAGGAATTTAGTCGAAATCTATGAACGAAATCTACACTTGTTGTTCTTTTAATTGTTTGTTTCTTTTTTCAGCAAAAATGAAGTACACTAACATTACAGTAAGCCTACTTAAGCTAGACATGTAACTTCTAAACAATAAGACTAAGATTCCGGGTTATCGAATATCGGCTCTAACGTTAGCCCCTAACATTAGATAAAAGTTCGTTAAGATTTTAAAGTTAGGCCTATAAAAGAATTTATTTTAAAATTGTGATTTTGACGCGGCCAATTTAGGCTTCCAGAATAAAATAACTGTTTTTTTAAGTGAAATATGCATGATTTTTTTTTTTTTTTTTTTTTTTCTCGTACTTTTGCTACGCTCGGTTGGGGTTCATGTCCTCTAGATTCAGATTCAGATACCAAAATTTAATTTGTTTAAAAAAAATTGCCGCCGGAAAACGTCATCTTGCGTTTGGCGGATTAAGGTCTATGCTTTGTTTTCGCCCCAGTGGTGCGCGGTTAAGTATGCGGTCTGATGACCTCGGGTCACGACTCAAACCGGTAACCAAGTGACTCGATTGTCTGCTGCGCTTGTATTTGTAATTATACGACCCAGACAGGAAAAGAAGATTCGAAGAGTTAACTTGTGGCCTTGATGATTTTCGTTGATATGAAATATGACAGATGAAGTTGATTACAATGATATTGATCCACTAGCTCTAGAAATTGCAGAAGAGCTTAGCGAAGGTGTGAGCAGTAAATCTGGAACTTGGGAACATGAAAATATAGCACAGGTAAATATGCAAGCTAGTTCCGCGATTCTTATCAGTTTGATCAAAATCTGTTCATACGCAAATATGTAGGTATAATTAGATCTAAGATGTAAACCGACTCAACTGTAGAATCCAATGTTTGCTTCTTTGTTTGCACATGATCCTCCCTTACGGGAACTCAGCAAGGCTCCTATATGAAGCATAGACGCCAAGCTATAGCCTGCATAGCAGATGCCAGTCTCGTGCGACCGATACGGAAGTGGATGAACACCGGGTTTTCACCCAACTCTTTTCGAGAAATGTTCAGAGAATCAGGTAGGGTGTGACTGTCCTACCATCGGGACCGACGGCTTAACGTCCCCTCCAAAGGACGGCGAGCACCATTCAACCATTGCCACTTTTCTCAACAGCTGAATGAGGAGCAGGAGCTGCAAACGACGTACCTCCACTTTGATGATTGGCGTATCTGTCTGCATAGCTGTGGAAAAACTGGTTAGACATGTTCGAGGCTTGAATCGGGTACCTCCAGCATCTCAGTTGTGTGCTCTACCAACTGAGCTACCTGACTCCAATGCATTTTTTAAATACGAATGTTGCAGGCTCAGTAGCAGTGAATTGTATCTTCATGATGTGTCATTTTTTTAAATTACTATTTATTATAGCATGGGGGAACCTAATTTTGTGCACTAAAGGAAGAAAATGGCGAAAAAAACCAAAAAAAACAAGAACATACCTTTAAAAATTCTTTGTAGGTGTCACTAAACTTCTCATCTTTGTAAACAGTGATTGAATAAAAAAGAAACTTCCATGAAAAAGTCAAGTGATAACAAATTATAACAAAACTTGAGCGTATTCATTCAATTTAAGGGTCTCCTAATTTCGTGCATTTAATGACGCACTTTGGCTTTTGATTTTATCCATTAGGAAAGCTTGAAATCCCTTTAAAACAGTATGCAAAATGTTGTTTTAAAACAGTTAACGTATATAAAACATTAAAATGTCAACAAAAAAAATCAAAAATCACTCTTCCGAGTCTTTACAATGGGCATAAGATTAATAAGCAATCGCACTAAAACACATACTGATGCAATAGCTTATTTTTAGTGATATCTGGTGAAAAGAGTCTACCTAGACCTTTCATTTGTTTTTTTAATCTCTTTTTTTGTGCATTAACACTCACATATTATTCATTTGAATAAGAATACTATAAGAAAATATGTAATTTTCACACCTATCGCGGGACAGAAATGAACTTTTGTAATGTCATAGTCTGAAAGTAAAGTTTAAGATCTTAAATATTGATCAGTTTTAAACCCGATGTAACTTTTATTTATACTTTTTTTTTATAGCTTAGGCCATCATTACGTTATAAAACGTCTTTTTATCCTTAAGTCAGTGACAGACGTATGTGTGTGTCTGTTTGAGTGAGAAGGAAAAATTGCTGTTTTTATTGGCTCAACTGGACCAGTAATTTTTTAAAGAAAAATATCTTTTAGGATGTGATTTATATTGCATTCTAAGTAAGGAATATTGGTTTCCCTTACCCCAGAAAACGTCATTTTCACGATTTTAAATGTAACTTTTAGCTCGTAAGTCTGATTGTTTAAAATTGGTTGCTATAGTAGGTGGAATCGGGCATATTACGTAGTGCACGAAAATAGGGGGTGCACAAAATTAGGTTCAGTTACTATACTAGGCCTAGTTCAACTTAGCCTCCAACAGAAGGGGAAATATACTACTAATTCGACTTAGGACTTAGCCTTCAATAAAGGGGCCAGGGTGCATTCCATGTAGAACCTATGCCGAAGGTACAATGAGGCATTTGCTTTCATACACCAAGACAGTCAACAAGAGACCATGCAGCGAGTTAGTTATTGTCACAACCCACGTACACCTATGTTATCACTGGGACATTTGTTTTGTGTACATAGGTTCTTGCAGATATCATGTTTCTGGCCAGACTTACATTTAAGCAACCCATATTTTCCTAAATGCGATAAACTTACAATGTTTCCGCCAGGTCTGCGTTCCGCACAGTGTGATGAGTGTTTACCACTTCTATGAGTTAGCTGTGGAACACTTTTTAATCAGCAACGTTTAATGAGGGAATTTTTGCTGGGTGTTTCCCACCGATAATTTGTTGGTCGCCATGTTTCAAAACTTTTGTCGAGTGTCACGCATGTGCATTTGTACTCATGGTTTCCTTATTATACTAACTGGTGGAAAAAATTATGTGTGCGGTATCTATGTGTCGTCTTTAAAATCAGCAAATAATTATTCAACTTTTTTGTTTTAGAGCATTTTTAATGAAAGTGAACGATAAGTAGTTGCATTTCTTTGCATAATTCAAATTATTTATCTACTTGTATTTCCATGATCTGACAAAAATATAAAATGGACCCCGTGTAGAAATTGCAAACGCCATTGCGATTTTTATCAGGTGGTAGTCACATAACTATCATTTTTGAACTTTGACATCCTCATAACAAACTTAACGCTGTAGAGTGTGAAGAACAGACAGAAAAAATGTGCCAAGAATCATCTGATTTTGGTGTTAAAGGAATATATTTTCACACTTTTTAGCCAAAGAAAACATAAAAAAGAAGTTGGAGATTTGTTTGAGTGCAAAGCTGGACACGCAAAAGACAGCTAATTCGGAAGAAAAGTTTCTTGCTGGAAAATGTAGTGGAGCATTGTTACTTAGAATGAAATGTATGTACAGTAGCTGCATAGGTTTTGAATAACTCCATCAGGCCATATTCAGAAACAACAACAATCAGTGAATGTCAGCCAACAAGAAGACAAAAAAACAGATCAGTAAGGAAGCAAAAGGCCTAGAACGGAGTATATGACTAATAACTAGCAGCGGGTTATTAGACTAATAATAATAATAATAATAAATGTTATTTAAATATGCCATTCACCAAAGTACCATGGCGCTTACAAAGTAAAATAAAAACAAAATGAAAAATATCAAAATAAGTGGGTCTTTAAGAGTTTTTTTAATACTGTGGTGGATGGAGAAGTTCTCATGTGGGTGGGTAAAGTGTTCCAGGATCTGGATGCAAGTATTTCAAATCTTTTGTCACCTATGGCAGAATTGGATATGTTTATGTGAAGTCGGGTGGAGTCATTACTTGATCTGAGTTCACGTATGGTTTTCTTATCTTGATTATATCCTTTAAATACCAAGGCGCCTCACCATTCAGGATTTTGTAGATGAAGAGAAGTGTTTTGTAGGTGACCCGTTTTGATATTGGTAGCCAGTGTAGCTTGCTGATCAATGGACCTGGATCAGTTTGTCTACCAGCACCGAATATCAGACGCGCTGCTCTATTCTGAGACGCTGCAATCTTGTCAAGTCTCTACGAGACATAACAGTAAAGAGTGAGTTGCAGTAGTCCAACCTGGATGTGATTAAAGCACTAACTAGGTGGTGACATGTGTTTGTGTCGATAAATCTTCGAATACGCCAGAGGTTTCTGATGTGGTAAATTATTGACTGACGAGAGCGTCAACATGGCTGGATAAGGAAAGCAAAGAACTGAAAGTGACACCAAGGTTACGGATTGATTTGGATGGTTTGATACTGCTTGACCCAACAGTGATCTCCAACTCAGGTAGTATTTTAAGAAGATGAGGTGAACCAGTTATGAAAAATTCAGTTTTAGTATCATTTAATTTCAAATAATTGACTTTCATCCATATCCTCATTTCATCAATACAGGAGGATAAATTTGTCATAGCATTATCTACATCGCTGGTGTTGCGAGGGTTGCAGGAGACATATAATTGTGAATCGTCAGCATACATATGATAACTCACTCCATGTTGTTTTGCAATGTCACCCAGTGGTGCAGTGTAAACCGGGAACAGCAAGGGTCCCAATATGGAACCTTGAGGGAGTCCATAGTTATGTGTTTTTGGTTTTGATAACTCATTAAAAACACTCACAGAGCTCCCACAGAGCAGACTAAGCCTAATTCTTGTTTAGTATTTTGCTTCTACAATACTTTCCGCTGTGACAAAACTTGCTTTTGCTTTTAAAATTACATGATTGGCTAACAGTACAACTAATGTATATGCATTCATTCTTGGCAGTATTCTATTTATAATTTATATAGAGTTGATACAGGAATACACAAAACTATATATAGCAAAGAAAAATTATTTAAGCATTGTGCCCTCCCTACGTCACTTCTTTCATAATGGCTATTGCATCATTCGTCTAAGGTAATGTTAAGGTATCTTTAAGTGGGATTGTTTCAAAGTTATTTAGTTTTATAGGCCTATTACATTCTGTAAAATTTATTGGTATTTTAGGTAAATAACTCCTTGTGTGTCCTGTTTTCCAACACCGCTAATCCCGCAATAGTTTTTTTTTTTACACCAAGGTAAATATTTTATTGCCACGCCAGTATGCCAAGTAACAGCCATCTACTTTTCCCGCCAATCCCGCACTAGTAGTAATAGAAGTAAACTCACGCCAAAGATCTTCATATCTTAGTGCACAGAATGCAGACTGGCAAAGGGGGGAATAACTCATTGCACCAAAGTGACATTTTTTGTGAAATGACTTACCCAAATCATTCACCTCTGTACAAAGTCTATTGGTCTGACGTAAATTAACCTACCCCAGTCACTCTGTTGACTGACAATGTGGTACAATGACGCACATGTGAGTCACTATTTATATATCAATGACTCGCTTTTGACTGACATTGTCGGGGGTAGTAGAGTGAGTCATACAAATGACAAAAGCATTACAAATAGCTACTGATAACTGATCTATATTACGGCCAGACCTGACAAATAGCCACTCCATTTATGTAGAGCAGTTTTCCAAGTATGACGCCATCCGAATGCTCCTACATCTAGTGGTTGGAAGATATGGGTAGCATTTTTCAGAAGCCTGAAAAAATGGACATCATTCTCTTCTGCCAGTCTAAACAAGTCATAATCAATGTGTCCCTCTTGAGAGTCAAGACCTGTAACAAAATATTTCGTTCAAAGAAAATTCATACATTTTAGTTCAGTAATTGCCATACTCCTTATTCTGGACAAATTCAGCCTCACGATGCATACCAACATGAAAAGTGGGCGGAATTATCCTACTGAAAGTGATGCATGGACGTTCGCAGTGGACGTTCTAAACAAATTGACCAAAACAGTAACGTCTTTATGGCTATTCTTGATTTCTCAAAAGCCTTTGATAAAGTCCCACACCAGCGCCTGTTATCCACACTCTCCGCCTATGTCATTGATGGAAATCTCCTGGCCTGGTTTGCATCATTCCTCAACAACCGTATCCAGCGTGTTTTTTCAAAAAAGGAACCTACATGTAACACAACTTGAAAAACTACATCCTTTTATTAATAAATCACATGCTGTGCCACTTGGGCTTAGCAGCTTACTGGGTACATTAAGCCAGTAACATGAAAAGAAGTAAATTACACAATTTAGTCAAAAATGGCCTTATCAATTATAGAATAGAAAAAAACAATCAAAGAAACAGTCTATCCCTTAGTAAAACAAGCCACAAACCAAGAGAAAACGGGAGCTGAGATTTATTAAATAAAAGCTAATATGAAGAGGGTGCAGACTCCCAAAATACACATAAAACAACGTCAAAACAGGTCGAAGATACATTTCAGAAAATGAATATTACACTGAATCGGGCATGACTGCAATCTTGGAAAGTCAAATGAGCAAGTGATCAAAACTGTAAGAAGAAACAGAATGAGATGCACTAAATTAAACAAGGAGGGTTGTTACATGGCAGGATGCGGTCTGGTACAGGGTGGTACCGACTAAAGGGGTGGGGAATGACATCCTCAAGCTAGATTTTGTCCAGAAAATTGACAATCTTTCGGGAAAATTAATATCCTGTCTGGAAATTAGTGTGTCCTTCCCCAACTAATATTTCAATATAAACTTGAAGTAATTTGTATACACTACATCAAAGATTTATTAGTAAGTTACATGAAATTTTGATGATTGTAATATTAAACTCGATGAAAAACATACCTTTTAACATGCTTAAAGTTTAAATAGTACCACAAAACGTAATTACCATCCAGGCTATCAGCACATGACTCCGAACTTAACAATATTGCTTACAAATCGTTGAAATCAAACCACAATCCCATTCATTGTTCTGACAGATCAAGGGTTTAGAAAACTTCTATCATAGAGCTATTTGATGCCTCAGCTGTGCTGAGTAAAGTTAGGTAAAGGCCATATTAAAAACGGTCAATTTGTCAAATTGTCAATGATCCATTACATGGATCTGCTATATCTGATCCATATACAATCCATTTCGTGGAAGCAGAAATAGTGGTATCAGTGTTATATTAGGCTATGGGTTATGTTATCTATTGTTTATTAATTAAATGGTTTTTGTGGTCCCATTCAATTTAACTTTGTGGTGTCAGGCTGCCAGCAAAAACCAATTATGTAGCTAGATACAAGATTCAAGTACTGTAAGTTTCACCTTTGATTCCAATTTTGAAAAGTTGACAACATGACCTTGCAGTTGAAAGTACGCCAGTGGCGCGTAGCTAGCTAGCTTTTTTGGTGAGGGGGAAATGCGGGTCAAATTTTTGACAAGTACCCAAACCATTTTCGGACATAAAACTAGTTACCACCAGTGACATAATTTTCTACACAGGAATATTTTAAAGAGAAAAAAGTTAGCTTAAAACGAGGGATTGTGTGTGTGTGGGGAGGGGGTGAGGGGGGGGAGGGGGGGAGGGGGGATGAGGGGGTTGTACTTGTGGGATGGGGGTTTTAACGAACATCGCTATTTTCGGACAAACTTCACTATTTTCCAACCACCTGGATGGTGTATGCTGGGGACAAATTTTCACTTGCTCCCCACCCACTCTTTTTTCGACCCCAAGCTCTCCCACCAGCAACACATCACCAACCTGAAACAGAAATGCAACAGCTCTCTGAACCTTCTCCGCTTCCTCTCCAACACCACTTGGGGTGCGAACCCCCATGCTCTCCTCAAAATCTTCAGGCTCACCATTCATGCCAAGCTTAACTACGGCAATTTTGTCTACTGTGCCGCTCACAACTCTTAGCTCAACACATAAACACCATCCAAAATGAAGCCCTCAGGTTTTGTCTGGGTGCCTACAGAGCCTCCCCCATCACCAGCCTTCACATTGAAGCCAACGAGCCCGCCTTTCTGCTAAGGTGTAGAAAGCTTAGCCTCTCCTATGCTTTAGAGCCCTCACCAACACCCAGAACTAAAACCCTATCCCCTCACTTCAGCTTATGCATCAAATCAGACCTCCCTGGGCCACCCCCTCCCTTCTATCCACCTGGGCCTCTCCACTCATCACAAAACTCAAAACCACCCTAACATCTTCATCAACCTCCACAACCAAATCAAAGACCAACTCTCAAACTACACCTCCATCTATACTGATGGCTCCAAGGAAGGCGATAAGACAGCTGCTGCTGCCATCATCCAAGACATCACCCTCAGTAGTAGGCTTCCCGACTACTCGTCCATCTTCTTGGCTGAGGCCAAGGCCATCCTCCTTGTCCTCAACTTTATTGAGTACTCCCAGTTCAGCCACTTTGCCATCTTCTCTGACTCCAAGGATGTCTTCACTTATTTATTCAATCTTAAATGGGATAACCCCACATCCCACCTCCTCCTACGTAAACTCCTTTCGCCCCCCCTCTCCTTCCCCCTTCTCCCCCCTCCTTCCCCCCTCCTTTGCAGGAAGAGTATTCGTTGACATCCGTGGCAATGACAGAGCTGATTGATGCAGCTGCTAAGCTTGCCCTCAACCTCCTCCCTACCCCCTTTCCCAAAACCCTTTCTTCCCTTGTTCGTGACTGCTGGCAAACCTCATGGGACTCCCAAATTGATAACAAACTCCACATCATCCATTCCGATCAAACCCACCATCCACAACCTCTCCTGTGTTGACAATGTTCACATTACTTTCCTTAGAATAGGTCACACCACCTCACCCCCACCTCCTTATTGGCTCCCCCAACTTCTCTGCAACAACTGCCATTGCACTTTCACAGTCCATCAAGTTCTCCTTGCTGTCCCCTGTACAACCTTCCCAGAGCTTCCTCGCTCCTCACAACTCAATTGCCAAGTTCTTCCAGAAAAACCCTATGGCTAAAATTATCTCCTTCCTTCATCATGCTTCCCTCTACAACCAATTTTTAGTCCTCTCCCACCCCCTCTCTCTATTTTTGTTTTCTTCACCCATGCACCTCCTCTCTCAAACCCAGCTTTCTGTCTTTAGTTCCCGTGTTTCTCTTAAACTCCCCCTATTTTCTTTCCTTCCAACCTCTAGAATGGTCTAACCTTCAGGCACAATTTGACTCTTGTTGTCGTGGTGCTGTTAAGCCCTCATTAAAGAAACAAACAAACTTTCTCCCCCCTCCCCAATCAACAAAAATCTAGTGTTTTGCCCCTAGTCATAAGACTCACATTTTGACAAAAGATGTTGCAGCACTTTTTGGTAGAGGGTGAGTAAAGTTGTTAGACAAAATACGAACCTGGGAGTTTGACCCCCTACCTTTTCCCTTTAAATAAACATCACAGTTATCAGTCAAAAAATGTTGGGTGGGCGCTTATAAGAGCAGGATTTCTAATATGTCAAATACGGTATGTGGATAGATCAGGTGATTGATTTTTCTACAATATTACTCATGATTAAAAGTGATTGTTTTATATATTATTAAATGAATGATTAAAAGATGAAATGTTTGATTGATAACATTTTTTTACAGGAAAAGAGTTTATAAGATTGCACCTAAAGAAAAATGAAAATCATTTTGATTATTTCATGACTTCCTACACAGGTGAGATACAAAGTGCTGCGAGGTCATCGTGAAGCCATTAATTCCTGTCAGTTTTGTGTAAATGACAGCATCATCTTGACTGGTTCTAGTGATCAGACATGTTCACTTTGGGTAAGTCTGATTCTACTCTTCATACTCTGTTTCACACTTGGTCAAATTAAACTAAAGTAATTACACTTGATTCGAAGAAGACAAGACACTTCTGTGGTACAAAGCATATCTGATATTTGATTTGTGGCTGCCAGTGGTCAAAGCTTTTAGGTTATGTATGACAAATTTCAATTAATTATTTTTAAATTGTCAATACCAGCTAGCTGCTTTAGTTAAAACTGTAATATGTAACATAAAAAAAGAAGTATGAATTTACAGTACTTAGTTGGTATCAGAAAAGTAAAAATGCTTTTTATGGGATTTTTTTGCCATTTTTTAAATTTCAAATGATCTTGTAAAATAATCTAGCTTGTGATACCTCTAGTTGGAAGTTTTCCTTAAAGAAGGCATCTCGGGGGGTTGGGAGTGGGAGGGGGGGTGCACTTCATACGAAAAGTGGTAGGGATGTGTAGCCCACCAACCAAAAAAACATACCCGCAGTATGACAGATGTTTTGGTAACTGCAGTAAGAAATTATACAATTTTGATACCAGCAGTTATAAAAGAAGTCAATTTTGATACTTGCAGTATGAATATTCAACAAAACTATTGTAAAAATAGACCAGCAGTACCAAATTATAACACAGTTAAACCTCATTTTTTGGGACCTGCACTACAAAAATGATGAAAAAAGACAATTGTTTTACTAAAAAAATTATAGTTCTTTTTTATTTATTTTTTATAGTAAAAAAAGACACCTACACTACAAAAATGGTGCAAAAAAAGCACCTGCTCAGGCAGCAAATACATATATGCCTCACTTATGGAAGTAAACCACCCTCCCCCTCCCCATCCGGAGAGCATGCCATGATATCACAATCTAAGTTCAAACGTACTTATGGACTGTTTGATCATCACAACAGCATGTTTCATGAATAAAAAGTTGAACAGAAAGGAGTAAATTCAGTTCAATTTTTTCCACTTGAGATAAGCCCTTGAAAAATAGGCCAATTGATCACCTGACCCACTGACGTAATCTGGGGGGAGGCTAGTCTCATGATCCACTGTTCTCAGTGCGAAACCACATTGGAAACCACACTGTTCACATATACTGTATCTCTTGTGCAAGTTTAAGCCTAATTTTCTCCAATTTCATGCGATGCCTTGTTGGTGGATGCAGTAATGTATCTGGGAAGGGTGTAAGTACCCATCACCCCTATTCTGATGAAAAGACATGGAGACCTTGGGAAGGATTTTTCAATAATATGGATTTTAGAGCAGACATTTCAATCGAGATTGTTTCGCAGCTGTTGCAAACTTGTGTGAGCCGTTGGAAGTTTCTTCCAGAATTGAAATACGAAACATTAGTCCATGAAAATTTCTAACGATTAAGGCTCCAGCCCATCAACAATGCCGAAAAAATTTGCTGTCTATTGGCTGAAACGTCTAACATTGAGGCATATCTGCACTGACATTAGTAACGTTCGACTACCTGCACAGCAGTAGTATATTACTGATGGCCCGAAGTTTTCCCTTGATTTTCGTTACTAAAGAGAATAAAGAAATTATCGTGGGAATAAAGTTCTCCATCTCAAAACACCCATAAACCCAGTGGCATATTCAGTGTGTTGTGTGTGGGTGTGTGTATGCATATGTAATCACCCCCAAAATGGGGATACACATGATTTTTTACCCTTAAATCGGGAATACACTGGAAATCAGGGAATTCCCTGATTCCAACTAAGCTTATTTTCGTGAAACTAAAATCATGAGTAGTGCCCCATTTGATTTCCAGCCTGATATCATGTCCACATGTTCCTGTGAAAAGTCATGTTGTGTGAAAAATTTGTGTATCTTGATTTCTTCAATTTTACCAAAAATCTGTGTATCCCTGATTGGATAGTGAGAAACAAGTTCCCCATTTTCCAAGAATTAAACATGTTTTCCCCAGTTTGTGTAGATATATTTGAAATAGCATAGCATAGCAAGGTTTAACATCCCGAAAGCATCCACTGCTGGACATTTTATCAAAATGGCCACGGCCTTTGCTAACCAGTTGTGAACTCACTGGTTGCAGATCCACCGGGATTCGAACCTGGGACGTGTGGATGAGAGGACAAAGAACTAGCCACTACACCACGGAGGTCTGTAATTGTATGTAAATGGAGGTCTGTAAATGGAGGTCTGTAAATGGAGGTCTGTACATGGAGGTCTGTACATGGAGGTCTGTAAATGGAGGTCTGTACATGGAGGTCTGTACATGGAGGTCTGTACATGGAGGTCTGTACATGGAGGTCTGTAAATGGAGGTCTGTACATGGAGGTCTGTACATGGAGGTCTGTACATGGAGGTCTGTAAATGGAGGTCTGTAAATGGAGGTCTGTAAATGGAGGTCTGTAAATGGAGGTCTGTAAATGGAGGTCTGTAAATGGAGGTCTGTAAATGGGGTCTGTAAATGGAGGTTTGTCAATGGAGGTCTGACAATGGAGGTCTGTCAATGGAGGTCTGTAAATGGAGGTTGCAATCTGATAAATTATTCACAAACACAGAGCAACTGTTTTCTCAATTCATCCCTGATTAGGTAGTTAGAAACTGATTCCCCTTTTATGGGAAATAAATGTGTACAGTATGTATATATTTCAGACCTGCCAACTAGTACGATTTTGCGTATTTAATTTGGGGAAATGTTGAGAATACGATTGTACGTTTTTTGGCACCAGAATACGATTTATTTTTTTTTTTTTTTTAATTTATTTATTTATTTATTTATTAATTTATTTTTTTCTTTTCTTTTTATTCATACTTTTTACGCTCGGTTGGCGTTCATGTCCTCTTGAAGGATTGATTTTGCCGACTTAACCGATTCAGATTCAGTTTCGTACAATAAGAGAAACTGAAAGTACAGTGGTAATTTTTTTTCAGCCACAGTAAACCTTTGTTTTGTACATTTTGTTTTAAGAGTACAGTTTTTTTTATCAAAAATACAACTTTTGTAGTTCCAGAATACAGTTTGGTGATCCTAAAGGTTGGCAGGTCTGATATTTGCATATTTGTTTTCTATTTTGTGTGTATAATTGTGTATTTGTTCCCTGTTTTGTGTGTATGTGTTTCCCCAATTTGCACGTGAGAAATCAAGGATAGATAGAGAGGGATGTCCAACAATCAGAATTCATATTTATTTATAACATATCATTGTAACTTTCATCCTTCAAATGGATTCTTTCTAAATCGTTAAAAACTATTTTCCCCAATTTGCAGGTTTTCATTATCGGTCCACATTTGGGTGCGATTACATGTAATGGGTGTGTGTGTATGCATTTGTAGTTGCTCCCAATCAGGGTACTCATTTTAATACACACCCGTGAATCGGGGATACCGCACAAATCCGTGTGGATATTCCCAATTCGGAAATCACTGAAAAATTAAAAACAATATGAGGGCAATACCCTCTAATTTTTAATACAGTACAAGTACCTTCCCCAGTTTTCCGGTTATAAACAAACCTGGTGTTAAAAGTGTGTATGTAGTGTTGTGTGCATTTGTGATTGGTGCCGATTGGAGATAATCATTGAATACACACTTTTGAATGGGGAATGTCTGATGAAATAGACAGTCCCCAGTTTGCATACAAAAAAAAACAGCTTCTCTGATTGGTACTATAAACACATGTAGGTGGGTGTGTGTGTGAGAGGAGGGTCAAGATGGGAAGTTTCCTATGATGAAATTCCCTATGTAAAATATAAGTAGCGGGGATATATACTCAGTATACAATATGCCAATCCATGTAAGCTGACTGCCGTATCCGTCCTCTCATTCATCATGTGTTTGTTCTTCTTAGTCATGACTTGTCCTTCTCCTTAAAAATTTGTTCCAGCAAATCATAACCACAAACTTACTGTAGCAAATAGTGAGACCACTTCATCTTAATTAAAATGACCTCACAATAAGGACTTCATCCATTGCTAATATGATACTCAGCACCAACTTCCACAACAACTAAGGTTTTCAGAATATAGAAAATAAAGAGGAAAAATCTGACCCGACCTGGTTATGTATCAGGTCGGGTCTGACTGTTTGAAGTTTTAAGGAGCAGAACAACTAATGTGTTGACTTTCAGTCCAAGTATTTCTGCAGTAGATGCTAATTCTTTTGTCTTGGCCTGGATATCAAGATAACGATGCGAAAGAAGGCAGATGTTGTCAGCAAAGTCCAGGCCTTCAAGCAAGGTGGTCAAGTGTCCATCTGATGCCGCTGCTGTCGGATTGCACTACATTTGTCATAATCCATTTGATGCAAAGGGAGAACAAAAGTGTCGGCAGTCAGCTTACATGGACTAACTAACAATAGAGGACGTGCAGGAGTTCTTGTATCTTGGTTAGAAAATGATAGCAGATGGAGGCACTGAAGCTGAGATATCATCTAGAATCACCAAGGCCAGTTAAGACTTTTGAATCCCTCAAAAACATATGGCAAACAGACAACATAAATACAAAAACCAAGATTCATCTCTTTAAAATCACCCTTCTCTATGGATCAGAATTCTGGAAAACGACATCAATCAGAAGCTTCAAAACAGATGCTTACGTAAAATACTTCGGATATTTTGTCCAAACACGATCCTAAATGAAGAACTTTGACTACAAACCTCAACACATGACATCACCACTGAGATAAAAAGACGGAGATGGCAGTGGTGGCTAGGATATGTCTTAATATTGTCCCTAGCTGCTTTACCAAAAATTGCTCTCCATTGGACTTTTGATGGAAAAAGAACTAGAGGAAGACAGAAAGAGACATGGCACAGAACTGAAGAAAGGAACTTAAAGACAACAAGTTCACTTGGGGAGTACTTGAGAGACAATGCCAGGACAGGCAGGAATGGCAATCTTTGGTGGCGGCTTGTGTGCCAGAGGCACGATGAGGATTAAGTAAGTAGTATACAATATGCTATACGTTGTACACATTATAGGATATAAATTGTAAAAATAAACATTTATAAGGTTAAATGGTGGTGGTGATTTTGTTCCTATAGGAAAAAAAAATCTTCAATATTCGGGTCATTTCTTTATTTTTTTTTTATTTTGGGGAATTATCTTTTATTTCATGAAATGTTGCCAATTTTTTTAAACGAAATCAATAATTTTACCAAATTTTTTAACACAATTTACCAAATTTTCCAATAGTTTCACTACAAATTTCCTTCATTAAAAAATGTTTATATTAACAATTTCCCAATTTTGCCTCCCAACCGAAATTGTCCACCCCCTCCCCTTCCCATGCTTCTTCCTGTACGCCTCTGACATGTACAACCCTTTTCCGATAATTAGTGTTTGCACCTCTGAATGCGCCACTGGTTAAACCCAGATGGATCTTTCCATGTATTCAGGGACATAACTAGGGTACTCTGGTTGGGATGGTTGGTGGGGTAGAGTCAAAATACAGATTCAGAATTAGCATCGATTGCTTGTTGTTTTAGTTTTAATGGTACAAGGAAAATTATCTTCAGGTCACTTCATTTGATCAAAACTATTTCTCTTGATCTCAAACCCCCCTGTAGCCCCGTCGGAGATGGGGTTTTTTCAATTTGTCAGGTTTGTCAGATATTGATGGGAAAAAATTGTATGTTAAGTAGCATATTTTCCGATTCTTATAGATTTGTTAATAACGGATCTAATAAAAAGTTCTTTGGGATAAAAATATTGTTTTGACTATCATTTTGTTGGTGTTATAATCTAGATCTAATTCATTTACACAACAAATTTTATATGTCGGAAGTTTTACAAGCAAAGTAATCAAAGAAATTATTCCTGTATATGGAAGATCCTGAAAATTTCCCGACAGATAATAAAATTTCCCGACAAATTCTGGAATTCGTTTGTGTGAAAACCCTTCTGCCCCAACCTCCCCCTCCATGTCCCTGTATGTATTTACAATTTGCTAAAGTCTCTTGATGTGAATGTAGTTGTTTTCTGGAGTCTCTTTGTTCATCATCTCCATTAGCTTATGGCTCAGATTGGTACGGATTCAGGCCGAGAATCTCTTTATTTCCATTAAAAATTGTTTGATTCTCTATTGTCAAAACTTGAGAATGAACATTCTTACTCAAGTTCTATTTCGTTTTCAGACGAAGAACTAGAAACAGGCCTTGCGTTGGTCTCCATTTTCAGTGTAGGTTTATAATAATGCATTGATAACAGTGTGTGATCGATGCTGGTGCCTCAGCTAGCCTAGCGCCCCAGCTTACTTCACAAGCTCATATCACATGACAAGTATTTTTCACTACGAGCTATGAATTGTGCAGTTTCGATCACATTTATGTGGATATTTTGTATCATTCTGATGATTTTGGAGGTGCTGATGTTTTGCATTATGTGTTTTAATTTTGTAAATGTTTTGGTTTCTAGTCAAAATTGATGACCATGGCATGGCCCTCTTTAAAGCACTGTACTAAATGCCATCTAAGATCAAGATTTCATGGTAAGAAGAAATGGCAATTCGGAATGGTTCAGTTCACATATATATATATATATTCATATATATGTATATATATATATATATATATATATATATATATATATATATATATATATATATATATATATATATATATATATATATATATATACATATATATATATATATATATGTATATATATATACACCTTCACCCAAATTTCACTGTACTATATACATATATATATATATATATTTATATTTATATATATATATATATATATATATATATATGTATATATATATATATATATATATTAATTTGAGTGAAGAAAAAGGTGAAGAAGATGCAAGTTATGGACTTTGCACTTAAGCTCCTCAAAGCATCTACATCAAGGACCACTTAATGAAAGTCGCCCATCACTTCACCTGCCTTGGCTCTATTTCCTAAGACAACTTATCACTCGATAAAGGGCTGGGAAAAAGGATAGGCAAAGCAGCCACAACTCCCTCCAAACTAACCAAGAGGGTGTGGGAGAGCAAGCACCTGACCACAACTACAAAGATAGCAGTCTACAAGTCTTGCGTCATCAGCACCCTACTTTATGGCATTGAGTCTTGGACAACGTACTACACACAAGAACGAAAGCTCCAAGCGTTCCACATGAGATGGCTATGTCGTATCCTAGGAATCTCCTGGCAAGACAAAGTGACCAATAACGATGTCTTTCATCATCAATGCTGGCTTAGGAAATGTCAGTTGGATGGAAGGTGGGTGCATACCGAAGGGCCTACTGTACGGAGAAATGGCCTTGGGTAAAATAAGCAAAAGTTGTCCATTCCTACACTTTCAAGGATGTTTGTAAGCATGATATTGTGATGCCCCGAGGTTTCACTTAGCTTACTTCCCATTGTAACTGTATTTTGAGTGTAAATGAGCCCCATAATATATGGGCCATGTGATACTTGAATGTGGGGGACATAAGTTCAGGTATCTAGGTTCGCATAGCCATTAACATGTTTTCTTCTGCTTTTTCCCAACCGTCAGCATAGATAGTGTCCATACTGCAGATTCCTTCCTTTTTCCATAAACATAGTTAACTTGTATTTTTGTTTGGGAGCACCCAAACACTTGCTCCCTAGCATTTGAATATAGAAGTTATATATTTTCTAAGAGGGAATTTTGGCTGATTAGCCAGTATGTAGTTTTTAGCTCAAGTATTTGAAGAATAGTAGAGCTATTCTACTACCCCGTGCATTAAAGTCAACGTCGGCATCGGTGTTGGCGTCGGTATGGTCGGTGTCTGGTCAAAGTTTTGGTTAAAGTTTTCATAACTTAAGTTATGAATGGTGTACATTCATGTGACTTGGCACATGGGTAGAGAACATGGGTACTGATCAAATGAGCATGATTGGAGGGTTGTGTGTACATACTAATTAACTTATTTGCATAACAATGAAAATATTTTTGTCAAGTTAAAGTTTTGGTTAAAGTTTTTGGTTAAAGTTTTCATTACTTAAGTTAGGAATGGTCTACATTCGTGT
Source organism: Chiridota heheva (assembly GCA_020152595.1). NCBI lineage: Eukaryota > Metazoa > Echinodermata > Holothuroidea > Apodida > Chiridotidae > Chiridota > Chiridota heheva. Next base: position 531,452 of record JAIGNY010001023.1, read on the forward strand.
AACTTGGCACAGGGGTAGAGGACATGGGTACTGTTCAAATAAGCATGATTGGGGGTTATGTGTGCATACCAGTGTTGTTTTCCAAGGGGAACGCCGTCCCCCCACCTAATATTCAGGGGGAACGCCGCTCCCCCATAAAAACGCCGTTCCCCCATAACAAATATAAATAGAAAAATGAAGAAACAAAGAATATTGCGGAAATGATAGTACGGTACTATAACACAAACAAATTAAAATAGAATAATTATACTTACTTTTGTGTATTATTATATAGTGGTTTGTTTTCATATTTATAATTATTTGTTATCATAATCATATGTATATTAGTGTTATATAATTTGGAAATGAAGAGCAAAAAAACAATATATGTTCTTAAAAAATACACTTTAAACATTCAAAATAACTGGTAATATTACCTGGGAAGTGTCATTTCCTGCGATCTATATAGGGGATGCCTTTTAAAACAAAATTCACGCTTCGCGCCAATCGATGGTGGCGTCTTGCTTAGTAAACCATAAAACGTCCCCTAACTACAAAAAATTGGAAAATAACACTGGTGTATACTAATTAGCTCTTTGCATAACATTGAAAATATTTGTATCTATGATATGTCTAAAATTAAAGTGGGAGTGAATATTGTTTTGTTGACACTAATGATCATATATGTGATGAGCATAAGTTGTCTACACTTAATGGTGAGGTCTAATGTGCATATCAATTAGATTATTTGCATAACAATAGACTTTCATTGTAAATATTTAACCAGAGATAATAACTTGGTACAGTGGTAAGTAGCATAGGTACTGTTCAGTTAACTTTATTGGGAGGTTGTGTGTATATACTAATTAGCTTATTTGCATAACAATGAAAATATGTGTATCTATGATATCTTAAATTAAAGTAGGTGTGGGGATTTTGTTTGATCATATATGTGAAGAGCATTGTGTACACTCGATGGTGAGGTGTAGTGTACATATTAAGTAAGTTATTTGCATAGCAATAGACTTTCGCACAAAATAATTAACCTGAGATAATAACTGAGTTCAGTGGTAGAGGACATTGGTACTGTTCAGTTGAGCATGATTGGGGGGTTGTGTTTGCATAATAATTAGCTTATTTGCATAGCAATGATATATTTGTATCTGTGGTCTCTCTTGAATTAAAGTGTGTGTGGTGATTTTGCTGAAACAAATAAACATACAGTATATGTGAAGAGCATTGTTTACACTTAATGGTGAGGATTAGTGTGCATATTCATAAAAATAGACTTTGCTGCAAAATGTTTGACCCGAGATCAAAAATATATGGCAGGCGAGACTTTCACATTTCTAGTTTTGTTATGGTATTGACATTCCTGATATTAATAGAATCAAAATGTTGTCTTGCCATGAATAAAGTTCTAAGCAAATCAAAGTTTCTCACTTCTAAAAAAATTAATTAGGGGTTTGGAAAATATAAACAATAAGTGGAATGTAGGGTAGAAGATAACATGATGATAAAGTAGCTGAAAGAATTAGGATGAGGTGGATTTCATGTGAAACAGGGTGGAATTGTTTTGTAGGGCATGGTGCGATGGGATGTTGGTATGGATGCGCTGGCATATTGTACAGGGTGGGTTGGCATGTAGAACATGGTGGGCTGACATGTGGAACAGGGTGGGTTGGCATGTGGAACAGGGTGGGTTGGCATGTGGAAAGGGTGGGTTGGCATGTGCAAGTGGTGGAATGACATACATTATTTGGTTTTCAGGTGTGATTGCATGGAGTATAGGCATGGGATGACATTTGGGACAGGTTGGGATGGAATGTGGGACATTCTGGAATTTGCATTATTAGCAGTGAGGGGATTTGTATTGTTTCCAATGTCTAGTTTGTCATACGTTAAACAATATTGTTTCGCGTAATTTTGCTTTAATGTTTTTGTACATTTTTCATGTTGCTTGACTTTGCTGGACACACATATTTTCTTAAATTGGAAGCTGTATTACAATCCAGAATGTAGTTTTGGGAATGTGTAAGGATTGGGGGAGGGTACAGGTTGGAAAGGGGGCTTAATGACATACTCTTATTGACATTGGCAAATTAGGGCCTCTCCTTTCTTTGTTGTTCAATTGATAGAACTAAAAGAGGTGTTATAGTTATAAAGACTGTTAGCTTTTACATGTTTTCTGAGCTACATCATGGGTGAGGTAACCTTGAGCTTTTTTTTTTTGTCTTAAGATATCTGGGAAAACAAAGATATTTTGAAGCTTGTAGTAAAATGTTGTGAAAATTAACAAAGCAAATGAAAATGTAAGTGCATCTTTCAAAGCTCAAGTAATTTGAAATAATCTGCCCCTGCTACCCTATTTCTGTATATACTTCCCTCAATAAGCCCATTCTCTATACTAGCTTTGAATAGTCAAGCATACTGTCCTTCCGACAGTTCTTTGTTTATAGGTTCCGATGCGATAACATAAGGCATATATGCAGTCATGCTGGCATGTATATGTGTGTGTGTGTCTGTGACAGATGTTTGTTAACATATCTCAAAACAAAACAATCATATGTGGTACACAAATAGCCCATGGTCCGAAGATGTGCCGTATTGTTTTTGATGATGCATATTGATGAGTGGGTGGGGCTTAATGTCAAACTTTTTAAATCCTCATATTTCAACAACTCTTTATCCGTTGTGTTTCATATTTAGTATAGTAATGTTGTTAGCTAGTGTCCACATGCTCGTGGAATAAAAACATTGAATCTTTTAATATGCATAGTGGGCCTCATGTGGTTTTGTCAAATAGAACTTGTAAACACAAAATCTCCAGAATGACACATTGGATTTAGGAGTGATTTACATGTATATTCACAAATCTTACTGCCACAGGTATGGAAAGCTTTGGACCTTATGGATAAGTATTGGGAGTTCTGTGTTCATTTAAATTAGTATATTTGCATAATAATTTAAATACTTGTTTATATATATTTCTAAAAGTATGGATGTGGTCAGATTATACTAAGATAAATTGAATATAAAAGTGTTGTGTTCATATTAATTTTGTTATTTGCATAAGAATATAATTTTGTGGAACAGGTTTAGCCAGGTCAGATATGTATTATATGGTTGAGATTTGTTTTTGCATTATTAAGTGCAGCTGGGTTGATACTAACAATTGCCAACCATGACCTTTTTTTTAATCTATGGTTCTTGTAAAAACATGCGTTGTTTCTAATTGTAAATGAGCAAATCAAAAATATATGCCAGGCTAGACTTACTAACTTCACATGTTTAGTTTCTGTAAGGGACATGTTTAATACACCAAACCACTTTCATAAGTTTAGTTTTTGCAACAACGATATTGCAACAATGGACATGTACTGTTTAACAAATCATTCAATCAAAGGAATATTTACTTTTGTGTGATCATTGTGAGGAATCCTAGTAGTACACAGTGTTGCTTTTATTAAAAATTATGTGAAATATATTTTGCTGTACCTAATGTTTTATGGTTGATATCAACTAGTTATTATTTCATTTTTAGGATGTGGAGACTGGTGAACGAATGCAGAAGTTTGAGGGACATGATGATATTGTAGCTCAGTGTTGTATGACCAGTGATGGAAGGAAGTTTGTATCAGGTTCCTGGGACAAGTCTATCCGGGTTTGGGATGTTGACATTGGAAGTGTTTTGGTAAGTTATCATTCATTGATAATCCCATTATAGTGTCTTGTATTAAAGCACACAAAAACAACACAAATATTTGACCAAGTGAGGACGCACCGAACCATATGTTAGCGTGGTCAATATTTTTGACCAAGCCAACTCGGTCAAATTGACCACATTTGGTTCGGTGCATAATTCACTCCTCACTTGGTCAAATTTGACCATTAACACTTGGTCAATTTGTTAACCACTGCAGCTTGGTCAAATCTTCTGACCATTTTATGGTCAAATTGACTACAAAAATGGCTCCAGTTGACTAAATCCTTGGTCAAATTAAAATCCTGTTTTACAAACAAACCAAAAAAATAGTAACAACACAATGTTTCAGTTTGGAATTGTTTAATTTCATTACATTCCTGGGTAAGTGTTAATGATACAATAATGGTTTTCTCTATTATACAGATAACAGAGAAATGAAAGTATTACTATATTTACTTTAAAAGATGAGCAAATTAAAATCTTCAGAGTATTCCATTGAACCTGAAATTCAAGGCACATGAGCATGTCAAGTTGTCAGCACCAGAAATGATTAGTAACTTTTATATTAATATCTGGTGATAATTATCAACTATGTCCAACTAGCCATAAACTATGATTCAAACATCAAAACAAACTTTCTATTCCAACTTAAGTTACGATTTGCTTACGAAGCCTTGTGAAACTATCTTTAAAATGCAGTAAAAAAATCCTGTACAAACATCAGTAAATGGTTGCGATACACTGGGCCTCAAGTTACAACATATTGGTATTCCATGAATTTTATTAGACTTTAGTAGAAGTTTTCTAATTTTGCCTCTACACATTGAAATGTTGACACAACAACAAAATTATTAATTAAATTTTAAGTTAGGCTACTCTCATGTATAAAATTATCTGTTGTAAAACTGTCATATCTCTTCAGACCAAATGTAAGCAAGTGCCAGACTTCTTTTACAATGTATCAAACTAGTCAGTATTTTCTAAAAAGACTAAGTTTTTCTGCAATTGACATCACATTCTAAGAAAGACTTCATTTTCTGTGAAATTTTACCCTTAAAAAAGAAAACTGCCCTGACATGTACATAACAATTTCTATGTGATTAAATGAACAAAAAATCTCAGTAGCTTAGTCTTTATGATTCCCAAGCTAACACTTTTATTTTGAAATAACACATAATAAATGTTTTGAATTGATTTTTTATGCATGACATAATTTGTCTGCCATAAAGATTGAAATTGTTTTAAATGACTGAGAGAGCTATGCATGGCAAAGGATAAAAACCAGTGGACTTACTTAATATGTGGATCTCCCCGGTCATACATACAACCTTACATACAAATTTGACTACAATATTAAGACTACAACATTAAAAGATCTTTATGGTCTATGCATTGATGCATAGCAATTTGAATACTGATTAAAATAGCTTTAAAATCTTAGCACATCAGTTTTGGTTAAGTTTGAAAACAGCATAAAGTTTTGGAGCTTTTTTCACTGTATGGAAACCGTCCGCTGTCCGCCCAGTCCAACATCACAAAATCTTTGTGTAATTCTTTCAGTTTATGTCCTGCTTTATTGTCCATTTAAGTTATTAGAAGCCTATTCCTGCAAAGAATTCGGTGAAAGATATGGTAAGCACTCAAATTTACTGCAACTTTGATAAAAGAATAATGTTAAAGAATTTAAAAAAAAACAATTTACATAAGAAAATACCTAGGGCACCAATACATCACAAACTAGAATTATAGCACTCTGCAGAGCACATACCTCCGCCCCTCTTTATTTTCTACCGGAATGCAATCTACCTCAGAAACCCTCGACCCACCAAGTTATAACCCCAAACAATCTCTTTCTCACTGTTGATTCTTATTGCCATTTACATTCTAAACACTTGAGGATCATCACTCGTGATCTTTGTTTTCAGTGTAATTCAGGCTAAGCATTCATTGTTTGAGCTCTATACAAGGTAGATTCACATTCCATCATTTTCATTCATGGCAGAAATCAATTGTTTTGATTTCATTGATACCAGAGACCACTTCACTTGATTTTGTTTGAGTGCAGAAAATTCATTGTATGGCTGTTCTTTCATGGCATGAGTTCATTGTTCAGCACATTCTATTGGAAAGTTTCAACTACTGTAAGTGTTAATAAATCTTGCCCTAAAATATCCCCACCCGTCCATTTTTGCCCTTCCCTTATTCCAATACGTCCCAAATTGTAATCACTTCTTCCTAAAGCAGAAAAATCTCAATCCAGTCATCAGCTCTACAGATATCTTGATGACAAACAAAATGTCCCCACCCCATTTGCACTTTTCCCCTGTTCCAATCTCGCTCAAATTTTGATCACTTCTTCCTTAAGCAAAAAGAAAACCATACACCAAAATTTATCAAATCCAGTGACTATTTCTTGAGATATGATGATGAAAAACAAACTCACCCTACAACATCCCCACCCCTCCCTGTTTGCCCTTTCCTTACTCTAATACGTCCCAAAATGTAATCATGTCTTTCTAAAGCAGTAACAAAACCACACACCAAATTTAATCCAATTACAATCATCAGTTCTTGAGAAATCTTGATGACAGACAAATTGTCCAAACAAACAAATTTTTACCCATTAAAATTCCAATAGTATCAAATTTATCATTTATTCTGAAAATTAACAAAACCACACACAAAATTTGATCAGAATCCATTCATCAGTTCTTGAGATATCTAGATGATAAACAAACAGACAAACAAACAAGTGGTGGGGAAAATATAAACTTATTTAGCTAAAATTCTTCAACAATACATGACAGTTCTTTTCGATACAAATCGCATCAATCCCTAATGTACTTTAAACGATCATCTGAGTACCTTCAATAATGGGTTACTCTAGCATCAAGCGTCCACTCCATTCTAATGACCACTGTTGGTCTACCCTTCAACACATTCTGTGGAGCTGTATAGGTGTTTCATGAGCTGTTACCGCATTTCATAGGCTAGGCTAGATCAGCATCTTAAAAAAATAAAGAAATAACAATAAATAAACATTTTGAATAATTAAAAATCATTAATGAAATTTAATGTCTATGGACGTGTAGAGGCAACATTACCTAAATTGCTTAAGAATATTATTATATTATTTATAAAAAGCATTATAGGAGCAAATAGTATCATCAAGATTGGTTAAATGTTAACCATTATACAGCATTTTTAAGTTTCTCATCAATTTGCATATTTATGCAAATTTTTGTATATTACTGGGCTACCATGGAATTTTCTTTTGTAAATCCTTTTGTTTGATTAAATGTGTATCGTAATTCTTTCGAGTGGTGTAGCAAATTCTGATTTAAAAAAATGTTTATGAGTCTTTACCATGTCTCCAAGAAAATAAAATTTTACATCACTTTCATTCAGTTGGATTTAGAGAAGAAATTGAAAAGAATTACCTACAGAATTTGAGCATCATTTAAAAAAACTGATCAAACTTTAATCAACTGTATCTCTAAAACTGCTCCTTTCAAAATTCAAAAATCTGATCTGCTTAGATTTTGATAATCTTTCAACCAGTAGAAATTGCTACATGTCCATAGACCTTGAAATTGAAATGCATTTTCATAAAAGGGCCCTTTCTTGTATTCTTTTCTTTTTCCATAAGTGCAAATTAGCTCCAATAAATGGCATTTGATTAATCTAAGAAAAAAGGTTGTCTTGCCATGTATTGACTTAGCACCATGGTTAGACCTTTTGCCATATCATCAAGATTTAAAGCATTTACAATCTGACAATAGAGTAACTACTACCATTTATAAATTATTTTAAAGTCATGCTGACTTTTGCTAAGTGACACAAATTTTTCTACTTCCCTACTATCCACCTGGACCTTTCCACTCATCACAAAACCCAAACCCACCCTAACCTCTTCATCAACCTCCACAACCAAATCAAAGACCAACTCTTAAACTATACCTCCATCTATACTGATGGCTCCAAGGAAGGCGACAAGACAGCTGCTGCCGTCATCCAAGACATCACCCTCAGTAGCAGGCTTCCCTACTACTCATCCATCTTCTCGGCCGAGGCCATCCTCCTCGCCCTCAACTTTATTGAATACTCTCCGCTCAGCCACTTTGCCATCTTCTCTGACTCCAAGGCTGTCCCTACTTCATTACTCAATGTTAAATGGGATAACACCACATCTCAACTCATCATCCGTAAACTCCTATTGCCCCCCTCTGTAGGAAACATATTTTTTCTTCTGGATACCCAGCCATGTTGGCATCCCTGGCAATGACAGGGCTGATGCAGCTGCTAAGTTTGCCCTCACCCTTCCCCCTACTCCTTTTCCCAAAACCCTTTCTGACATCAAACCGCTTATCACTTCCCATATTCGTGGCCACTGGCAAACCTCATGAGACTCCCAAATTTATAAAACAAACTCCACGTCATCCAGCCCACCATTCCGATCAAACCCACTACTTACAACCTATCCCGTGTCGACGACGTCCACATTACCCGCGTCCACATTACCCGCCTTAGAATAGGTCACACCCACCTCACTCACTCCCACCTCCTTATTGGCTCTCCCAACCCCTCTGCAACAACTGCCATTGCACCTTCACAGTCCATCACGTTCTCCTTGCTTGTCCCCTGTACAACCTTCCCAGAGCTTCCCTCGCTCCTCACAACTCAATTGCTAAATTTTTCCAGAAAAACCCTCCGGATAAAATTATCTCCTTCCTTCATCATGCTTCCCTCTACAACCATTTTTTAGTCCTCCTTTCCCACCCCCTCCCCCTTTTTTTTTTTATTCACCCATGCACCTCCTCTCTGGATCCCAGCTTTCTGACTTTAGTTCTCGTGTTTCTCTCAAACTCCCCCTATTTTCTTTCCTTCCAACCTCTAGAATGGTCTAACCTTTCAGGCACAATTTGACCCTTGCTGTTGTGGTACTGTCAAACCCCATCAAACAATCACAATTGATCTCAATCCATGATCTCAACAAAAATAACAATCTGTCTTGACCTTAGTTCTGCCAGTGAGCATTATTTTTCGCAGAACCTCTTTCCACCAAGTAATCCCTCCAAATTGTATTGTCATAATTATCAAAACAATTCATATCTAAGTATTTGCAGAATACTCATAGCTGGCTCTGTGGACTTTCATAAAGTATAATTATGGTGAAAGATTTTAAAGAGATAATAAATTATCCATATCCAAGTCCCCTCGATACCCTGGTTCGGCTACATGGAGTGTTTAAAAGAAATGATTTTAATTAAGTCTCCTCGATATTCCCTGTTTTGGCTCCATTGCTCGCGGAATGAGAAGAAATTATGTTGGGGAATGTTTAGTAAGTTCAGTAGGCTTTCCCTGGTGTGGCTCCGCAGACTGTTTGAATGGAAATATCCAAAGGTCCATTCATAATCTGATGAATTTACCTCGAAGCGGCTCCACGCTGGAAATTAAAAATTGTTCATAATTTCATGAATGCATCCTGGAGTGGCTCCACGCTTGCCACACAAATTTTTATTTTAAGAACGACCCAAAGTTCAATTTGGCATATACCAGTAGCATTTCCTTTAAGGATTTATCGATATTGTTTCATAAAATTTTGAGCATGGAGCCGGCTCCACGAGTCACGGGGTATTCTGCAAATAAGCCAAATATTTTTCATCAAGTTAAAACTTAAATTTGTTAAAACTTAGTGAAAGCCTTACATTATTTTTTTTTAAATGCTCTCAAACTGCAGGTTAAAATTTGTTTTATAATTGTTTTTCAGTAGGCCTAGGCCTACAGTATAGGAATCTTCAAGAATTATTATTAAGATCAACATTGTATAAGAACCTACTACAGCTGTGGCTAAAATCCTTGCACTTCAGTCAACCCAGTGTCCAAATTCATCAAGTCAGGATTGCCTTAATTTGATTTACCTTGCCTAAAATAAAAAGCAGAATACGAGAAAATTAAAGTTGCAATGCCAGTGAGTGCTAAATAGGCCTAAATGCTACTGTGTTCGCCAGTACCTTACTAGAAAAGCGTTTCAAAGACAAACACTTACGAAAGCATACTGGTAATCAATGCCGACGAAAGTGGGCATAATTAGATTCAACAAACAAATTCCACTCACCAGGAAACGTTTCCTTCAGTGCATCTAAATTCCATCCCTAAAGTGTTTTTGCAGCATAATCTTCCATAACTGTAATAAATCTGCATTAATTTCGGATCCGATTCACGCGAGTTTGCAACTGTACTGGTTTTAAAGATGGCGGACTGCTAGGTCATTTCATTTCAACCAATGAAAATATGTATATGATCTGGCCACGCATGATGGTCAGCTGTATGACTATATAATTGTGAGATATTTGACTACACTGTGGTCAGATTGGAACAAATTTGAGCTAACCAAGACAGTATTTGACCATTCCTTTCTTAGAGTGCACACTCTTTAATTTCCCTTTCGTAAATTAAAGTACATGTATTGATAATCCTATTTTATTGCCCTGACATTGTTGCATGTCTGCAAAAAGACTTGGAATATATTTCCACGAAGGCATAATTTTGAGGGTAATTGGGACCCTTAACACTTTATTTTGTTGTTGTATTCTCATAATCCTGGATCAAATATAAGATATTTGGCCCAGGCTTGTGAACTTTTTAGCAGAAATCCACTTGTTTTTCAACCAACTGTAGTGTTTTTTGACACTAGTTGAAATAGCACTGTATACGGTTTGAAAAGGTATTTTGTGTGAGTATATTATCAACATATCATGAGCACTCCAAATTTTCAGATCAATAATGTTAAGACACTTTATGTTCTGAAGTTCCAAATTAAAAAATAACTAGATTTATACACTTAAAATAAATCTAGGATAAAACTGCTTTTAAAATCAACCAATTTCCTTGATTATAAACAATGATATCATCTATTGGATGCAGGGGTGGCGCCAGAAACAAATATCAGGGGGGCCAAGCCAAACCATACCAGGGATCAGCGGCAGAGGAAAGTATTTAATATTGCGGGAGGGCAGATTTTATTATTTGTCTCATCAAACCTCAGTACAAAAATTGGACCCTTATCATGGTCCAAAACCATTTGTAAAGAAGGGGTTGGGGTGGGGGAATTTATAAGAATATTGGTAAAAATTTGCAACATTTCCTGAAAATTGAAGCAAATTTTTTCTGAAAATGAGGGACAGTTTTTGAAAATTTGAAGAAAAATTTCCAAATTAAAGAATTGAAGGAAATTACACAAAAATTATAGCCAATTTTATGAAAATGAAAGACAACCTCTCGAAAATTAAAGAAAATTTCCAGAGAATAAATTGAAATAACACGAAAACTGAAAAAACTTCTCGAAAATACAAATTCCCGAAAATGAAGAATATCGCACGAATATTGTAGCAAATTTCATGAAAATGAAAGACAACTTCTCAAAAATTGTAGAAATTATCCCAAAAATGAATTTTCCAAAAATGAAGGAAATTCCACGAAACTTGCCAGCAAATGTCATGAAAATGAAAGAAATTTTAAGAAAATTGGAGAGAAATAATTACTGACTCATCAAACAAAATTAATTCATTAAACCTTCATTAATGGTGGGAGAGGGGATGGTAATTGGCCCCCTGAAATAGTTATTGCCCACCCCTTCACTATCTATGCCCCTGCCAAGGATGATGTGATAATGTGTTTTATGAGCAGTTTTGTCATGCTTAATAGAACATTTTGGGACAAGGGTGCAGAGTTGTATAAGCAGGGAGCAGAGAGAAACATACTCCCTGAAAGGATTTCACCTTCTCTTAGCCTGTTTTCTTTCTATTAGGAAAATTTTTAATAACAAAATTGAAGCAAAATTTGGTAAAATCATTTGATATTTTGGTAAAATTTAGCAATATTTCCTGATAGTTGATAAAAATTAACGAAAATTGAAGAAAAATTTTCCCCATGAAGGCAATTTTTTGAAAATTGCATGAAAATTAAGGAAATTGTCCATAATTGAATTTTTCAAACATTGAAGAAATTTTACAAATATACAAGACAAATTGCCACAAAGTAAAATAAAATTTATAAAAATTGAGGACTTATTGAACAGGAATTGAGGAAATTATCCATTATTGAAAAATTTTCTCAAACATTGAAGGAAATTTCCTAAAATTTATCAAAAATCAAAGAAAAATTTCCCAAATGGCTGAAAGAAATTTCCAAATATTGAAGGATATTTCCCAAAAATTGAAGAAAATTGACTGAAAATTAAAGAAGAAAAAAATTGCCCCAAAATAGAGGCAGTTTTTTAAAATTGCATTTGAATAATCAAAGATTAAAACACATTTCCCAAAGATTGAAAGACATTTCTTAAAATTGAAATGAAATTTTGAAAATGTACATAAACCATTATTGTTTTTTTTGTATCATTATTATTGTACATTTATTATTATTTTAATTGTTATTATTATTATTATTAGTAGTAGTAGTAGTAGTAGTAGTAGTACATTTCCCAAAGATTGTATTAGTATTTTATTAAACATTGTATTAGTATGATTAGTATTATTATTAGTTTTTGTAAAATGTATTATAAATTATTATTAAGAAGGATCATTATTATTATTATTATTATTGGTTAAAAAGTATCATCGGAAAAATCTCAAGGGGGCCACAGTCTTCCTGAACCACCCTCTGGATATGCCCCCTGGGCCTGATTAAATGTTTAGTGTTAGACATTTCTGATAATGTCTAGCACCATTTTTTGGTGCTAGATATGGGCTGAATTAATGCACAGTCTGTGTACTTGACAAGATGTTTCAAGAATTCAGCCCAAAACTTGGCAAATTTATCAACTGATATTTTATTTTCTGCATTGATCTGTGTAAAGGATTAGTTCAGTGGTCAAGCATGTTCATGTTTATCTTTAAAAGAAACAAAATGGTGAAGAAACTGATCAAAAATCTTATTCCAGTGCCAGTTCCACAATCTTGAATTTTTGGTTGCAATGCTTCTAAAATAAGGAACTTACAGTATGGAGTCATGCTGGCAAGGGTATACATGTCATTGTGTTTGTATCTGTGACAGAATATCTAAACACAATATCTGAAGTACAGGAGGGTACATTTATGTCATACAATTTTGCTGTATGGATGTGTAGTGGTTTGTAAATGATTGCCATTGTTTTTGTGGTGCAATGGAGTGATGGAGATTATTGTGAAGGTTGGAATGATGAGTTGGTTAAGGGTATATTTGGTTGATGAGTGGAAAGCAAAAGGTGGGTTCTCCATCTTGGGCTACTCTCTTGGCTTTCACCCAGGGCATGTGGATGGTCTTGAGCTCAGCGTACAGGGTTCTCTGCCAGGTTGTGGTTGGTCTGTCTCTTTTGTATTTGCCTTGTGGGCTCCAGTCTAAAACATGGTGTGGGATGTTCTTCTGGTCTCTTCTTAGAGTATGACCAACCCATTTCCATTTGCATCATCTGATGGTGGTGATAGGTTCTGTTTAATTTTCTGCCAGAGATCCTGATTGGATATGCAGTCTGACCATCTGATGTGCAAGATTTGCCTCAGGCATGTTTTAGTAAAGACTTGTAGTTTGTAGTTGATTCTTATATGCCTCCAAGTCTTTGTACCATACAGCAAAACAGACTTGGAGTTGAAAATTCTTAACTTGATGCTTAGGTGGATGTTGTTGTTCCACCATCATACAGGCCTAAAGGTGGCAAAGACATAGCGTGTTTCACTATCCTTTCCATTTCTTCATCTGTTCTACTGCACAATGCCCAGATTTTGGCCAAAAGCACAGTGGCCTAGTGGTTCACACGCCGGGCTCTGGTGTGGAAGGTACAACCTAATATGATATCATTATTTGCTTGTCCTTCAGCAAGACACTTTATCTAATCATTGCATTGCCAGTCCACCCAGCTGTAATGGGTACCTGTGAGGGCAGTGACAGTTCTGATGTGTTTGGAGCATATTATTCATGCCCTGTATGATGGCATGCTGATAAAAAGGCTTTGACGCTTAATGGAGTGAGAAAGTTTTCAGGAGATCCTGGCCCTGTGACTAGGGTCATCTGTTCCTCCTGTTCTACTCACAATGCTGCCCAGATAGATTAAAGTTGTCCACTTCTTTTAGATTTTGTCCAATCAAAGTGACTGGTGCTTCTGTCATGTACTGTCATAGTCTTTGTCTTGGTGGTATTTATCTCAAACCATGTGGTCCTTGCAACGCACTGCAACCTGTTTGCCTTTGTCTGCATATGTTGATAACAGTATGACAGAAGACTAACATCGTCTACAAAGTCCAGGCCTTCTAGTTTCTGAGTGATGATGACATGGCAGATGGTATCTTATATAGGCTCTGGATCAAGCAAACCTATCTTTGTGGAATGCTGTAGTGCCTCAATATTTACTACATGGGTGTTCTGTCCACAACATTCACATTACCCACCTTTGAATAGGTCACATCCACCTCACTCAACCCTCCCCGCTGCAACAATTGCCATTGCATCCTCACAGTCCACCACATCCTCCTTGCTTGCCCCCTGTGCATCCTTCCCAGAACTTCCTTTGCTTCCCACAACTCAATAACTGAGCTTTCCAGAAAAACCCTCTGGATAAAATCATCTCCTTCCTCCATCATGCTTTCCTCTACAACCATATTTAGTCCTCTTCTCCCACCCCCTTCTCACTACTTTGTTTTTTTACCCATGCACTTCCTTTCTCGGTCCCAGCTTTCTGACTTTTAGTTCCTGTGTTTCTCTCAATTTCCTCCTGTTTTCTTTTCTTCCTACCTCTGGAATGATCTAACCTTTCAGGCACAAATTGACCCTTGCTGTTGTGGTCCCGTTAAGTCCTCATCAAACAAACAAACAAACTGTCCACTGAATCAAAGGCCTTTTTGAAGTCTACAAAATTAATGTATAGTGGGGAATGCCATTCCAAGGACTGCTCAATGATGATGCAAAGCATGACTATTTGGTCTGTACATGATCTGCCTGCTCGGAATCCTGCTTGCTCTTCCCAGAGTCTGATATCGACAGCTGTTTTAATCTGCTCTAGGAACAGCCTTGTGAGAATTTGATTAGCAGGATAGCAGCTGGATTCCTCTCAACTTGAGTTATGACAGTTGCTGAAATCTTCTTTTTGGGAGTTTGATGATGTAGCCTGTTTGCTACTCCTGAGACACCTCATGCATGGTGGGCATGGCTTAATGTAAAAGTGCTGAAGGATATAAACACCATACTGTATCTCATGAATGTTATATCGGATTTATGCCATATGTTGTACACAGGTGGGTCATGGTCTGTACATATAGGTTCTAATTTTGTGGTAGTGATGTCATGAATATTAATGAGTAGGCAAGGCTTACTGACAAACTCTTGAAATAGGATACATGAGCAACCATTTTTGCATCATACTTGCTATGATAATGTTGTTGACTATTTCACTTGCTAATGTTGTCAACAAGTTCTATTTTATTGATCTGCATGATGGGTGTGGCTTATGAATGAATATCATAGACCAAATATTTCATAACATGCAGTTACTTGACTGTTAATACAAAACTTACAAATCATTTAGCACATAAAAAAAAAGCATCGGAACCACAAAACCTTTTGGTTCTGCTTCCAAATCAGGTGTAGCAAGTCAATAGTACATCAGCTGTTGCTGTGGTGTCTGCCTTTAGAGCCTCTGGTGAGATGTTGTCAGGGCCTGATGCCTTGCAGCTCTTAGTTTTGTTGATGACCTTGATCACCTCTTTTCTACTAAAAGGTTCCAGGTTAACCTCCAGGTTTTCATCTTCTGCAATATCAGGTGGGTTGTCAACTGGGGTGCCATTGAAGAGGCTACTGAAATGGTCTTTCCACCTGTCTAGTTGGTCTGCAGGTTTGTTAAGGATGTTTTCATCTATTCCTTTCACTGGCCTGTTTGTCTTCCTTCTAAAAAGTTGGCGTGTGGTGCTGTAGGCTGTTTTCATGTCATTCTTCTGAGCAGCAACCTAGCTCTGTGTCAGCAGCCAGTCTATCCACTAGATCACATTTGTCCTATCTTGAGCTCTTCTTCACTTCACTATTCTTGACGTCATACTCTTGCTGCAGGTTACGCTTCTGTGCTTGAATCTTGGCCTGATAGAGTAGCTGTTCTTTTCTCTTGCCTGTTCTTAATCTTTGTGATGGTGACCCCAGAGAGCTTTTTTGAACCCAATTAGTTCCTGGCATGTTTCAGTGAGTGTGTTCCTGACAAGCTCCAACTTGTTCTCTAGGGATCCAGATCCATCTTCAAATTTGTTGAAGTCTGGAATCTATTGGTGAGCAAAATGGAAAACTCATGACGCTGGTCTGTAGTCTTCAGCTAAGAGCTTGGGTTTCTCTGCTGCCCAGTCTCCAAGAGGGTTCTATACCAATGTCTGGAAATCAATAGGTGGTCCATCTGGTTGTCTGTCACCAGGTCTTTTTTTTTTTTTTCTCTATTGCTAATGGAAAAAAAATGATGGGATGGGAGTTAAGAATGTTGGGGGGAAGATGGCAGAATGATTGGTAAATCTAGGAATTGGGATGAAGGTGGGATGGCATGGGGGACAGGATGGGATGAAATGTAGGACTGGGTGGCATGTTTGACAGGGTGGCATCTGGGACTGAGTGCCATGGAAAATGAAACAAGGTGGTGTCATGTCATTTATGACAGGCTGGGATGGCATATGGGACAAGGTGGGATGGCATGGGGGACAGGGTGGCATGACATTTGGGACAGAATGGCATGCCATTTGGATTTCAGGTGGGATGGGACAGGGAAGGATAGCATGTGGGATAGGCATGAAATGGCCTGTATGACAGGGGTGGTATTGGGGGTGGTATTGGGGGTGGTATTGGGAGAGATGGCATATGGGACAGAGTAGGATGTCACGTGAGACAGGGTGGCATGGTATATAGGACAGGATGGCAAGGCACATGGTGGGATTTCATCTTTATTACAGGTAGAATGACATATCATTCATGTGGTGAAATGGTATCTGGATTTCATGTATGATTCCTGTAGGGAGAGATGTAGGATGGGACATGATGTGGAACAGAGGGTGGAATGGCAGTTGTGACATAGGGTGGAAAGCATGTTATTAATGGCGAGGGGATTTGTATAATTTACAATTTCTGGTAGACAGCTGAAGATGCATATGGGGGAATCTTGTGTTTTTCATGTATTAGACTAGAGTATTACCATTATTGACCAGCTGGCTTATGTCTTCCTATTACAATCCTTCGATTTGAAGTAAGAAATTGTGACAGTCTGTGCAAGTGGCTATCAAGAATTCTTTGATTTGTCTTGGTAGAATAACTTATAGTTATGTAATAAGTATCAAACGAAATTGTGCTTATCTGCAGAACTTTGCCCTCCATCCGATCTTGTTGATTTGGCAGTTTCTGACTTCTGACTAATGAGAAGACTTATAACTCTTGCATAAATTAATGAAATAGGGTCAGGTAACTAGGACTGATTGGTCAATTATCAGGCATGGTCATAGCAAAATGTTTGGTACATGGTCCATCTAACCAAATCAGTTGGTGGAGAATATTTCTGGGAGAGCATGGGTGGTCTTTTTGCTGGTACAGTAATGTAATGCTTTGATAATCCTGATACATTGATATATATCTTGTGAACGTTTTCGTGAATTTGTAATCCTCCGGATGTTTTGAGTTCTGAAATATATCATGGACATAAGCAATACTTTTGTGTACTTTGTATTTGTAAAATTAAAGTCTACCTATTGTTGACAGTCATCCATAATGCAACATTGTATGAAATGATACCAAGGGTGATTTCTAAAACCATAACAAATGTGAAAACAGGTATTATAACCATATCATTTGCTGCAGATAACACTTTATATATGTCCGTTCTTGATATGCAACTTTTGAAGTCTGAACTTTAAAGATAATAATTTTGCTTCATATTGGGACATTTCTTTTTCATTTTCTGATATTTTCTTCATCTCTTCTTATGAAATAAACCCAAAAGAAATTAATTTCAGCATTTTTCCAGCAGGTACCTGACTTTTGTGGTTTTATTGAGACAAAATATCTCTTTAGATGATAGGAACATCAACAAGGTTAAATGTTCCTTAATTAGTAAGCTATAAAGGGAGCATTGGATTATTATGATTGTCAGCCAATACTGGACTGAATAGGCAATATCTATTTGCTAATTAAGCAATTCATTTTCCAGATATGGAGAATTTGAATACTTTATTAGCTTATCCCGTTTCCATAATATTTTTTCAACTATATTAAGTTATATCATGGTAAAAAAAAGTATTGGCTAATTCTCAGGGGGTCCATGCCCCATGGCCCCCTGTCTGGACCATCCCTGCTGATATTCCTTATCTTTTTGATGAAGATACCTTGTATATTGAAATATTTAAGAACTAAAACTGAAATGTATTGATTTGATCATCGCTATTTCAGCATACTGTCATATTTATTTAACTGAAAACATTTTGCCCAGACATTACTCTGCAGGTTTAGAACTTGCATTACACATGCCCAATTGATCATATAGCCCTTCTTGTGAAAGAGATTATAAAATTCACAGAATGTTTGAGAAATGATACATATTATATTATTTAATACATATTATATTATTTAATACATATATTATTTATACAAATTATATCATCTTGTTTTTTGTTTTTCAGTGGACTGGTCATCATGGAGGAATTGTCACCTGCTGTCAAATTTCTGGTTGTGGGCGTTATATCATTTCTGGCTCAGATTTTGATAATACATTAACTCTCTGGGACGTTTCTGATGGTTCAATCATTCACCAAATCAAAAGTAAGGCAGTGTGAAATCAAATTTAATTTGATCTTTTTGTATTCAAACAGTTTAATCCTTCATGAATTGTCCTTTTTCTTAAAAATTTGTTTCCAGCAAATCATAACCACAAACTTGCTGTAGCAAATAATGAGACCATTTATCTTAATTAAGATAACTGCTCAACCATACAATAAGGACTTCAGCAATATGATACTCAACACCAACTTCCACAACAAATCAGGACCAAGAAGAGAAGGAAAACAATGGAGCCATTGATAAGGAAAATTTAATCCTAATCACTTGTGATTTTTAGAACAAAGAAATAAAGAGGAAAAGTCTGACCCAACCTGTTTATTTATTAGGTCGGGTCTGACTGTATAAAACTTTAAGGAGCACAACAACTAATGTCCACTTGTGTAAGTAAATAAAGCAATGATGTACAAATATGAAACGTGATTGATGCCATATATTCCCTCTGCCCTACTGTTAGTAACTTGCCGTAATGAATGTAATATTAAAGTTAAAGGAGTTGTTGCTTGTTAAAACTTGAGTTTCCAAAAACTTCTTGATTAAACTAGAGTTAAAAGTTTGCAAATGCACTAATCTTGTACTTACAATCAATTTGCGATTAATTATCCCCTTGCCATCGAAGTTGGTGAAGAAGGAATATAGCATGTTTACTGTTAGTCCATTTGTCCATCTGTCCCTTTGTCCACATTCATTGTCTGTCCAACCACATGCATTGTTCACTGGGGAACAAAATTATTTCACCTGTGGAAAGGATTTCCAACTAATTGTGTGGTTCGCTTGAAAAGAAATTATATGAAGGAGACACTTGCCTTAAAAGAACGTACAACAAATGCATTCCTGACATGAATAGCAATTAAAATATTTGTTCTGCCATGAAAAGAATTTGTAATTAAGTATCATATCATATCATATCAGGTTTTTAGTGTCTTGGACATGGGTAGTCCTCCCTTCAATAGAGTGGAACTATAATAAATTTATGATCTTTACTCCAAATGGTGCCATGGAATATGAAACAAGGTTGTGTCATGTCATTTATGACAGGCTGGGATGGCATGTGGGACAGGGTGGCATTGCATGTGGGACAGGGTGGCATGGCATGTGAAACAAGGTGGTGTCATGGGATTTATGGCAGGATGGGATGGCATGGTGGGACAGTGTGGCATGGCATGTGGGACAGGGTCCAGATGGCATGTGGCACTGGGAGGAAATGGTGTGTGGGACATGGAAGTATGGTATCTGGCACAGTGGCAAAGCATACCATGGGATGTGATGTTGATTGAAGGTGTGATGGCATATGGGTCATTTGGTGAAATGGCATCTGGATTTCATGTATGGTTTCCTGTAGGGAGAGATATAGGATGGGATAATGTATGGAATAGAGGGTGGAATGGCATGTGGGATAGAGGGTGGAAAGTTTGTTATAAGCTTTGGGGATTTGTATCATTTGTGATCATCATATTGCTTCATCGTTTTTCTATTTAACTTTCCCCTTTTAATTACAGTTCCCTATATGAATGAGTTTTAATCTTTACTCTACCAGTACTTTTTAAATGCACCTGGGAGACAGATTTCAAATACCGGCACCCAAAACGCCAATAATATTGCCGCGTGGTAGAGTAAGGGTTAAGCACAGGCTGATTATTAAAGGGTCCTCTGTCTTCTGAGCAGCAAAGTTGGGCTCGTTCTGCTTTAGTGACCCGGTGAGCTGCCCATGCTGCATATATTTTGAGTTAGCACACTTGTTGCAGGATTGATGAACCCTTACTCTACCAGCACTTTTTTGAAAATCGCCTGGGAGGCAGAGTCAAAGACTGGGCACCCAAAATGGTGATAATATTGCTGCGTGGTAGAGTAAGGGTTAAAGAAACAATGCACTTTCTTATGGGTGGACTGGCCAGTTGGTCCATTGGTCAATGACAGATGCGCCTGACCTGGTGCTGCCCCTGGTGGCAATATAGTGTCTAATATGCCTCACAAAATGTAAAATCTGCCGGAGCGGCCCACCAGGGGTTCTAACTGTTCCCCCATTGAGTTCGTCTTGGCCCCTTTGGGGCACCTCCACTGATGGAATTTTAACCTCCAGTCCATTCCTGCTCTCCCTTATAAACAATTAAATTCAATTAAACAGAGAGTACAAAATTGTTTGTAGGTGTTGAAATAGCCTGCACTGCTTGATGACTGTTTATTTCTGCACTAAAATATGCTATTGTGTTCTGCATCATGTGCTTTGAAATTCCTAGTTTGCAGTGACTCACTGTAGTTGAGTCTGCAATCATGAAAATTGACCAAGCATGTAATACCCCACCTGAGCCCCATTTCATAGTCAGGTTTGAAAGCAAAGCAATCAGGGTAATTATCCCCTTGCCAACAAACTTGGTGAAGAGGGATATAGCATCTTTATCGTTTGTCCGTCTGTCCATCCATCCACATATATTGTCCGTCCAACCTTGCATTGTTCAGCTACTAGAAAAAAAAACTCCTGCCCAAGGATTTCAACTATTGTTATTAATCTGTCCGTCCGTCCACATCTTTCGTCTGTCCGACCCTCAAACCTTAAACTCTTCATCAATCTCTACAACCAAATCAAAGACCAACTCTCAAACTACACCTCTATCTATACTGATGGCTCCAAGGAAGGCAACAAGACAGCTGCTGCTGCCGTTATCCAAGACATCACTCTCAGTAGCAGACTTCCTGACTACTCGTCCATCTTTTCAACCAAGGCAAAGGCCATCCTCCTTGCCCTCCAACTCCATTTTCTCCGATTTCATCAAGGCTGTCCTAACTTCTTTACTCAATCTTAAATGGGATAACTTCACATCCCACCTCCTCCCGAGAAAACTCCTTTCGCCCACCCTCTGCAGGAAAAGTATTATTTTTTTCTGGATACCCAGCCATGTTGGCATTCCTGGCAATGACAGGGCTGATGCAGCCACTAAGCTTGCCCTCAACCTCCCCCTACCCCTTTTCCCAAAACCCTTTCTGACATCAACCGCTTATCGCTTCCCTTGTTCGTGGCCGCTGGCAAACCTCATGGGACTCCCTAATTGATAATAAACTCCACGTCATCCAGCCCACCAATCCAATCAAACTCACCATCAACAACCTCTCTCGTGTTGACAACATTCATATTACCTGTCTTAGAATAGGTCACACCCACCTCACTCACTCCCACCTCCTTATTGGCTCCCCCCCCAACCCCTCTGCAACAATTGCCATTGCACCCTCACAGTCCATCACATTCTCCTTGCTTGCAATCTTCCCAGAGCTT
The DNA here is from genome assembly GCA_020152595.1 of Chiridota heheva. Classification (NCBI taxonomy): domain Eukaryota; kingdom Metazoa; phylum Echinodermata; class Holothuroidea; order Apodida; family Chiridotidae; genus Chiridota; species Chiridota heheva. The sequence continues at coordinate 553,219 of JAIGNY010001023.1, forward strand.
CTCTCGCTCCCCACAACTCAATTGTTGAGTTCTTCCAGAAAAACCCTCCAGATAAAATGATCTCCTTTCTTCATCATGCTTCTCTCTACAACCATATTTAGTTCTCCTCTTCCCGTGCCCTCTCTCTACTTTGTTTTTTTCTTCACCCATGCACCACACCTCTTCTCTCGACTCCAGCTTTCTGTCTTGTTCTTGTATTTCTCTCATTCTCTCCCCGCTTCCTATCCTTCCCACCTCTAGAATGATCTAGACTCTCAGGCACAATTTGACCCTCGTTGTCGTGGTGCCGTTAAGCCCTCATCAAACAAGCAAACAAACAAACCTTTAAACAAGAAATATTTTGTTTAAACAAAATGTATTTTTTGTTTCTTTCTTGTCACCTTAGGGGCTCCGTCTGTAATTAGGTGATTTTATTGTTAGAATTAGATTTGTTTCTTTTCACTTACCCTGATCAGGTAATAATAAAAATGAATGATTGAAAGTTTATCTATCATTTTGGGTCATCATAAAACGTGAAATCTTTTAAATCTGGACCCTTACAAAGGCTTTGCCCAGGGTCCCATTAAGTTAGTTACGAGCAATATTCTCCTCTTGACTGCTGTGCCCCAAATCCAAAATCTATGGAGACTCCACTGCAGGCCATCAGGATGTTGTTGTCTATAAACTTAATGAAATGGTGATGCCTATCCATTAACGAGCTAAATGCAGCGTGACCTCAGACACCAGGGGTGCAGAGCTGTAGGAGACCTCGCATCATTGCGGGGGATGGTTGGAGGTGGGGTAACATAAAAGTGCAACACTGTACAGAAGAATGCCAACAGGGGAGGGGTGGAGTGGGGTTATGACATCGAATGTAAGTGATACATATGCGCTATATGTAGCGGCGTACTTTGATAAAGTGCTGCCCACCCAGCCCCCTCCCCTCTCTTACCCCTCCATCCCTTGCATATACAAACATAGTCTTTTCAAGAAAAAATTGAGGACAAATTTGCTGAGTGTAATTCATTTTTTGGAAAATTTGTGTTCCCTTTCTGAGCCAAAAGAGGCTGAAAATGTTTACTTTTCGAAAATTTTGCATTCAAAAATTGGAAAGTATAGTACATCTTTATTCAGAAATATTGGAATATTTCATGTATGTCTTGGTAAATTTTCAATTGATTTTAGAAGCCATTTATGACTCCCTGAATTGATAAAACCTCAGAGCTTCCAGGACTTCACTCCTGGGCCTCCACCAGGGTTTCATACTGGTCCCTACCAGGGACCCTTGAGTGGGCCCTTGGACCCCATGGCTTAACGCTACACGCACGCAAAGCAATGATGCCGTAAGGCATCGTGTTATTACTTTTTTGTCAACAAAATTTCCTTTACACCCCCTCCCAATTACAACTACCTCAGTATGCCCCTGAATTTACTTTAAGTTATACCTTACCTTCCATTCTATAAATATGCAATCTGGTCCATGACCTGATTCTAACGCACCTCTAAAAGACCTTAAAAACATAGTAACCAGCCCAGCCCTGACCTCCATAATACCTCTAATAACCCTCACTTCTTTTCAGAGCGTTGTTATCACAACATCGCTGGAAGTGGTCTAAAAGTTTTTGCTTAAATTTTCACCCTATTTCTAACAATTTTCTCTTCTGCAGCTCCACCGCACAGGTTTTTATACAGTTTCACCTTTGCTGTTTACCTTTTAGGAGTTTTCTGAGGTAAAACAAGGTAGCCACGGGACACAGGATTTCTTCGATCCAACTTGCAGGAGTTTCACATTAAGCTTACACTTAAGTTAGAGTGTTTTTACTTCCATTCGTACAAAGCGGGTGGCTAGTTCGAGAGAGTCCCACTCTCGAGGTGGGCGTTTTAGTCCCTAGAGCACCTAGTGTGCTTGTTTAGAGGACCCCTTTCCCTTAAGTTTGAGTGTTTTTCACCCTAGGCCCCGCCCTACCACGAGGATAGCCTAGCGTTATACTATGCATTGTATTAACATGTTAGTATATCTTCAGTACAGGTTCTCGTAGGCATTAGGCCAATTTCTCTGTTTGATGTTGGGGCATGTGCAAGAGGTTGTAGTACCACAGAGTAAGCAGGAAGTCAGTTTCATTCAGCTCCAAGGAGCTACAGTTAGTACAAGAGCGCCTATATATTCTTTTACGTTTCATTGCATTTCGTGACTTCATTTTTCTTGCCCATAGTGAAGACAAAGTTTTTTATTTATGGGCTCGATTTATGGGGCGCTGGAGAGACCATGTGTAGGTCTCCCTGGCGTCTTTCTTTCAGGAGAATGAACTGTTTCTTTTTATCTCCACAGACACTCAAGTTCCAAGTGGTTCGTGTTTTCCACGTCACCCCTGCGTTTTTAAAGTTTTTACATTTCATGCTTTTTCTCTGGATTTAATTTTTAAAAATATGTCTCATTATGTTTGACGTCTTCCATAGTTCCATTTTTATATATATATATATATATATATATATATATATATATATATATATATATATATATATATATATATATATATATATATATATATATATATATATATATATATATATATATATATATATATAAGTGCTCGATGCAGTAGCAGAGCAGTTATACGTGATTTATCAACAAGCAGGATCTGAGCTGCAACCAGTGGTTTCACCTTAGCGGATCATCAGGCAACTGAAGCTAGGTAATAACCGTTTTAACAATGCCACCACAGACTACAAAAATGCCTTAATAGCAAGCGGCTATCAACCCAAATTTGAATACACCCCGCCACCAGACGCCGAATGCAAAAATTGCAAAAACCGAAGCAGAAAAATCATTTGGTTTAACCCTGCACCCTTTAGCAGAACAGTAAAAACTAATATAGGAGAAATCTTTTTGAAACTAATCAGCAAACATTTCCCTCACAGCCACAAATTCCACCAAATCTTTAACGAGAATACTATCAAAGTGAGCTACAGCTGCATTAAAAACACCAAATCAATCATCCAGAGCAACAACTCGAAAACTCTGTCACAAACAAGCTCAACCACCCTTAAAAACAATGCAACTGCCGCATAAAAAGTGTCTGCCCCCTGAAAGGAGATTGCTTGGCCAGAGCCATTGTGTACAAAGCTCAAGTACACAAAAACAATGCTGTCTTTACATACATTGGCATGACAGGTGGGTGCTTCAAACAGCGGTTTTACAACCACAACAAGTCCTTCAAACACAGAATGCATTCCAGCGAAACAGAGCTTTCTAAATTCATCTGGGCTCTAAAAGAAAAGAACGAAAACTTTAAGATCTCCTGGTCGATCATCAAACAATCAAACACCTTAATGAATTCATCTGGACAATGCAATCTATGCACTGAGGAAAAACTAGCCATTGTCAACGCAACCAAAGAAAACCTCCTCAACAAAAGATCAGAAATAGTATCCTCTTGCCGCCATTGTAAAATGAGACCACCCAGCCGTACTAAGAAGAAGCGCTGACCTGTTCTGAAAAATTACCTAGCTTCAGCTGCCTGATGATCCGCTAAGGTGAAACCACTGGTTGCAGCTCAGATCCTGCTTGTTGATAAATAGGTATATATATATATATATATATATATATATATATATATATATATATATATATATATATATATATATATATATATATATATATATATATATATATATATATATATATATATATATATATATATATATATATATATATATATATATATATATATATATATATATATATATATATATATATATATACATACATACATACATTCATACATACAACATACATACATACATACATACATACATACATACATATATATTATATATATATATTTATATATATATATTATATATGTATATATATATAATATATATGTATGTATGTATGTATGTATGCTGTATGTATGTATATATATATATATATATATATATATATATATATATATATATATATATATATATATATATATATATATATATATATATATATATATATATATATTTTATATATATATATATATATATATATATATATATATATATATATATATATATATATATATATATATATATATATATATATATATATATATATATATATATATTTATATATATGGGCCTTCTGGACCTCACCGCCCTGCTGTTGCCGAGGCACAGCATCCCCCGACCCCAAGGTCTCGGAAGAGGATGCCCTCGACATCTATCCCTCTGGAGAAGATGTCAACCTTGTGGAAGATCCGGACCCCCTGCGGAGACTCACCGGACCATCCTCCGGTACAGGGTTGCTTTCTACTGCCCGCCCTACTGTTACAGATCGCACTGGATTGGACCCCCATACTCTACTGGATACCGGACGAGGTCCTTTTACCACCACCCCTTCCGGCAGACCCCCTGTTGCAGGGAGAGCAGGTCGCCCAGCTTCTAGATTTCCTAGCATGGGAAATTAAGCTGGAGGTAGTAGAGGCTCCTCTCGTAGAGACGGGTGCACACAGTCTTGATGGAGACTACTCACTACTGTTCAAAGGGAAACTAAGCCAGTGGCTTAGCAATTCCCCATACCCAATAGATGCTTCCCTGGTGACCAGGGTACAGCATTGGGCCAGGACCCCACCAAGGACTGGAGGGTCTACTACAGAGAGGTTAATCAGGCCACTCTCGTCCAGCCAGCTGCCTACCAGACGCTCATAAACACCCCCTTGATCTCGGAAAGAGTATGGCAACTCCTCCGCCAGCCTGCAAGCGGTGCCCAGCTCTGCGGCCAGGACCAAGAAGTTCTTGATCATGCGGTCCAGCAGAGGAAAGAGTCCCTCATAGCTGTTGACCAGGCCATACGGCGTGGCTATAAGTTCCAAGCTCTTGCCGTATGGGTGACTGAGAGGTTAGACTTGGTCCTGCGCAGACACCTGCCAGCTCACATCATCCCAATGACCACACCTTTGCTAGCTGGACTCTCGGACTTGCTCGACGTGACAATTGACCAACTTGCACGAGTCGCTAAAAAGGTGGCCACAGAGAGGCGCGAGAATGTTCTCCCCCTTCTTGGACTGTCTGAAGCCGCTCAGAGGGACCTTCGGCAGCTGCCAACAGAAGGCCCGGACCTCTTTGCAAGTCACTTCCGAGATGTCCTGTCATGCCAGGCCGACCGACAAGACGATCTTAGGAAGACTACGAAGCTGTTGGCGAGGGCGAAGCCTTTGTCTTCTTCTCGCCGGGCTCCAGCCACTATAAGGGGCCGGGGTGCGGTTCCCCTGCAATGGGCTCTGACTTGTCGCCGTGAAATGACGGCGAAGCCCGACACAGCTTCTTTTTCTCGCCAGGAGTCTGCACCATAGACCGGCAGAGTGAACGTGGCAGAGAGCGGTAGACGCTTCTTTCCCTCTGCATGCAGAGTGGGGGCCGCTTCCTCACAATGTGGGGAAAATGCAGGGGACAGCACTTTTGACCCACCCCCGACTTTTCCATTGATGGGCAGTCCAATCGGGTGGCATTTGATGAAATTCTTCGAAGCATGGGAGAAAGTCACCACAGACAAGTGGGTGGTGGGAACCATTCGATAGGGTTACCGTCTGGAGTTTATAAACCCTGCGCCCAAGGGTGAGTCTAACGCCCCACCTTCATGCCTCATTTGGGCAACCACGCCGGATTGTTGAGTACAGAGATTGGGGAACTGTTGGCAAAGAACGCCATCGCCCTCATCTCGAACCAACCCAGGAACCTTGTTATGTCTACCTTCTTCCTGGCCCTCAAGAAGGGGAACAAGTGGCGCCCAATCATAAACGTAAGACCACTCAATGTGTTCTTTTGTCCGTTGAAGTTCAAGATGGAGATTTTTCACTCCATCCTCCCTCAGCTGAGGAGGGGCCTGTGGGCCACCTTGGTCGACCTCGCAGATGCGTATTTGCATGTGCTCATGCACGAGGAACACGGGCGTTTTCTGTCGTACCATTTCGAGGGAGCAACGTATACGTTCATGGGGCTATCCTTCAGGCTATCGACCGCTCCCAGAGTCTTCACCCAGATTTCCAGGGTTCTTGCAGCCTTTCTATGAAAGCAAGGCATCATAATCTTTATGTATCTAGACGACTGGCTTATCATTGTAGTAGGCGCACCCACTGTCGCTGAACACACAAGCATAGTCATAAGAGTGGCTCAGGACTTACGGTGGGTTATCAATCTTGCCAAGTCCAGTCTAGTTTCTTCCTACACTCCCATTTTTCTGGGAGTAGTCCTGGATTTCACACAAGGTCGTATACCACCAACAGAGGAACATGAAGGAGGGTGCCGACGTCCACCTCTCACAAACGGCGTCGCCAGCGAGAGCGTGACTGGTATTCTTAGGATGCCTGGCCAGTCTAATAGATGTAGTCCTTATGTGCAGATTTCACATGCGGGATCTACAATTTCACGTACTGGATCATTTCATCCCATCCAGGAGGGACCTCAGTCTTCTCGTCATCTGTACTCAGACAGTGGTCACGCACATCTTGTGGTGGTGCAACCACTACCACCTGTCACAGGGAGCTGTTTTCCCACCCACCAGACCTTCAGTGTCAGTGGTGACAGACCCGTCTTTGACGGGGTGGGGAGTGCATTTAGCGTGTTCCCAAGTCGCAGGACTTTGGACGGGCACTTGGTGCGGACAGCACATCAATTTATTGGAACTATGGGCAGTGCTCCGGGCTCTTGTTCACTTTCTACCACAGGTACGGAACAAGACGGTTCTCATTTGCACCACATTAGTGGCGTATATCAAGAGGCAGGGGGGCACAAGGTCCAGGAGAATCTGGATCCTTGCCAAGTCCCTTCTGTCTTGTTGCATGACGAACAAGGTCAACCTTCAGGCGGTCCACCTGCCAGGCAAGGAGAACACGATCGCAGATCTGTTATCTCACCTCCAAGGAGCCCCCACAGAATGAGCCTTCCTTCTGCAGGTAGTCGATGCAATCTGCTTGACCTTCGGGCTCCCGCACGTAGATCTATTTGCATCCGTGGACAACCACAAGCTACCGACTTTTTCTGACCCCCGACTGGAGGGTCTGGAGAGTTGACGCATTCACGATCAGGTAGACCCACTTACTGGGCTATGCCTTCCCACCGTTTGCGCTGGTTCTTAGAGTACTGGCCAAGGTGACGTACGATCAGTGTGACATGTTGCTTCTGGTAGCTCCCAATTAGCTCAGCCAACTGTGGTTCCCTCAGCTGCTCAATCTTATCGCAGCTTTCCCTTACGAGTTTCTGGTCATAGACAACTTGGTCTCAATCCCAGGCTCAATCAAACTGCACCACAATCCAAGAGCACTCCATTTGACTGTGTGGCCTCTATCTGCAAATCCCTTGTGTCGCAAGGCCTTTTAGGGAAAGCTGCCCAAGTGGCAGCCCAAAGTCGAAGACCTTCCACTTTGGGGATGTATTCTTCCAGACTCAGGATGTTCCAAGGCTGGTGCCAGAATAGATTGGTTTCTCCACATACGGCGCCTCTTGGTGACGTAGCAGACTTCTTGCTGGGTCAGTTTAATCTGAATAATATATCAATACAGTCAAGGGGTTTTGGACAGCCACAGCAGCTATCCACCGGGGCTTTCCAGATGGGACAACCATCACAGACGCGCGACTTCTAGAAGGATTACCTAAAGGAATGTTCTTACAAAGACCCCTCCAGTTCGGAACGTGGCTCCCCCATGGGACATGCAGGTGGTTCTCGAGACACTAGCACAGGCTCCATTCCAGCCACATTCTGAGTGTCCATTTAAGGAACTGATGATCAAAACGGTTTTTCCACTCTCAGCAGCCTCTGCCAGACGCAGAGGTGCCATTCACGTGCTTTCGCTCAAAGAAGGCCATATTCACTTCGAATCTGGGGGCGTTTGACTCATGCCCGATCCAGCTTTCTTGGCCAAGAATCAAACTTCTACCAGAACCGATGTTCCTTCCATCGCTCTCCACGTTTTCTGATACATCCGAGGACAAGGCCTGGTGTTCGTTTGGTGTCTCAAACATTATATCAAACGTACACAATTCTTACGGAACAACGTGGACGCCTTTAATTTGTTTTTTTACAAAACTCGCATCGTGCTGTTTCACTTGATAGATTTCGCGTAGATTGTTCAGGCAATCACATACAACAAAATAACATCAAGTACGAGGCATAGCCACTTCAATTGCGCTTTTTGGTGGGGTTTTCCTCAGCGAAATTCTTCGCGCTGCCATATGTAAAACACCAGCCATGTTCGTCTCCGCATATCTGAAGGATATACCAGACTACCAAGGTGAAGTTGCAAGGGCCGTACTTTCGATAAGAGAACCATTTCTTTCTTGAGGTTAATATTCTTGTTTTTCTTTTTCACGTTATCTCTTTTCAGTTACGATTCATCCGTTATTTCTTCAACATCTTAGTTGTTTACTAACGAATTTCAGCCGCTGCTTTGGCTCGTTTGATTTGTTTATTTTACTAACAAATACTTTTTGCCACCGTTCAGGCATTTCTTCTTTATTTTTTAACTTTCACTAACAAAACTTTGCTGTTGTTTAGGCAATTGTTTGTTCGTTGTTTTACTAACAAAATTTGGCCGAACTCAGGCACTTTCTATCTTGTTTAGTTGTTACTAACAAAATTCTGCCACTGTTCGGGCAGTTTCTGTTAACTTTAACTTTACGGACGGTTTTGTTTCCCCCGTGTTTAACTAATCCGCTCCAGTCCTCTGGCGAACCTTGTAAATTCACACCATGACGTATTCGGCGTTGTTTACAGTTTGACTCTGTTCACTAACAGTTTCTGTTTGCACCTGTTCCCGGGTAACTAACTTATATTCTGGCGACGTCATACCTCAATTATTACTAAAAGGTTTTCTCCTATTCCTTTGTTATGATTAGGAGTAGTTTACTGTGTGATAATAATTCCTGTTTAGGGTTTTTGTCGTCCTTAAGATAATAAGGAATCTAGTTCCTTAAATAGGATAGGACTAACGCGAATATTAGGACCAGGCTTTAGAAAATTGAGCTTCGACCTAAACTCCCTTCCTTCCGATCCTCGGTTGCAATCTGATTGCATATTTATAGCATGGAAGGTAAGGTATAACTTAAAGTAAATTTACCCCGCTAAGCGTAGCAGGGATATTTACGAGAGTTATACTTATCTTTCATGCATCCTGGCCCGCCTCCTCTCTCGTTCAGGCCTCAGTAAAATGTTAAGTGAGGGTTATTAGAGGTATTATGAAGGTCAGGGCTGGGCTGGTTACTACGTTTTTCAGGTTGGTTAGAAGTGCGTTAGAATCAGGTCATGGACCAGATTGCATATTTATAGCATGGAAGGTAATTATAACTCTCGTAAATATCCATAGCGAGGTAAATATACCTTTCATTTTAATTTATTTTTGCAAGTAGTTGACCTTTACCCATACCCAAGGTGATGAAGTTGAGTCAAGAATTTTGGAGAAACAACAATGTTGGTTCAATAACTCCTCGGGGTATATTTAAAAGTAACTTCAAGGCCAAAGGATTAAGCAAAGCTTTAGTTGAAAATGGGTGATTTTTGGACTTAATCACATGGCATCATAACACTAGTAAACAATCTAAGCATACTGTGATTTACAATATGATAAAAAGATGATCATTTGCAACTGTTAGATGAGTGTGATGTCACACTTAAAAATAAGACTTTTACACTACTTTTAAGCAAACTATAGTGACAGCATTTATAACTTGGTATCTTCTAAACTGAACAAGATTTGATCAATTTCCTTTATAGTCCTCTGAATGCTAGTCTTATGCTACAAGTATGTCAACAGGTGCAACACAAGTCGGAAGATTGAAACTGTTTAGCAAGTCCTTTAAAGATTGATTTCATTCACATCATCTCATTTTATTTTCTCCACAGATCATCACAACAGTACCATTACAAGCTGTAAGTTTTCTCCAAATGATGACCGGGTGTGTACCACATCCATGGATGGTACAACCAAAGTGTGGGACAGGTTGAGCTATAAGATTACTGCACAGCTTAAGTAAGTTCACTTGAATAAACAAGTGACACCTACAATCAAGATTGACCTTAATTGTTTTATGACATTCAAAATCATATCAATAATAGCAAAGAAATACCATTGGAATCAAATGAAAGGTGTACTACATTTTGCTTTTTTTGGCTAAATTATTTAAGAAAGTATGCAAAGAGCTATTTGTTGTAGTCCAGCGAATTTGGTGGAAAATTGTTCACTTTGTGAGTAAAAGCGTGAAATTTGACACAGTTGTTGGTCATACCCTAAGAATAAATTCTACATGTGGAGCCTCGAAAAATTCAACATCTTGTTGCCATTTTTCATAATTTTGGTCAAATTTGTCATATATAACCAGTGGCAGATCCAAGAATTTTCAAGAGGGAGACACTACTTGACCTCTTACACTTGATCAATGGTTTTGCATTCATCTTAAGACAAAAAGTCGAACATTTCATCAAATAGAAGTTGTCATGACAACCGCTGTAATAAATCAATGATTTATGGAATTTGAGGTAATTCTAGCTTATTATCGATAAATGCCAAAAAGAAGTTACCGTATAAATGACCCAGAATTATAGTACATTTATGTTTCTTAAATGTTACTAAACTACACAGTTCAGTTTTTCAAATAAATGACACAGAATTATAAGTTCATTTTGCTTATATGATGCTACATAGGGATGGCCCCAGCAGGGGGATGGGTGGTGAGATATAGAGTGAGGCCCTTGCCCACTCAAAATTTGAGCTAATTTTAGCAAGCCCTTTCCTTTCAGTTTTATCGATGCCCAATGCATCAGATAGAGGTATCAAACACTTGTTTAAATACAGTAATACAGAAATAAACAATTCATTGTGCCTAATTAACACTAGAAGAGGGCAGCAACTGGAAGGATGGGGATTGGAGAAGGGGGCAAGGGAGGGGTGGGGGAGGCACCAGAGAAATCAAACAAAGTACCAGAGGTGTGGCTTGTTGGGCTAAAAATCCCAATGCCACCATGTTATTAGACGATCAGAGTTGGCGACAAGTCGGTGAGCTGTGTTACAAATGTAGTGATGTGGTTGTGGGAGAGTTGATATTATGTCCTTAAACTTCTGACTGGACTGAATGCTCGTTTTGGTGGCAATTGGTTGGCAGTGCTCACTTAGCAGCTGGTGGTTGGCAACTGAAGTTATTGTCATAGTTGATAAGAGTTCTGTCCTGTGAGTGGCAGTGATTTTAAACTTTAAAAGTGTTATGAATGGTTGTGACGATGCATGAAAAAAGATATGCACTTTGATCTTAAAGGTCACATCAGGAGGCATGAAAAAGTTGTAAAAACACTTCTTGGAGGTGAGGGTAATTTGTCGTTGAAGGATTAAACTAGGTTGTGTATGAGAGATAGATGTGCAATGATTAATCATCAAGGAAAACCAGCATGCGACCCATATTCTTTGCATTTGCAGTGTTGATCGCGATGTTGGTTGACTATTGTGGGGTATGGTCAGTGAGCTGCTGGGTTTGGTGTTGACTGCAATAGCAGTTGATGGTTTGATGGATTCAGTAGCCAGTTTGACTTGTTTTATGCTTGCTGTTTTGGCATGGTTGTAGGCAGGGCCATAGCTAGCAGTGGTTGGGGGCGGGGGTTGCCCCCCCTGCCTGATCATGTGAATTTCTACACATAAGGTATATGCATAACATGGGAACAAAAGGCATTTTCCCCCTTCCCCTTCCTAGATCCACCATGCCCATGTTTCTCATATTTTTCCCCCTAGAAATGTTGTGCTAGCTACATCCCTGGGCAATTTATAGCAGGGGTAATATGCCAACGGAAAGGCGGAGATGCATGGTTCTACGTCGTGTCACTGATCTTTGATTTGGGCTTGTTGGTGGTTTGTGTATGACTCTGTTGATATCTGTCACTTGCATTAGTTGCTGGAAATTAACTGATATGAAGTATCCAAATCCACTTCTTGATATACCTTCTTAATAACGAAGGAGTTAAAGAGTTGGTGGTTTGTTGCTATACGCTGGCATGATGAGCTCCATAGGAGGTGCATGTTGACAGTAAGGATCCTAAAACGTGACTGTTATCAAACAATGCAGGACAATCAATTATGATGTACCTTTGGTTCTTTTAGAACACGTTCTTACATTGTTATATAATGGTACAAGTAGTGAGGATAAAGCTCCCTTGCAGCTTTTCACCTAGAAGGGTAGGTCTATGGGACTTCTTTCTTCAACCAAAGCAGCTCTTAATCAGCACACCAGGATAACTCCATATCAAGCAAGTCAGTGTTGGGGTCAAGTTCTTCTGTGAGCACCAGAACTTCCTTCATCCAAAGAATGAGGATAGGAAGACCAATGTTAAATGGCTGGAGCCCATTGTGGTCAACCCTGTCAGAAGCAAGTCATTCCTGTCATGAAGTCTTAAGTGTTTAACTTAGATCCATGTGGTTGCCACCAAGGATGCCATATTAGATGCAAGTTATTAAGATAACATTTTAAAAAAAAAAATTGCCCCACCAGCCATTAATTCTACCTTGATGATATGCAAGTATTTCTACATAATTTTTGTCAAAAATTCATGTTTTATTCAAACATACTTTTTAGTTATTCTGCATTTTGATTGGTCAGTCTTGAAATTTTGCCTATGTGCAAACCTGACACAGAAACTATATTCCATAAATATATGTTAGGGTAGGTCAAATATTCAGTTTTATTTTCTATCTTAAATAACTTACTGCATAGTTGTCATGACAATTATACTAAAATATTATAATTTACATAATAATTTGGACAACGTTATTGTATGGTTTAAGTGGACCAAGGCGATGGAATATAAGACTGACCACCATTGTTTTTATCCCCATTTTCTAAATGTTCAATTTTTTGGATAAAAATACAATGGAAAAAAAAGGCAACATTTTAGTTGATCACTTTTATATTCTCCTAATAATCATAAAAGTTACTTTAACTTTTGTAGCTAAAATTCTATGGTGGTTGCTTAACGCTCCTGATGCTGTAGATAGATGAACTATTCTAGAGGAAGTGTTATTTTATTGCAACAATTGGACAAATTATCTGCATAAAATCATAGGGCTATTAACTGATTTCAGTTAATAGCTTCATGATAAAATGTGTTTAGGTCTACATCTAGAAAGTGGGGATCATCATCATTCTCCTTTCATGCATCTTTCTGGTCTCAAAAGTATTTCAAGATTATTCATTAGCCAATGAGATTTCAGAAATAAAACAAACTTCTGTAGGGCTCAGCTGCTCTTATCCCAAATCAGTATTACCCTTCCATTAGGTGCACAAGTGTTGTTACTCAAACCAGTGTTATACCCTTCCATTAGGTGCACAAGTGCTGTTATTCAAATCAGTGTTATACCCTTCCATTAGGTGCACAAGTGCTGTTATTCAAATCAGTGTTACCCTTCCATTAGGTGCACAAGTGCTGTTACTCAAATCAGTGTTACCCTTCCATTAGATGCACAAGTGTTGTTACTCAATCAGTGTTACCCTTCCATTAGGTGCACAAGTGCTGTTATTCAGATCAGTGTTACCCTTCCATTATCAGTTTACCCTTCCATTAGGTGCACAAGTGCTGTTATTCAAATCAGTGTTACCATTCCATTATCAGTTTACCCTTCCATTAGGTGCACAAGTGCTGTTACTCAAATCAGTGTTACCCTTCCATTAGGCGCACAAGTGCTGTTATTAAAATTATTGTTACCCTTCCATTATCAGTTTACCCTTCCATTAGGCGCACAAGTGCTGTTATTCAAATCATTGTTACCCTTCCATTATCAGTTTACCCTTCCATTAGGCGCACAAGTGCTGTTATTAAAATTATTGTTACCCTTCCATTATCAGTGTTACCCTTCCAATAGGTGCACAAGTGCTGTTACTCAAATCAGTGTTACCCTTCCATTAGGTGCACAAGTGATGTAACTCAAAGCATTAGAAGCAGATCCAAGAAGTGGTTATGGTTGAGACATTTTGTAGTTGTCATCCCATGTCATGTACATTCCAACAGATCCTAAAACATTGTTCACTAAGCTTTAGTAATTAATATTTTAATCAAAGTTTGATACAAATTGATTAAAAAATTGTAGTGGTTAAGATCTTACTCAAAGATCTTTTTGTGTCAGAAATCTAATAATATCTTATCATTTCATGAGTAATCTTATGAAGATTGTATCAGAAATTTGTTTTGACATAGTGGAAAAAAACATACTTTAACATCTTGTTGTGTGATAGATATCCTAGGCTTACTTCAAAATGACTGACCAGTGTAAAAGACTCGGAGGTTGAATCATTCAGAGCCTTTGGAGGCTTAGTTGAGATGGTTTTGTCATAAGATTTCTGGGTGCAAGCTGATGATAGCATGCAGCCCCCTATTGGCTAGTCTGGAACTTGCTTCACAAATAAGTGGATTTTAGCAATCAAACTCAATATGTGTCTTGCTCAATACAAACAAACACCCTACCACAGCACATCCAGATGCTGTCAAAAGTATACTTTGGAAGACTCATTTCAAATTCTCACTTTTAAAAAGTATTAATGCATCTTATGGAATACTGATATCTGATGGGCCCAAGCACTTAAAGAGGGGCACTTGGGCAGATTCTCCTTGTGTTATTTTTGGGGTTCATTTTTTACAAGGGTGGCACATATCTTCACAAGGGGGACACAGCCCCCTGTGCCCCATGCTGGTTACGGGTCTGATTGATATAATGTTGGTTTTAAATATTTGGTTTATGCTTCATTAATCATATGAGTAGTTTAAAACCACAGTATGATAAAATATTTTAATGAAGTATAAAATGTGATTTTGAAATGTTTATGTGATTTCAGTGCTTTTAAGCAAAGTATATTCTTATAAAAATAAAGAAAAATGTAGAATTTTGAGAGTTTCTTCATTACTTATTAAAGACACATATGCAGAACAAATGCACTCCTCCTGAAGTCACACCCATGTGCATTTCATGTAATAAAGGACTAGTAAATAACTGCCAGTTAACCTTCTCATTCCAGAGGACACATCAATGTGGTTTCATGCTGTTGTTTTGATCCTGAAGAGCGCCATCTTTGTACAGGCTCTTGGGATAAACAATTGCAAATTTGGGACATTTCAACAGGAGTATACCGATCCAAAGGACCACTCACATTCAACAAGGGTCACGAGGGATGTGTCAGCTCCTGTGTATACAGTAAAGATGGTAGGTTGTAGGGTTAGGAGTTATAACCTAAATCCATATCCATAAAATCACGAAAAGTGGACGCGATAATCAATCAATATTGAAAAAATGCATGCTCATAAATCAGGTAGCCTAAATCAATTCAACACTCCATAACAGCAGCTTATAATCATACCTTAAAAGGTCCATAGTTGGTATTGGTGTAAGATTAGGACTACACACAATGTTCACATACATGTAGTTCTTAAAGCACATTTCAAGCGCATCCAGCCTGAGCGTTTAGCCCTGTTCTATTCTTAATCAACTGGTCAAAAACAAATTATATTTTAAGCTTCATACAGTATATACGGATTATGGTTTTTATGCAAGTTTTTTATTCTAAGAGGAAAAAATTACCAATGAGATTAGATTTGAAATCTATATGTTATTTCACCACTTTTCATATAAGTTCTCTTCCCTGAGAATCAACAGTCTCTGATCACAAAGTTCTCTCCAATCACTTATCAACAAAAGTTGAACAAATGCACTAAGAAAATGTAATGTTAATAGAAATAATTTCTTTTCACAATAAGTGGAATTGAAAAGTATAAATCACATGGAAACAATTGCTAATTCTTAGAGAATGTGGTGATTAAACTCCATTTTCATGCAAAGAGAGAAATTCACATACCACTGGAACAACCAGTTGAATGACCTTTCACAGGCTGGCCAGATTGTCTTGTTACTATGAACGCACACTAACTGTGTTATGTACGCGCATATACTAAACTGTGTACATTGCTTACGCTTTACGCATATGGATGCTAGTTCATGTTTTGAAATTTAAATGCTCTTTAAATATTTGCAAATAAAGTCTGGAAATTAATTTCAATATTTCAACCATTGTATTATTCAGGATTTAATCAACAAACTCATTGAGCAAGATTTAACACAATTCCTTGTGGATTGTGAAACTGAACAGGATTCATATTTGTACAGTAATCAAGTTATTGTATGGTAGGGGCCAACACTGTATAAGATGCGCAGTAGTATGGATCGTTGATATAGGCATACAAAGTATTTATCATGGTTGGTCCTGCCGGTTGTATCTGCATAATTATGGTAAGATTTTCTATGCTGACTAGCAACTAGGCCTAAGCCTTTATTATGCAATACGTATTATTTTATTCTATATCTTTTAAGAATTGTGCAAAATTTCTCTAATGTATAAATGTATAGTATTGGAAATAGAAAATAAAACATGGCTGATTGAATTCTGAAGTTTTTATAATGATAATACAAATTTTGTGTAATAATTATAATAAAACGACTGAAGATCTTAAATTCTTCATAGTATTTCATTCAAATTGTACAATTTATATTCTAGTAATGTCAACTTTAACAAAAAATATGTTCCTGATATTTTGCTTTATTACATTTCATTTCATTGATTTAAATCGGTGCACTAGGCCATTGGCTCTTGTCACAAAAAATGTACAAAATATCAACAGCACATATAAAATAAGAGGAGGATCAAGATGTCATCAACAAATTAAGGATAAGAAATAATTAAGTATTGTCAGTGCTGAACATACCTTACATTTAACAAAACTTAATGGCATGCATGATATAGAAAGCAATTTACACAATTGTTTAGTGCATGGACACAATAAGCTCTTAAACTTTTGTATATCAGGTTACTTAATCTGGTATGTAGTTGTTATGCAGTTCATGGAGGAAAGGGCAAATAAGCACAATTTTAAATTGGTCATCAATTTGAATCTGAACAAAATTTACAAATTCTTTACAAATTTCAAGGGTACTACAATATAGTTTGGCAGTAAGTTTCTCAAATAAAAGTTAATAATGAAAAACGTATACGGTTTCTCACAGCTCTGCGTCTTCAAAATGAACAGAGACTTTCCATAGATTTTACATTATTAATCCAGTTTTGTGTATCCATATCTAAAATCCTTTGCTTAGAAATATGTAAAAATGTCACCAACATAATTCCAAACAACCAAAAACTGAAGAACAGAGTAAAGTGTTAATCCTTAACCCCCAAGACAGTTGGTCATTAGAAGCTAAGCGAAATGGTTTGAGGTAACAAAGTATATCTAGTTTATATATCCTCTGTATGTTTTATAACACGCAGCCAATAAGAATTAAACTTTAGAGACAACTAAAATCTAAAAGATGGTCTCAGGTTCACCTAATGCAAGTATTAATACAGTTAAAAGGAAGACCAAGCAAATATTTATTGTAAACACTTTTGGCTCTGTCCCAAAGTATGTAGCAAAGGTTTCTGCTACCAGTTCTCAGGCCAAAGGTTTCTGCTACTAGTTCTCAGGCCAAAGGTTTTTGCTACCAGTTCTCAGGCCAAAGGTCTCTGCTACCAGTTCTCAGGCCAAAGGTTTTTGCTACCAGTTCTCAGGCCAAAGGTTTCTGCTACCAGTTCTCAGGCCAAAGGTTTCTGCTACCAGTTCTCAGGCCAAAGGTCTCTGCTACCAGTTCTCAGGCCAAAGGTTTCTGCTACCAGTTCTCAGGCCAAAGGTTTCTGCTACCAGTTCTTAGGCCAAAGGTTTCTGCTACCAGTTCTCAGGCCAAAGGTTTCTGCTACCAGTTCTCAGGCCTTTAAAAATGTTATGCATGATAATAATGATTAATCTATATTATATAATGTTTATATATATTATATATATATATATATATATAATATATATATGTAAGGTTTATATATTCATGAAAATGTCTGGTTCAACTAAAAGCTTATTTCACCAGAATTGACCTACCATGGACGTTGTTTGATGAGTTGGTGCATAAAGCAACACATTCACTTTGTCATCACATATCATATTTGATATTTTGGTTCTTTATGTTAGATACACTTTGAAATTGAAAATCAACATTGGGTATAGGTGAGGGTAATATGATCATCTTTTTAACAATTGTTACTGTTCCTACCAGTGGTGTGGCCAGCATCCAACAAATTGAGGTCCCAACCATAAATAAAGGGGGACCTGTTGACATGTACCAAAGATCTGTTGTCATCAATTTTTGGTATATTTTTTCCATCCTTTTTCTCAAATCTGACGTGCATATTTTCATTCTTTAGTCTATCATCTAGATCTTGGAAAAACATGTTATGGAAAGAGTATAGTCTTAAGTATTTTGGGCACTTAAAGCGAATCAGACATACTTGATACCCCATACTCACACTCAAAGGCCGGATACAAGGCACTTGACCTAGAGATTGACCACCCAAAAGGCAGACTGTATTAAGGAGGACATGTAATCTCAAGGCATCCACTCCCTAGTGACATCAGAAAGGTTTACCAAAGACAGGAAAAATTGGAGGGAATTAAGTATGCTGAAGCCTACCCATGGAACCTAAAGAAATCAGTGTGAAAGGCATGAAAGTTATAGTAAAGATCTTGAAATTGAGAATCAGTCATCTGCATATCTTGCAATTTTCGGGACATATACTTTTTTACAATGTTGAAAATAAATTGAGCCTTGTGAAATTGAGAAATCTTTGGATCTCTTGCCGGAAAATCTGGGCGTAGCTACAATCTTGAAAAAACTGTTGGAACAATTCAACATTTTGAGAACTACATATGTTATAGTTTTATGTTTCTTTCATATTTTTTCTGAGATTTGTTACTTCCTACCCACTCCCCTCTTTACAATGTTGAATTTCTTTCTTTCTTAATATCATTTCAGAAAAAAACAGTAACAACAGCCAACATGTTCAATTTCTTTCTTTCCTAATATCATTTCAAGAAAAAACAGTAACAACAGCCAACATTGAATGGGGAGGGGAGGACAGTTAATATAGTGAAGTAGGGGAGGGGACACTGGCGGTGCAATAAAATTATAACCTGTCCTTAAAATTCTAAAATATTAACTACAAATGGAAAAATAAGGATTGAAGAAGCAATAGAAACAATTTTTAGCATTTATGATGTCTAATTGTGGAATAACTCAGGCCCCCTCCCCATCCCTTTTAACTACTCTTAAATGGCAGATATTACACAATGAAATTGTCACGGTCTCTCCACCAACTTAGAAGAACTTAAACTTCTGTTCTCCACATTCAACCCCAGTATTGTCTGCCTTCAAGAAACCTTTCCATCCTTTCCCGACTCCGCCCCCATTCTGGGATACACGGGATCACATTTCATCTCCCAGAATGCCAGAAGAGCTGCTGGTGGCTCTTCCATTAACGTCAGAAATGACATCCATTCAAGCCCCATCTTCATCCATTCCAATCTCCAAGCCACATGCCAAGTCGTGACCTTACACAAAACTATCACTTTCTGTAACCTTTACATTTCCCCCTCCCCCCTCTGATGTTGATGACCTCATCTCCCAGCTCTCTTCATCCTAACAGGTGACGCCAACGCCCATGATCCCCATGGGGCTCCTCTTCCATGACTGCCAGAGGAAAACACACCAAAAACCTCCTGAATCAACACAACCTCTGCCTGCTCCGCAACAGCTTCTCCACCTATTTACAACCAGGTACTGGCACTTTTACCAGCCTCAACATCTCCATCTGTGACCCCTCCCTCTTTGTCAATTTCTCAGACTGGAGAGTTCACCATTCGCTCTGTGGGAGCTACCATATTCCCATCATCTTCACCCTTCCCCCCTCGACACACTCTTACCTTAAATACTGGAGACTCCAGAACACAGACTGGGGTCTCTATTCTACTCTCTGTAATATCTCCATCACCAATGACATCCTTCTCTCCAACAATCTCGTCTCTCTCTTACGTCCAAAATCCGGGAAATTGCCAACTTCTCTATCCCCACTTTCACCTTCACCCCACAGAACACCCCCATCTTCTCGTCCTCCCCATGCTTCCAAACTCTCCAAAATAACCTTCAACACTGTCTGGATAACTTAGCTCACTGGAGCGACTTCAATGGCTTCAACTTCTCAAAAGACAAAACTGTTCTCATCCACTTCAACAAGAGCAACTCCTTCTTTCTTCACCCCAAACTTCTGTCTCAAAGATTCCATTATCCCCAGAAAAGTTCCTCAGAATCACTCTCGATTCTAAGCTCTTCTATCTCCTATCACCACATTAACACCCTCAAAACCAACTGTTGCAAAATCCTCATTGTTTTCTCCAGTACTGACTGACTGGAGAGCCAATTGTCTCACCCTGCTCACCTTATATCGCTCCCTCAGGTCCAAGCTGGACTATGGCAGTTTTGTCTACGCCTCCGCCCGCAAACATTATTTGAAGCACCTCAAAGTTACTGAAAACACTGCCCTAAGGCTCTGCTTTGGCGCCGCCCATACCACCCCCCATCACCAGTCTCTATGTAGAGGCCAATGAAACTCCCCTTTGATCTCAGATGCACCAGGACCAGCCTCTCCTTCACTCTTTGTATCCTCACTGATCCGCGGAACCCTTGCTTCCATTCCATTTGCTCTCCCTCCACCAACCTCAAACAAACACATCCCTCCACCTTTCGGGATCCAGATGCACTCTTACTTCACCAAAGCCAACATCAACATTTTCTCGATTGTCAGGCACACTCCCTCCAATGCCCACCTGGGTTATCAATCCCCCCAAGGTTTTCTTTGGTCTTTCCTCCCACACGAAAGCTCTCCACAACCCAACCTTCTTTCACTCCAAATACTGCCAACTCAGTAGACATTTCCACCACTTCTCTTTCCTCTTCAGCGACGGCTCCACACAGGAAAGCTCCTATGCAGCCGCCACCGCCTGTCCCGGCCTCACCTCTCCTCAAGGTTTACCGATGGAGCCTCAATCTACTCTGCTGAAACAAAGAACATCCTTCTGGCCTTAAACCTTTTTGAACTCTCCTTCAGCCCCCGCTTCATTATCTTCTCCGACTCTAAATCTGTTCTCACTGGCATCCTCAACATGCTCTGGTCCAATTCACTCCTCCTACAAACCTTAAAAAACGTAACACTTTTTTCTCATTAGGAAAAAAATTATCTTTTTTTAGATCCCCAGCCACGTCAGCATTTCCGGCACCAATTGACCTGACAGAGCCACCTACAACACTGTCGAATCACATCTCTCCTTTTCCTATCTTACACTCAGACATCCGTTTCTCCACTTCCAGCTACCTCAATAAGACCTGGCAAGATTTCTGGAATCTGAGACCAGTAACAAACTTCACACCATCAAACCCAAAGTCAGGACCAACGTATTCCTGCACAGTTGCAACTGCAGGGAGGACATTTTTACCACCGGCATCCGCCTCACTTACACCTTTCTCACCCACTCTCACCTACTTTTCGGCTCCCCTGCTCCTCTCTGCACTACATACAATACCGATCTTTCGATCAAGCATATCCTCTTAACCTGTCCCATATACCTGACCTTCTGATTACACCTCTCCCCCTCCATCTCAATTTCCGGTCTTTTCAAGAACAATCCCACCTCCCAACTTCATCACCTTTCTCCGCAACAGCAATCTATTCCGCCTGATCTAAACCTCCCTTTCCTTTCCCTTCTCTGTCGTATTTTCTTCACCTTTCTTTTATTTCCTTAACTTCTTTCCCTTATCCACCTTCTCTCCCTGCTCCCCTCTATCCCACCTCTCTTTCCTCTCTGTCCTCAAGCACCTTAGTTTCTAACACCCTCTTGGCACATTTGACTGTGACTGTCGCGGTGCAATTAAACATCAACAAACTAAACCAAACCATTGATGAAAAGAAAAACTTTTTTGATTTGTGATTAAAATATTAACATAAAGTTTGAATTGGGTTTGAATTGGGTTTCTAGGTCTAATTAGGAGGGAAAGTTTCCTTGAATGTTGAGAAAATCAGAACAAAATTTTAGGGTCAAAAAGCAAAAAGCAGTAGAAAGAGTTACAAAAGTGTGAAAAGCAACAAAGAAATCAAAAAGGGCATATTTTTCTACCAATAAGCCGGATGCATTCCTGTGCTAGTGTGATCGTGTCACTTGAAATTTTGGTGTAGGTCATAAATTTGTGATGAAATATTGATGTTGTACGTACATGTATACACTTGGTGTTCACAGTAATGGTTTGTTCTTGAGAAGATTATGCTCATAAGATTGACTGTGACACACCCCTTGAAACTCTTGTCACCATGTGGGAAGAAAGACTCACTGACTTCCCACTACCTGTAACAATGGGATTGATGGCAAGCTAATGAAGACTTAACCTGGGTAGATTGGAAATGCCTTAACCACCTTTTGAATATTTATCCTTTTTTGGGAAATTTTGGTAAAAAAAAAGAAAAACTCATATTTGGATCTATTTTATAATGAAAATCTTCATATAACTCACATCAAAAATAGTTGAAATATGAAAGAATCAAAGAAGGTCTTTCAAATGATACAAAGTATCAGTTTGGTATGGTTTAAGGGTTAACTGTATCCTTGCACATTAATCCACATGAAAAATCACAGGAAATTCCTTTGTATGTTATCACTTATTGTTTTTCCCTCTGGAAAACTCAATATACATCTGTGATTAGTGGCCTCAGCACATTAGACATATTGTTTTATGGCATATAAACAGTTAACATTTTTCTCTCTCTTATATATCTACAGGAAGCATTTTAGCATCTGGTTCATATGACAGCACAGTGGTTATATGGGATATAGAAACAAATACAGCAAAACTTACTCTAAAGGTAGGTAGGATCAACATTTCATGCTTAAGTCTATCAATTTTGTTATTTGAATTAAAACCATAATTATTTATGTAACATATTACCTAGCTGAACATTGATTCATTGTAAATTTAAAAATATATCTATTTTAAAGTCATACCAGCTACAATCATGCATCTCAGAATGAAGCTATTCTGAATGATAAGCACCAGTTATTAGCCAAACAAGACAACTGCTTACCATGCTATCATTCTGTCTTCTGTATCCATGTAAAGTATTTCATTTAAGAGGCTAATTAAGATCATTAAGTTGAAAAATTAAAATAAAATCTAAATCATTTTAATATTATTTTTGTCATGAGGGGCAGGGCGGACCCTAGGGGGCAGGGCGGACCCCAGGGGGGCAGGGCAGGCCCACGGAGGGGCAGGGCGGATCGCCCCTTTGAAACAGCAAAGCTAGGGGTCTGCTTCTGGTTTCAGAGGTCTCCAACCAATCTTCATTTAGAACTTCCTTCAATCCTGCCATTTCAGGGTGCGCACCACTCTGGGGCGCGTGCACTCTGCGCCACTCCAGGGCACGTGCGTCCTGTGCCACTCCATTTTGGGCCAGGGCGTGCACGCCCTGCGCCACTCCAGGGCACGTGCGTCCTGTGCCACTCCATTGTGGGCCAGGGCGTGCACGCCCTGCGCCACTCCAGGGCACGCGCGCCACTCCAGGGGGCACGTGCTGCCACTCCAGCGCTCGTGCGCCGCCACTCCAGCGCTTGTGCGCCGCCACTCCAGGGCACGCATGCCGCCGCTCCAGGGCACTCGCGCCGCCACTCCAGGGCGGGCGCGCCGCCACTCCAGGGCGGGCGCGCCGCCACTTTCACAGATATACCTTTCTTTTCACTGACAACTTCATTTGGAAAGGCATTTCTGGCTGCCTGTCCTGGCCTTGCACTTTCTTTAAGATTGCCAGATGGAGCTTCAATCTATTCTGCTGGGGCAAAAGGCATTCTCTTAGCCTTAAACTTGCTTTAAATTTCTTTTTGTACTGGCTTTGTCATTTTTTTCAACTCCAAATCTGTTCTTACATACATCCAAAGCATGACCTGGCCTAATACTTTAATCCTACAAATCTTAATCAAGATTAATCTCCTCTCTTCCTCTGGGAAGATAATGATTTTCTTCTGGATCCCTATCCATGTCAGTTATCCCTGGCAACGAAAGGATTGACACAGCAGCCAATAAGGCCTTGTCCAATTGTATAGCTACTATCCCCATTCCGCATTTTGATTTTTCCCTTAACATTTCCAACTACCTCAAGAAAACTTGGCAAAACTCTTGGATTCTTGAGATTGGTAACAAAGATTGGTAACAAACTCCACACCATCAACTCTGAAGTCAGTGTAAATAACAAACTCTACACCATCAATTCTGAAGTCAGTGTAAATAACAAACTCCACACCATCAATTCTTTGAAGTCAGTGTAAATACCTCTAAAATGATCCCTTAAACATTCACAAACACTGGGAAGATAATAATTTTTTCTGGATCCCTATCCAGAGAGGATCTTGTCATCACCAGTATACATCTTAGCCATAACTTTCTCACTCACTCTGATCTCTTATTAGGCTCTCCCAAACCATTCTGCCCCACCTGCAATACAGTAAGTTATGCCATTCTATATGATTTTTCTAACCACCATCCTCCCTCTCATCTTCCTCCCCTTACCATTCCTTTCTTTCTCCTGCTCTCAACCCTCCTTTTTTTCCCTTATGAAAAATCTATTCTCCACTGCCATTTATTCTAGTACCATGATTTTATAATATCCTCTTGGCACATTTCACTCTAACTGTTGCAGTGTTTTTAAACGACAACTAATACAATGTGAAAATTGTGTAATGTATTATGAGTTCACCAAAAACTGGGTGACATATACCCCGCCCTATCACACCCACAAACTATGCCAATGGAAACAGCTGCTTTTCTGTAAGTCATGTGGCATAAGATTAAAAAGTAAGAAATTTAAATTATGATTTTGCTGAGAGTTATCACTCTTTTCATGATTAGATTGAAAATTTGTTTAAACAATCTCACTAATGTAGCTTCTAAATATCACTAATTCCATAATGATCATCATTTAGTTTTCACAATTGATTTTTCAGGGTCATGAGGACTGGGTGACTGATGTCGACCTCAGCCAAGACATGAATTGTGTTCTTTCTTGTTCCAAAGATAAGACCATTCGTTTGTGGAATATTTCTGATAGTGACAAGATTCCTGTTGTCCTGGAGAAAAAAAGAACCATGGGATTGAAAATAGTGCAGGTGAGAATTATGCTCATATCACTTTCAATTTATGCAACAAGAAATTTAACTTAAAATTGTACATACATATAATGGAGAGCTGAGCTGAGCGTTACGTGCATTGAGAGCAATGTGAATTCTGTATCATCTCTAAACCTTTTCATTTACATTTTACTTCCGCTTTTTCACCTTAGATTTGGTTTCATTCTTCTTTTTTTCGGGATTTTCTTTCTGTGGATGGGCGTCTGTTTTCGGTAAGATCGTTTCTTTTGTTTTTCCCTCCCATTTTGTCTAGACCTTCACGCCCTTATCGATACTAGACAGTGGTCCTCCTATTGTAGTTCCGCGATGTTTTTTCTCATTGCCTCGGGTCTCTCGGCCCTTGGTTATTTTTTCATTATGACAAAGCGCTTGTGCCTTGACCTTGACCCTCCTTCCCCTCCCCGTGACCTACCTGCTACCTCCATTGACCATTCTTCAGCCCCAATCCCCAAAATCTTAATCATACATGCCACCAACAAACAAGAAAGCTTTAAAAAAGTTTCCCCCTTCCTGATACACAAAGTGCTCTACGGCCTTGTTGGTACACTCCCCAGGTCTCTACCCTCAGATCCGGCGATCTCCTGGTGCACTGCACCAGGGACACTAAAACCACCACCCTTCTTTCCACCAAAACCCTAGCAAACACTGGTATTGACATTGCAGTCACCCCCCACCGTTTCCTAAACTCCAGCAAAGCCGTCATAAGAACCAGAGACCTAGCTTACTTGACCGATGATGACCTCGTAGAGGAACTAACTAGCCAACACGTCACTAAAGCCTGTCGTCTTGTTCTCAAGAGAGACGAAACCGAAACTCCCACCAATACCATCTTCCTTACTTTCGCCACACCAACTCTCCCCTCCCACATCATTGCCGGCTACCTAGGAATCCCAGTCGCCCCTTACATTCCCAACCTTCTACGTTATCATAATTGCCAGAGGTATGGCCATGGGAAAAACTCCTGCCGCAGCCAAGCGCGCTGTGGTAACTGCGGAGCCCTGGACCATGACCCCACTGCACCAACACCTCCTGCACCAACACCCCACTCTGCACAAATTGTGACAGTAATCGCCCAGCCAACCATCCCTCCTTCTCGAAAGACTACCCCACTTGGCTTCAGGAAAAACAAATAACTAAACTTAAAACCCTTAATCCCAACATAATTTACCCAGAGGCCAGGAATCAATTCCTCGCTTTCCTCCACACCAAGCCTTCTTACTCGAGCGCAGTCTCCTTTAAAACCAATACTGCCCCCCCTAAAACAACTAAAACTGACTCACATGCCCAAACCAACCTCACCTGGCTCTTCTTACCTAGTCCCAAGCCTATCACCATTGCCAACAACCCAATCATACCCAAACCACCTCCACCACCACTTCTCTCCTCAACCTCCCTTCCTTCTCTTAAGCCCCCGCCGTCCCCTACACCAACACCTCTAATACTATCATACATCAAACTTAAACTAACCAGGCTAACAATCAACAAACCAACAGACAACCAACCAACAAACCAACAACAGCCAATCAACAAACAACCAATCAACAAACAGCCCACCACCCAAACCCACATGTATGACACTGAAGAGAATATGGATTCTTCGATTACCGAACGCACCGATCATACTTCTTGTCCAACTTTCAAAAACAATCGCTCCCAAAGAAACAGATCCAGAGAAAAAACAAGCCAACTCAGACCCAACAGATCTTTCTCCAAATTACCCTCTGCCTCCTTATGGCATGCACCACAAACAATTACAATAACACCCACAACATTATACAATGGAAGATCAGAAGCCTTAAAGCCAATTCGAAGAAGTTGACCTACGGGCCACCATCTTCAACCCAGTCATCTTCTGCCTACAAAAAACCTTCTTAAAATCCACTGACCATTACTCTCTCAATAAATTTACTTTCTACCATAAACTTCAAGTGGACGCTGACAGGGCCTGTGGGGGCGTCTCCATTCTCATTAGATAGATATCGCACACAGTCCAGTTCATGTGAACACCGACCTTCAGGCCATCTGTATATCTATCTCCCTCCACAAAACCATCACTTTTTGCAATATCTATCTCCCCCCCCCAATGCCAACATTCAACCAACCAGCCTTAGCAACCTCATCTCTCAGCTTCCCACCCCCTTCATCCTTCTTGGTGACTTCGGCGCCCACAGCCCCTGTGGGTCTCCAATACCATCACCCCCGGGGGCGAGCTCTTCGGGGGCACTCTTCAACATCGTGCCTGTCTTTGATCGACACTGGCTCCCCGGCCTGCCTTCATCCTGCCGCGGGCTCCCTTGCCTGTGTTGGCCTGTCTGTCTGTTCCCCTAACTCCTTGATTTTAACTGGAGGGTCGCTGCTAATCTCTGTGGTGGTGGCCGTTGCCCTCTTCTTGTTCACTCCGACCTTCAGGCCCCCACCAATCGCACCCCCAATTGGAACCTCGAGAAGGCCTTTTAAAACCCTCTGCGACTCACACCTCTGCCCCGTCTTTTTGAGGATGATGATCCCATGTCAGTTTTCAGTAACATCTTTATCAACATCGCCACCTGCTCCATTTCCAAAACCTTCAAACCCCCTTATCACCCCCCATCCCCTGGTTCATTCATGACTGCAAAACTGCCATCAAGAACAGGAAAATGGCCCTCAGGAACTTCAAAACTAACCCAACCACCCACAACCTCAACCTCTTTCGCATTAGTTAAACCAAAGCCAAGTGCACTATTAAGGACAGTAAAACCAACACATGGAACAACTTCATCTCTTCTCTCACCACCAACACCCCCGCTAAGAAGATTTGGAGAATGGTTAACAGCTTCCACGGCAGGGTGAGCAAGTCTCCCATCTCCCATCTCTCCTGGAATGGTAACCTTCTCACCACAAAAAAGGACATCGTCAACCACCTTGCTGCCTATTTCAGCAACATCTCATCCTCGGTTAACTATTCAAATGCTTTCAAAGCCAAAAAAGCTCACGATAAAACCCAGAATATCACCTTTCCCTCCAACAACACTGAGAGCTATAACACCCCTCTCACCCTTTCTGAATTAAATCAAGCCATCCATGATGCTGGCTGCACCTCCAAGGGCCTAGATAAGATTCCCTACCCATTCCTGAAACACTTTCCCAACAAGGCCACCACTACCCTACTCACCATCCTCAACCACATCTGGTCCTCACACTCCTTTCCCCCATATGGAGGACAGCTATCGTCATCCCCGTCGCCAAACCGGGAAAGGACAGTACCGACCCCTCCAGCTACCGCCCCATCGCCCTCACCTGCTGTCTCTGTAAAATTATGGAAAGGATCATTAATTAGAGACTAAACTGGTTTCTTGAGACTAATAGAATCCTCTCCCCTCACTAAAGCGGCTTCCGGAAACGTCGCAATACCCTGGACCAGTTAAGTACACTCGACACTGCTATCCGGGAATCCTTTGCAAAAAAGGAACACCTCATTGCCATCTTTTTCGACCTCGAAAAAGCTTTTGACACTACTTGGAAATAGGGCATTATCCGCAAACTTCACACCATCGGCCTCGCCTCAGAGGCCACCTCTCACCCAGGCAGTTCCAAGTTCGTATTGGCCACACCATCTCCAACCCCTATCCCCAAGAAGAGGGCGTGTCTCAAGGCTGCATCCTCTCTCCCACTCTCTTCAACCTGAGCATTAACGACATAGCGGACAACCTTGGCCCCAATATCAAACATGCCCTCTACGTGGAGGACTTCACCATGTGGCAGTCTCTCTTATAGTTAATGTACACACAAACTGAAGGCTGTATGGTGCTGGTCTTTTGACCCTGTCTCTTCTCAATCTGTTTGATGTTTCTGTTGGACTTAACATGCAGGGTATCCCTCCTGAACGGTATATCTCCAAAGAGCATGATTTGCAGCAGAGACTTCCCAGTTGTCCACACTTATGCATGCTTCACACAGATCTCTTTTGCAAATGTTTTTTTGAAGTTCTAAGTGTGGCTGACCTCTGGCTGTATAGCAGGTTCTTTAGGATTTGACCCTCCTCCATACTCCCAATATGGCGTAGCCATCAAAGACGACATTGGCTGAGGGTTTTGAATAGATTGATAGCTTTTGCCTTCTCAATAACTTTGATATTGGGTACTCTGATATATTGAAGGTGCAGTTGAGACAGCCCAAGTGGAATGATGTGAAGCTCTTTTTTTTTTATTGGCTAAGTAAGTTGTCAATGCCTTGCTACCATACATGATGGTACTAAGTACACAGGCCTGGTATACTTTCAATTTGGTGTTAGCTGACAGGTTTTTGTTCTGCCAGACTCTTTTTCAGCTTGGCCATAACTGTTGCAGATTTGCTAAGATATGCATGAATCTCAGTGTCAAGTAAAGTTTGTTTGAGATGGTGGAGCCCAGGTAGTTGAAATTGTTGACCCATTTCAAGGCTAGATGGCATGCTATTGAAGATAAAATATAAAAAAATTGTAAGGCAAATGGATGATCCAAATAAATACATATAAGGAAAATCAAATAAACTGAGTATGAACAAAGGGATAAAGAAGTGAACAAGTGAGTGTGTTAAGACAAAAGGAAAATGGTAGACAATGCACCAAACGATGCAGAGAAAGCTGCAGCCAAAGGTAACATGGGCAACTTGTACAAGATTACAAAGAAGTTGTGCTATAAAGGAAGAAAGAAAAGTGCTGGTATTAGAAGCAAAGATGTATATTAATTGATAGGAGAGGAGGAGAATGGAGAAAGATGAAAGATTTTGAATCCACGTTAAATCAACCAGTGATAGAGGCAATAAGAGCTGAATGAGTTATTAGAACTATGTGAAGAGGAATTACAGATAGAAGAAGGTGAATTCATAGCCCAAGATGTGAGAAAAGTGTTAATTAAAATGAAATGTGTGAAAGCTGAAGAATTGCTAACAAGGTTATTTGATAAGATAACGGAGGAAGAAAAGGTTCCTGAAACATGGAAGAAAAGCATAATTGTGGTATTGCCCAAGATAGGTGATCTAACAAGATGCAACAATTTTAGAGAGGTCTCACTTCTCCTTAACTGGAAGCAAAAATTTTGGTAGATTAATTAATCATTGATAGAATAAAAGATACAGTCGATGACAAGCTGAGAGTTGAACAAGCCGGTTTAGAAGCAGGAGGGAAATAACAGCAGATATTCACTTTAAGAAACATAATTGAGCAGAGCATAAAATGGAGCATATCACTGTTTCTAACTTAGTTGATTTTACAAAGGCATTCAACAGTGTTAACAGAAATATTATACTCAAAATGATGAAAAGATACGACGGAATCCCACAAAAATGCATCAACATAATATATTATTGGTATGAAGAAAGTGAAAGCGCTGTAGATAATTTGATAGTTAATTATCTGACTGGTTCAATTTTACCACCGGAGTCAGACAAGGATGTGCAATGTCGGTAGTCCTATTCATCCTCACATAAACTGGGTTTTGAAAACATCTACAGACAACCATAGACAAGGAATAAGATGGAACATGTTTACAACATTGGAAGATTTAGACTATGCTGACGATATAACTATGTTGCTGACGATATGACTGTGCTGAAGATATGACTATGCTGACGATATGACTATGCTGATGATATGACTGTGCTGACGATATGACTGTGCTGATGATATGACTGTGTTGATGATATAACTGTGCTGATGATACGACTGTGCTGGCGATATGACTATGCTGATGATATGGCTGTGCTGACGATATGACTGTGTTGACGATATGACTGTTGACGATATGACTGTGTTGACGATATGACTGTGCTGACGATATGACTATGCTGATAATATGACTGCTGACGATATGACTGTGCTGACGATATGACTATACTGACGATATGACTGCTGACGATATGACTGTGCTGACGATATGGCTGTGCTGAAGATATGACTGTGCTGATGATATGACTATGATATGACTGCTGGAGATATGACTGTTGATGATATGGCGATATGACTGTGCTGGCGATATTGCTGGATATGATATGGCTGTGCTGGCGGTATGGCGATATGGCTTTGCTGGCGATATGGCTGTGCTGGCGATAAGGCTGTGCTGGTGATATGGCTGTGCTGGCGATATGGCTGTGCTGGCGATTTGGCTGTGCTGCATGGCGATATGGCTGTGCTGCATGGCGATATGGCTGTGCTGCATGGCGATATGGCTGTGTTGGCGATGTGGCTGTGCTGGCGATTTGGCTGTGCTGCATGGCGATATGGCTGTGCTGGTGATATGGCTGTGCTGGCGATATGGGTGTGCTGGCGATATGGCTGTGCTGGTGATATGGCTGTGCTGGCTGATATGGCTGTGCTGACGATATGGCTGTGCTGATAATATGGCTGTGCTGGCGATATGGCTGTGCTGATATGGGTGTGCTGATAATATGGCTGTGCTGATGATATGGCTGTGCTGACGATATTTCTTGAATTTCAAACACAAGGATGAATCACAGACAAAAACATCTTGACTTCATGAAACTGAATCATTTGTTAGACAGAAAATTATTGAAAAGAAGACATAATAACAGTATCAACCAGTGAGCTAGAGGATGTAAACAAGTTTGTGTACAACATTGTCTAAAGATGGAGGTACTGAAAAAGATATCAGTAGGAGAATTTCCTTGGCACAGGCTACTTTTAAACATCTCTATCAAATTTGGGATTTAACATATATCAGAAAAAGAAAAAGCTTAGAATTTTTAGACCAATGTCACATCAGTCTTATTCTATGAATCAGAAACATGGAAGTTTGCCAAATCAGATGAAAATAAATTGGATGTATTTGAAAGGAACTGCCTCAGGAAAATATTGAAAATAAGATGGCCAATGAAGTTAAGCAATGATGAATTATACAAAAGAGCACAGACCATACCAATAAGTATGATTATTTTATGCAAGAATGTGGAGATGGATCAGGCATGTACTAAGAAGAGAAGATGACAATCATGCTAAGATCAGACTTTCCTGGGCACCAGAAGGAAGCAGGAAAAGAGGGCAACTCAAAGCAACTTGGAGAAGGACAGTGGAGAAATAGACATGACTTGTCCTTCTCCATCAAAATTTGTTCCAGCAAATCAAAACCACAAATTTAATGTAGCAAATAATGAGACCATTATCTTAATTAAAATACTCATGGAACCACACAGTAAGGACTTCATCCATTGCTAATATGATACTCAACATCAACTTCCACAACAACTCAGGGCCAACAGCAGATCTATTACAATGGAGCCATTTGATAAAAAAATTTGTTCTTTATTAACCTGTAGTTTTCAGAATAAGGAAAATAAAGGGGAAAAGTCTGACCCGATCTGCTTATATATCAGGAGTTGGGTCCCACTGTTGGAAATTTTAAGGAGCATAACAACTAATGGCGAAAAGAGCTTGGGTAGAAATAGTTGAAAGAGACGCAACACAGTATGTGCAAGAGCCAGAAAGAAGCTACTTGAGAAGCCTCAATCTCTACAGTCAGGAGAAAGGTCAAAATTAGGTTAATTGTGTGGAAAGACCCATTTGAAGAAATATGGTGCATAATATGAGAGTAGAGCACATACTCCATAACCCAAGAAACACCAAAACATATATATTAAGAGCCTGTTATTCTTTAGATTCATCCACAACTCCAACTTAGATTTCCCTCAAAAACTGTAGCAGAATAATCACAAAATTAGGTTAATTGCCACCTGAACTTTGGCCTATGGAGCCCCAAAAGGGTGTGGGGCACAACTTCACCTCCCAAGGTATCATGACACTACTTTGGATCTTAATCAGCCTCTTTTTTTTTGTAAATTGACAAGATGGGTGCCAGATGGTTGCTTATGTTACTCATTACTGAAATATTGTTTTGTTGTAATAGGAGAGGTGAACTGCCAGGTGAACTACTTTTGTTATATTAATCATTTATCTCAGATGATGACTTATGATACCAATTAATACACAGTCACAGGTTATAACTCCTTTAAAATGATATCTGTATTTGCTGCACATGAAGCTTGGTTGATTGTCAGACTCCTCAGAAAATGAAAGGTCAAAGGACAAAGTTCATTACCTAATATAAATTATATTTACCTGATATGAATTATAATGGAATGAGCTGTCAGGAACAAAAAAGATCAAGGTTGATAGAAGAATGGCTAATGCAAAAGGTCACAGGTCATTATCTATGGACATTCTTTTAAATTAAATGCTTATAAAGCTTACTGTGTACTTACTGTGATTGTATGACAACCGGCGATGAAATTTTCGATGAGTGTTTTTACCAATATTAACAAAATTACCATTAATTTTATTTGCTATAGTTAAAAATTGATAAATCTACTTGCTTGTTTGCTATTTTCTCAGATTAGTTTTCTCATAAGGTTACATTTAATTAATATGCATGGTGGGTATGGCTAATATGAATACATCTTATTAAGCATATTTCTTAATATGCAATGACAGTTAATGTAAAACTTGAAAATCAACCAACGAATGCATCGTAACCACTCAAACGCTTTGTTTTGGTTTTGTCACACAATTGTTGTTGGATTTTTTAAACATGTAGCTGTATTGTTAATAGATTTTAGAATGAAACTTACAACATATTTGTGAAGAAAGAATTAATGTGATATTAATAATTCCTGCCTTAATTTTGGAGGGGAACAAATCCTTAATGCAAAGCAAGTATCTGAAAGGCCCTATTGACTATGCCAATACCCCAGCACTATACCCAGACTTACAATTTCTATTCATTGTGTGAGTTTTTGGTACATATAATTTCTTTCGAAGCAAAAGATTAAAACAAATAAAAGCACAATGTTGTGTGCATTATTCCTTGAAATTATTTGAATGAATGGTTTAAATCTTGGTTGTGTTGATTGAGAAAGGGATCTTGGTCAGTGGTGTCAATGGTAAAAATGCAATAATCTTTGTTGTTTATATATTGTTTGCTTTTCAAAAACAAAATTGCCCTCAGAAGTGGGCTTTTGTGCATGTTTCAGCTAATCCTTATGTGACACATGGTAACAGTTGGAAGTTTTCCAAAGAGTTCTCACGGATTAATATTCGGCATTTTAGCTTTTTGCAAAGAATTGTTAATGCGTGGAATGTTTGCCTGAGTGGGTCGTTAGCTCTTTACTTCCTCTGGGTATCTTTGATTTTTTTTCTGTATTTTTCTTTTGTGGTTGTGGTGATAGTTTAGGCTTTTTATAGGCTGACTAGCCTACCCTTCTTAGCCTGTCATCTTAGTATGTTATTTGATTTAAGGCCATCCTTAAATTTGTTGTCTTTAGGCCATCCTTAAATTTGTTGTCTTAAGGCCATCCTTAAATTTGTTGCCTTAAGGCCATCCTTAAATTTGTTGTCTTTGGACACCCTTAAATTTGTTATCTTCTGTGACACTAAGAGCCTAAAAATTCCTACACACTCAAGTTTGTTTTATTGTCTTAAAGGACATGATTTGAATGTGTAAATATTGTTAGTAAAATTGATTACCTATGGGTCTTGCAAACAAACAATATTCTAAAGATGGCCTGCTTCTTTCACAACATTGCTGTTGAAACTCAAGCAACCAACTTAGTAAGTTTTGGTATGCTTTTTTCACAGTGTAAGGACTGCGGAAAACCATTTTCAGTGTCTCAAGGTGAAGAACTCCAGGCAGCTCACTTGTGTGTGTTCTGTAGACTTACAGCCAGCCGCATTTTACCATCCTTTCAGGAGGACCAACAGCTAGCTCTCCCACCACCATGATGACTGTAGATCCAGTTGTAACCATGACAACCAATCACCAGACAGTTATGCTGTATTTAGGCAGTATCTTTATCATCTATTTGTTAAGCTTGTCAGACCCCTTGTTTTTAATCTTAATTCTGGATTAACAGAGCTGTTTGACTTGTACAGCACACAAACCATTAAAAAATGTTTCTTGGAATTACTTTTGTATTGATGAATTTACCAAATATTACAAAATAAGTATTTTTAAATCCCTGTGGTATCACACCAAATAGTATTTGGTCGCAAACATATGCAAGAAACCCAATATTGACATAAATTCATCTTACTAAATTCAGTAGGGAGAAATTAATTTTCCAAAAACTTACTTGAAATATGTGTTGAGTATAGTTATCATTGAAACATCTTTCCAAAATCTAGTTTTAAGTTATGCAAAAGGGGAGTTGATTTGAATTAAATTGAAGGTCATATCTAGACTATTTAATGGGATGGATAAGCCACCTCTGAGGTGCATTTTGTGCAAGTGTAATAATGTTACTTAACCTTCCTTCCAGTGTAGGTCATTTGTGAATGAAAATTGATGTTGTACGTACATGTGTATACTAACCCAGTGGTGTTCACAGCAAAGAGCTTCCATACATGGAGAGCGGACGATCGTAATACGTTTATATCAATGATTTTAGCAGCCGTCATAAAACTCCCTAAATCACTTATCGGAAGTCATAAAAAATCCCGAAAAAACCCTCATTAAATTACTTCACAACATGCGCTTTGACATCGCTCTTGTGGAGATGGCCCGGTTACGTAATAGTTGTATCAGCTTGTGTGTATTGCATTGTATATACACAGTACAGATATACTTAATGAGTTTGTCTGTGCTGTTGTAAAACTCTGTACTTAGGCCTACATTTCTTGGCAATGTTTTAGTTGCTAAAGTGAACAATATTCAGGCTTAAGAAAATGGCATACAGAAAAGAGAAGAAGATTTTGTCTTCAATAACTCACCATTTCACATATGTCCAATGCCACTTTTAACAGAATCTTTAAAATTCAGTACATTTTGGAGAAAATGTGCCCCTGTCCCCACACTTTTTGGATAAGGGGCCATGACCCCCTCCTCCGCCCCCCTCCCCCAACACACACACACACTTTCCAAATGAGAATTACAGCCCTAGCTGGTACTTGCCAAACAGTATGTAGACCTAACATTACCCTTTGTGAGGAGTACTCACTCTGACATTGACTAATTCTGAGCCAGATTTGTTCACGGGGGTGGTGGGGAATGAAGCAAGTGCAAAGGGCTTTTGTCAAACACAAGTGAGGACCAGGTACTCACCCTGTTTGACATTTACCTACTACAATGAGTCACCCTAGAAATTTACTTACGATGAGTACTCACCCTATGTAACATTTACCCAAGAGTTCCACTCTGACATTGACCAATTCCGAGTCAGACTTGTTCATGGTGGTGGGGAATGAAGCAAGTGCAAAGGGCTTTTGTCAAACACAAGTGAGGACCAGGTACTCACCCTGTTTGACATTTACCTACTACAATGAGTCACCCTATGTGAAATTTACCCACTACGATGAGTACTCACCCTATGTAACATTTACCCACTGCGAGGAGTTCCACTCTGACATTGACCAATTCCGAGTCAGACTTGTTCATGGGGGTGGGGAATGAAGTAAGTGCAAAGGGTTTTTGTCAAACACAAGAGAAGGCTAGGTACCCACTCTGTTTGACATTACCCACTACAAGGAGTACCCACCCTATGTTTTCATTTGCCCACTACTCGCCATATGTGATATTTACCCACTGCGAAAAGTACCCACTCTGACATTGACCAATTCCGACTTGTTCATTAAGGTGAGGAATGAAGCATTGCAAGCTCTAGAGAGGACCAGGCCAATGGGCGAAATACCTGTCGCTTTGTCTCCCTCAAATCCAGCCTATGGGGGCCCAGGCCCCTGAAAGCTCTATTTGTTTGGTGGTCTTAAGGAAGTGACCATATGGATTTCAGGATTCTGTGAAAATATTGCCTTGAAGGCCTTACCTCATTGCCTTAAAGGACAACAGTATATACCAGCCTAGGTATAAATTTACAAGTCATCATCAATCCCCACCCCCTACCAACACCAAAAAGGACAATAGAAAGCAAATCCAGTAGTCAAAACAAGATTTATTGAAATATGATTAACTTCTGCAAAACTATGAAGAATACTCAAGTATCAAGATTGATCTCCATAAATGCAAAGTAAAAGATTATGAATTTTGCAGCACTTCTAACCAGGAAAAATAGAAACTAATCATTGCAAAGGTATCCAATCATGATATGCATTTCACCCACAAACCAATTATGTTAAGTGTTACAAAGAAAGACTTAAACATAAGCAGAGTAAAATGTGTTAATACATTTTCAAATACATCAAATTGACATACAACTAAATT
Source organism: Chiridota heheva (assembly GCA_020152595.1). Lineage (NCBI taxonomy): Eukaryota > Metazoa > Echinodermata > Holothuroidea > Apodida > Chiridotidae > Chiridota > Chiridota heheva. The sequence goes on from JAIGNY010001023.1 coordinate 590,506, forward strand.
CTCTAATAAATAAAGCTGAAATTTTCTCATGATTAATTCTTTCCAATTTTGTACAGTGAACAGAAGAAAATAGGTTAAAGAAAAAATACCTTTGAACCTGTTAGCTGAATTCGAAGTTGTTGAAGACCTTAGATACCTACGACTTCTTTCCTGGGATATAGTGCATGCAACTTGTATTGGACCTGACAAATAAATTAAACAGTGAGTTGGTGCCCACGTATAATACAACTCCACTTGTCTCTCTTCGAAGCTTCTTAATCTCAACTTCATGATTTAAAGTGTGGACTGTTATTTACTTATTTATTACATTTATACAGTACTAGGTGCTCTGCAAATGTTAATGAAACCTTTAGTGTTTACATTTCCAAAGGCATCTATTAGCTTCACCAACCAAATTAAATAGGAAGTTCTGTCGTGTGTCTTTGTTGTGTGTAATCAGATTTCCGTTTGATTACCTTGAGTTTATCTGTAAATATTAATCCTTTTCTACATTACCATACCGATAACATTAGCTGTAAAATCTGAACAGCTTATAAGACTAATAGCCAAATTGAATATTTAATGTGAAATTGGTGAAAGTAAGTTTCCATAAAACCTTCCTATGAAATTAAGAATGAACAGGTATAAAGATTTGAGACATGTTTTACCTTTTAAAATGGTGAAGAAAACCAATAAACTTATAAATAAACCTTACATTAAACTCTTGCTTTTATCATATAACTTTCTTTTTTCTAAAAGAATCAACAAGATACACTAACACCCAGAACCCTGTTTACAACCTCATTAGATACCCCAAATTCTCCACCCTCTTTGATAGGACTAAAATCCTATCCCCTCCCTTCAGTTTACGCATCAAATCAGACCTTCTCCATCTCGGCATCAATTCCACCACTCTCAGCACTTTCTTCTGGTCCACTTTTCCTCTCTGGGCCACCTCCCTCCCTACTATCCACCTGGACCTCTCCACTCATCACAAAACCCAAACCCACCCTAACCTCTTCATCAACCTCCACAACCAAATTAAAGAACAACTCTCAAACTACACCTCCATCTATACTGATGGCTCCAAGGAAGGCGACAAGACAGCTGCTGCTGCCGTCATCCAAGACATCACCCTCAGTAGCAGGCTTCCCTACTACTCATCCTTCTTCTCGGCGGAGGCCAAGGCCATCCTCCTCGCCTTCAACTTTATTAGATACTCTCTGCTCAGCCACTTTGCCATCTTCTCTGACTCCAAGGCTGTCCTTACTTTATTACTCAATGTTAAATGGGATAACCCCACATCTCACCTCATCCTCTGTAAACTCCTCTTTCCCCCCCCCCCTCTCTGTAGAAAATATATTCTTTTCTTCTGGATACCCAGCCATGTTGGCATCCCTAGCAATGACAGGGCTGATGCAGCTGCTAAGCTTGCCCTCACCCTTCCCCCTACCCCTTTTTCCTAAACCCTTTCTGACATCAAACCGCTTATCACTTCCCTTGTTCGTGGCTGCTGGCAAACCTCATACGACTCCCAAATTAATAACAAACTCCACGTCATCCAGCCCACCATTCCGATCAAACCCACTACTCACAACCTATTATCCCGTGTCGACAACATTCACATTACCCGCCTTAGAATAGGTCACACCCACTTCACTCACTCCCACCTCCTTACTGACTCCCCCCACCCCTCTGCAACAATTGCCATTGCACCCTCACTGTCCATCACATTCTCCTGCTTGCCCCCTGCACAACCTTCCCAGAGCTTCCCTCGCTGCCCACAACTCAGTAGCCGAGCTCTTCCAAAAAAAAGCTCCGGATAAAGATATCTCCTTCCTTCATCATGCTTTCCTCTACAACCATATTTTGTCCTCCTTCCCCACATCCTTGCTCTCTCTCTCTACATTAATTTCCCAACCATACACCTCTCTCGATCCCAGCTTTCTGGCTTTTAGTTCTGGTGTTTCTCTCAATCTCCCCCTGTTTACTCACCTTCCTACCTCTGGAATGATCTAACCTCTCAGGCACAATTTGACCTTTGCTGTTGTGGTGCCGTTAAACTCTCATCAAACAAACAAACAAGATACACATAACTATTTATGTGCAGTAAATATTTAGCACAAGATACTGCATAATACTTAATAAAACTGCCTTAAAACTGAAAAATTGCATTATTACCAAAAAGCAAAAGCAATACCATCAATATATAGTTTTTTTTTTTTTTTTTGGCTTGCCATAGTGAAGCTTTTGTAAATGCATGATTCAACACTTTCAGTGATGATTACATACAGAACGGGGTTGATGTTGTCTCATTTTGCGAACCCCAAGATATTTGCACATAGACTACTAATCCAATCAATAACCGCTGAGGAAGTGGTGTTATAAGTATGAAGCACAAAAAGCATCAGAATGTCAAGCAACTTTCTCAATACCAGATTCCCTCTGTGATTGTTGATAGCCTACTAGTATGATAACAAAATCAGTCAGATTTGTATAAACATCAGATCTATAATGATATTGGGAAAAGCATTTACAGAAGATAAATGCAGTTCATCTTGATATTAGGCCTAACTTTGACCACCTTTTCCTGTTTGGCAGAGGCTCATCACTTATTTCTGCCTCACTTGGTTGACTGGCAGTTACATTGCCTTTTAAATGTCAAATGAACTTCAACCTGCAACAACATTGGTTTAGTATGTGATGTCCAAACTGCTCCATTTTTGGGTTGTCTTGGGAACTTCTGGCTCCACGCTGTTTACCAAAGAACTCTTTAATGGGTTCCTGGTTGAACTTGTTGCTTAGCACATTTGTCTTACCTTCTACTTGCAGCAATTCCTTTGTAATTTCAACAAATGAGTTCACTATGAAAGAAAAAAAGAACAACAACTTTTGTAACTTGGGTTTCTAATGCTGATTTCTTCAATAAACCTTAGTATATGAAACCTGTGACATTGATGTGAAAAAACAATGAGACTTTTTTTTCTTTCTATTTTTAGGGACCATTACAGAAAAAAGATGAGAAAAAATGTTTCAAGTTTTATTTTTTGCAAGAACCTGCAGGAAATAATCCAAAAAACACAGTTTAGGAAAGCATATGCTTAATTATTAACCATAAATGTCACAAATAATATTAAGATAACTTACCTTTGATTTTGGGGTTTTTCAGTACTTTTGTAACAAATTGCTCTACAACTGCACATGACTTGCATTGAGAAACTACGGCAAAATACACACTGCGCAGCCGTATAACCTATGGCACAGGTCACTTCAAAATTACCCAAGTATAGGGATGATGTCATTTGCTCAGTTTCTCTAGTGCTCTCAGCGGCTACACACATTTTATGAGGCCCATGGATGTGGGTGTTGAGTGAATCTGCAAGGAATAAGTTAGAGCCATGTAGGGTGTTTTTGTCAGTGTTTCTTTGCCGAAGGCTATGCTTTACGACCGTCAGCTCTCCATGTGTGGAAGATCTTTGTTCACAGTGACCACTGGTTCTTGAGAAGATTATGCTCACAAAAATTACTGCTTACAAAGAAATTACCAGGCCAGATATAAATTGGTGTGTAAGGGTAATTGCTAAATAGAGAAAAGTGGAAAATGACATAGGTATCAACAATAGGTTCATGTATGGCAGAAGCTATACAGATCTTAATGTGGAACATACAATTCCATGTCTGAATATACTTTTATTTTTCCTTACTGATAATTGCAATCCTCGAACTCTCAGAGCTGTAACAACAGTCATCTATAGTTTAATATTATCAGTAGACTAGTGTACTCTTCACAGCTTTGTTGGTAGAGATCTAAATGCACACACATCAGCAACTCTCAGTGCTAAAACTATTTCCAAATGAAACTTTTGACCTCTTATTATGATCAAACGCTATTGTGAACTCCAAAGTGGTGTATTAAATCTCTATAAAGCATGCAAAAATTGAAATCTTGGAAAAATACATTTTTAATGATTGTTGAATTACAAAGAGTAATATCTTTTTCTGAAATAACAAATTTTTCAGTCAATTTTGATGTTTAGAAAGTTTCTTTCATGAGGTTTCTTAGGCTCTTACAAGCAAGGCTTTTACATAGCAAACATAGACATGATGAAGGGCAGCCTTTTTAAGGGTCTGCAGAAATCACATTGGTTAAACAATGGAACTGCTTTAAGGGTAGCTTTATCACATCACATTTTTCACCCAGTTTTGACAGGTGAAACATATCTTGTCTGATCTTTTCTATATACTTGAAACATTCCAAGATGTAAAGAAACTTATTAAAGAAACGTATTATTTATATATGTTACGGTAATTGCTTCTTACATTGAATCCGTCCAGATTATTCTCATCAGTTCTTACACTTGTATTCATTCTGTTGCTGTTGTTGTACATAATAGATACATGATAACTCCGAAAGGATTTGTTTTCTGTTCAGTTTTTATTAAATATTTCTTCAGTATTTGTAATAGATAGTTTAGAAATATATTTTAAATATACTGTATACTGTATAAGACATCCTCATGGAGTGCCATGGTGAAACATATTTCTTGCAGAAAGAAAATCATGTAGCCCCACCTGCTAATGAGGCTATGTTTATTCTGCCAATGAAGTTGATGAAGAGGGGATAAAGCATCTTTACTGTTTGTCCGTCTGTACATCCGTTCATCCACATCCATTGTCCATCCGACGCATGCACATGAACAAAGTAATGAATGAATTTTAATAAAATTTGATGATTTTTTTTTTTTAGTGCTTTCTTTTTTGATTTGGTCCTGCCTTCTTGTAAATTACAGCTGGTAAAGCATGAGCTCCGTGAGGCTTTCAGCAACTTAACTGCCTTTTCCACCTCAGACTCAGTGGTGGGGACTTCCATAGACATGTTGGTATGAGGCATTCCCTGTATGGCTTCTTAATGATGGATGATGGGCATCCTGCCCACCTCTACAGTATTTGGACCTGGTCAGAAAACAGTGGATCCATCTGCTCCAAATATCAAGGAACTGCTGGAGTGCTGAGGGCCATGTTCAAGGCATTATTTCTAGCCACTTTGTAAAGCATAGAGGTGAGCAGTGCTGGTCTAAGAAGGAGCTGCTAGGACATCCAGCAGCTGCTTGGGACACCCAGCAGCTGCCAGTTTCTGCTGCTGCTTTGGTCAACAGAAGAACGACCTGATGGCCCGTGTCATCTGTGTATGAGTTAGTGGCCGCAGCTTTCAGTCTATCCATACATGCTGTTTTTGTTACGCCTCCAACACCACAGACTTCTAGATTATAACATGAATAGGCCATGGTGGGATGAAAGCATGATGGATTTGCCTCACGGGATCTAATGGCAAGACTAAGTCAAGACAACTGGAGTAAGGTTTGGATGCCACACAAGCAGGTGCCTTTTTTGCATCATTTTCGAAGTACAGGTATCTTTTTTCATGGTCATAGTGCGGGTCCCAAAAATGCTCTGTTAATTTCGTGCTGCTGGTCCATTTTTACAATATTTTCGTCGAATACTCATACTGCAGGTAGACTTTTTTCTTACTGCTGGTATCAAAATTTAATAAATTCATACTGCAGGTACCAAAACATCTGTCATACTGCGAGTGGTGGATGGTCTGCACACCTATCACTTTTAGTATGAGATTTGAGAACCATTGGCTACCCTCCTCTAGTTAGGACCTTCTGTCCAAGTGGTGTGCCAGGGTGTGGCCGCTGCTACATGGACACATCTACTTGGAGCCACAGGTCAGAGCTGTGTCATGTGGGGACCAAAAGTGAATAATTTGCCCCTAGACTTGTAAATACAGCGCACTAGAGCTGCATAGAATCCATTTGAATTACTCAAGGCTAACAAGCTAGTCAGTAGTAGCCTTATTTTGTGTAGTGTTGGTTTCTAAACCAGCGATTTTTCATATACTGGTTGGCACAATTCAGTTGGCAAATTGGTTAACCTAATGGTTGGACCAATGTTGCCTGTAGGTTGGCTGCTTATTGACAAAAACTTGAGCCAGCCATTGGCTTAGGGACATGTGTCCTAAGGTTGGCTTGTAAACATTGGCTCAATGTTGGCACATCATTTTATTGCCACAATGTTTTGCTAATGATTGCCAACATTGACTATATGTTGCGCCAAAGGTGTGTGCTGGTGGGCTATCCTCCAGATTTATGCGAGGACAAAACAAGGTTCATTAACCATTTTGATATGATTTAGAAGGTACTTTTATCCTGATTTGTCATTTCCTTTATTTTCTTATTAAAATAAAAAAAGACAGCAATTGACGGAGTTATTGACCTTGCCGCCTCTGCCGCGTATTATTTGTAAAATGATTAACTTTTTTCAGGAAACATGACATGAACTGTGTCATTTTGAAAGCAAATCACTTGACTTCTGACCTTTGAAAGTTTAGTAACATGTCTTGCGCAGGACACAACTTTACAACACCCTTCATCAACTCAAGAAGTTTAAATCCAATGGTTCCTCCATCATGATAGGCGACCAACCAAATTTGTCCATTTTGAATCAAGTATTTGACATATGATCTTTGAAGTGACAGTCCCATTTTGTGTAGCGCACAACCCTAAGGTCACCTTCCACCAACCAATTACAAACCCAATATCACTTATTGTTTTACCAGCAAGTGCGACATAAAATTTACTATTATTTGACCTCTGACCATTGACATTAAAGTGACATATCCCATTATATGTGTGACATAACCCTCCACAAAATAACAAGCTCTTACCAACCCACCAAGGATCAATACAATATCAGTTAATTTTTATAAATGCAACTTATTATTTGATCTCTGACCATTGACTTTTATGCAACATACCACATCTTTTGAGAGACACAACTTTACATCACTCTTCATCAAAGTAACAACCCAATTGCACTAATGTTTCTTCCATGACACTCAACCGATCAAAATTTACCACTTGAACTCAATTATTTGATCTTTAAGTGACATGTCCCATTTTGTGTGGGACACAACCCGACATCACCTTCCACCGACATCACCTTCCACCAAGTACCAAGCCAATACCTGTTACGGTTTTCCCAGGAAGCGCAACACAAAATTGACTAGTTATAATCAATTATTTGATGTTTAAGATACATGACCCACCTTAAGCATGACATAAGTTAACATCACCCCACACCATCCCACCAAGTTTCAACGTGAATGCTTATACGGTTTTCTCGTGACACAAAATTTTGTACCCCCACCAGTGGCATCGTGGCAGAGGGAACAACTTCTCCCCAGCAAAGCTTTCTGAGAGGGCACCGAGCTCAAAATCTGTCATGAAAATATAATTTTTTAGTCCCTGGGAAAATTTATGTGTTGATAAATACTTCTTCTTATATACTATTTGCACATAATATTCCATTTTTGTCATCAAAAGCGCATAAATTTTCCACAGAAAAGACCAAATTTCCGGGACTTCACCCTAAACGCAACCATTGGCACTCGATCAGGCCCCTGGATTTTATGCCTGGACAATAGAAGATGCATGGAGATAGTTCGTCAGCAATATTTGATATCTGCCCCTACCATGAAGGGCAGCGATTTTATTAAATACAACTGGTAGAAGTTTTTCGAAAGGGCATGGAATGCTCACAGGGGCGCAAAAATTGTCTTGGGAATAAATTCTTATAAACTTTTTATTCTCAACACTGTAAGTATTTTTTCTCAAAGCTTTATTCTTACATCACAAACATGAAAACTATCCCTAAATCCAAACTAAAGACACATATTGTTGTCAAAGGGATTCTACATTTGAACATTCGTTCCAAAATATATATTCCTTTTAACTCATTTTAGTGTGGAATTGACATGATTTTAAGCAATTTTCTGCTACCAAAATCAGCCAAAAAATGCCTACCACTTTAAGGAAGTACAATTATCCAAACTAAAGACACATATTGTTGTGATTCTACATTTGAACCCCAAAATATATATTCCTTTTTCATTTTCTTTTCATGATTTTCAATTTTCTTTAAAAAAGAAAAAGTCTTACTTAAATTCATTTTCTTCGGGAAATCTTCAATTTCCGAAAAATCTCCTTCAATTTCTGGGAATTTGGGAAATTTTCTTCATTTTTAAGAAATATTCTTCAATTTTAGGATTTTTTTTTTTTCTTGGGGAGTTTTTTCTTCATTTTCACTTCCATTTTGTGAAATTTCCTTTATTTTGGAGATATTTTCTTCAATATTCAGGCAATTTTCAGAATATTTCCTTCATTCTGCAAAAATTTCCTTCATTTTGGGGATATTTTTAATATTTCGGGAATTTTCCTTCAAATTTTGGAAAATTTTCTTCATTTTTGGAGAAAAAAATCATTTTCAGGGAAAAAAAATTCATTTTCGGGAAAATATGCCTCCATTTTGTAAAATTTAATTCATTTTGGGGTTTTCTTTAATTTTGGGAAAATTTACTTCATTCTGCGGAAGTTTTCTTCAATTTTTGAAAAGTTTTTTTCTCCAAATTTCGTGAAATTTCCTTCCATTTTCGGCGTTTTGGGGAAGTTTTCTTCAATGTTCGTAAAATTTCGTTCATTTTGGGGATAATTTCTTCAGTATTTAGAAAGTTTTTTTTTTTTCAATTTTGGGTAAATTTTCTTTATTCTGCCGAAGTTTCCTTCATTTTCAGAAAAATTTGACTCCATTTTCGTGAAATTTCTTTCATTTTCGGGATATTTTCTTCAATATTTAAGAAATATGCAGAAATTTTCCTGCATTCTTCGGAATTTTTAATTTTTAAAACTTTTATTTCGGGAAATTTCCTTCCATTTTCGTCATTTGGGAAAATTTTTGTGAAATTTTCTTCATGTTTATGGATATTTTCTTCAATATTTAGAAAGTTTTTCTTTAATTTTTGGGAAATTTCCTTCTTTCTGCAGAAGTTTACTTCATTTTGAGGAAATTTTCTTTGTCCCTAGATTTAAAACACTGATTTTATGCAATTTCCAAAATGGTGCCATATAAACGGTGCACTGCCAATTAAGATCTATGTGCACATTTTACTAAAGAGCATTTTTTAGATATTGCAGATATTTTTTTTCTCAAAGCTTTTTTCTTACATCAGAAACATGAAAACCATTCCTAGACCCAACTAGAACACATATTGAAGTCAATGAAATCCTACATTTGAAAGTTCATTAATATTTCTTTTAACTAGCTTTAGTTCAGAATTGACACGATTTTGAGCAATATTCTGCTACCAAAATCACGTCAAAAAAACGCTACTAGCTTCCTGGGCTTTGCCTTTACGACGCCTAGGACGTCAACCTTGCATTTGGCACAATATTAAGAAATTTTTCTTTCTGATAATCGCGAAAATGCAGAAATTCCTGTGGTTTCGCCCCAGCGCCCCTAATTGCAGCTTTGCCCAATAGATGTGACACATTTAAAGCCCTTTTCTGCTATTAAAACCATGACAAACATAGTGCTTCCTGGGTCCCCACCAGGGCTTCGCGACTTTCAAGTCAGCCCCTATCTGCCTATAGCATGCCTAGAGTTGACACAATGTTAAGCCCCCCAATAATGAACGTGTTACAAATTTATTTTCTTCAGGAAATCTTCTGCAATTTCAGGAAAATCTCTTCAATTTCTGGAAAATCTCCAATTTTGGGGAATTTTCCTTTGTTTTCGTGAAATTTGTTTCCATTTTCATGGAAATTTTCTTCATTTTTTGGGATATTTTCTTCAATATTTGGAACGTTTCTTTATACTTTGGGATATTTCCTTCATTTTGCAGAAAATTACTTCACAATCACTTTGGAAAGTTTCCTTAATTTTGGGAAAATTCTCTTTCATTTTGCAGAAATTTTGTGATATTTTGTTTAATATTTGGGCAGTTTTCTTCAATTTACAGCAAATTTCTTTCGTTTTCGGGAAATTCCCTTCATTTTTGTTTCATGAAATTTCTTTCATTTTTAGGATAATTTCTTCAATATTTAGAAGTTTTTTCCATTTTCAATTTGGGGAAATTTTTTTCGGGAGATTTTTTTATTTTGAAATTTTGGATATTTTCTTCAATATTTAGACAGTTTTCATGCCAATTTTTAATTGAGCTTTTGTTCAAAAATCATGGGAAGTACAATTTTTTTCAATATTTGTGGAAATTTCTTAAATTTTCTGAGAATTTGCCATCATTAAAAATTTCATACAAATCCCTGATCTTATTGATACACTTTCCCTTGCAGCTTTTTGAACATCCCACATGCATGGCCTTTTGAGAACATATGTTTTGCTTGTTTTAAATACCAACTTACAAAGTGGCTCCCCGACCGACTGGTCCAGCCTGATGAGAAATGGCTCAATTACGTTTTACAGTCTTCGAAAGTTAGGTTTATTCATTTTGTTAGATGGCTTTTGGTTCCATTGCCGAAGGTTAAAGGGAGCCTTTGTAGGTCATGTGCTGGCATGGGTAGTTGGTGTGTATGGTGTGTGACAGAAGCTTGTTATTACGATAATTAAAGTGCAGTAAAGTGAAATTGTTTCATGAACCGTATTGTTTCTTTTAAATGCTGATGTCATGAAATTGATTAGTAGGTTGGGCTAAATGTAATTTTTCTGTTAAGAAACTTGTTAACAAGGTTTCTCAAGAGAGGTAGGCCTGCAGTGGAATATTTGTGGTGTGGTTTGTTAATGGAGGTGATGTTATGCAGAGTAATTAGTGGTTGACACTGAATGTAAAATTCTGGAAGTACTATGCCATTTTGCGTCATACTTCCTCTGATAATGTTATTAGTTATTGCATACACCCTTATGTTGTCACCAGGCTAAATGTAATTGGTGAGCATGCGAAGCCCAATGCTAACCTATATAATGGCTTTTGTCTGTCCGGCTGTCCACAGTTTTTCCTGAGATTTCATCAGAAATGTTAAAGTTTTTTTAGAATTCCTCTGAAAATGTTAAATAGTTTCAGAAAAAATTAGTTTCTTTAGATATCCTTATGGAAGGTTAGAATTTCTTTACGAAATGTTAACAGTTTTTTAGACACTTAAGATAGATTGAAGACTATTTTCCTTAAACGTCTACAAAACAGTTGATGTTTCCTTAGAAGATAACTGTAAGTTGATATAATTTTCCAATATTCTTCAGAGATCATCAAGCGTCTCTCTTGTAGCATTGGAGATTTAAAACCTTAAAATTCTTCAAAATATTTGGGTACCATTGGTTATATCAGGCATGATTATTAAACTCTTGACTTTATTATGTTCATTTGCATAAAGTTGCTACAGTATATGAACTGACCAGACTTTTAGTTTGACCATTTGAAGAATATGTACAGCTATTCTACCACTTCCGGCATCGGCGTCCGCATCGGCGTCCGGTCCGTGTCGCGTCTGGTCTGGTCTACGTCTGGTCTGCGTCAGGTCCGGTCCGGTCCGCGTCTGATCCGGGCCGCGTCCAGTCCGGTCCGCATCCGCGTTTGGTAATGTTTTGGTTAAACTTTTCATAACTTTAATTATGAATGATGTACATTCATGTGACTTGGCATATGGGTAGAGGACATGGATACTGATCAAATAGCATAGCATAGCAAGGTTTAACGTCCCGAAAGCATCCAGTGCTGGACAGTATATCAAGATAGCCACAGCCTTTGATAACCAGTTGTAAATCCACTGGTTGCAGACCCACCGGAATGATTGGAATGAGCATGATTGGAGGGTTGTGTGTGCATACTAATTAGCTTATTTGCATAACAATGAAAATATTAGCCCGGTTAAAATTTTGGTTAAAGTTTTTGGTTCAAATTTTTATAATTCAAATTATGAATGGTGTACATTCATGTAACTAGGCATAGGGGGTACTGTTCAAGTGAGCATGATTAGGGGATGGGTGTGCATAATAATTAGCTTATTTGCAATGAAAAAATTTGTAGCTATGATATCTCTTAAATTAAAGTGGATGTGGAGATTTTGTTTGCACAAATGATCATATATGTAAAGAGCATTGTCTACACTTAATGTTGAGGTGAAGTGTGCATATTATTTAGATTATTTGCATAACAATAGACTCGTACAAAATGTTTAACATTCATAAGCGCATAACTTAAGTTATGAATGATGTACATTCATGTAATTTGGCACAGGGGTAGAGGACATGGGTAGTGTTCAAATAAGGATGATTGGGTGGTTGTGTGTGCATACTAGTTAGCTTATTTGCATAACAATGAAAATATTTGTATCTATGATATCTCTTAAATTAAAGTGCGAGTGGGGATTTTGTTTGCGCAAATGATCATATATGTGAAGAGCATTGTCTACACTTAATGGTGAGGTGTAATGTGCATATTAATTAGGTTATTTGTATAAGAATAGACTTTTGCATAAAATATTTAACCTTAGATAATAACTTGGTACTTTTTACAGGGGTAGAGGACATGGGTACTGTTCAAATGGGCATGATTTGGGGTTGTGTCTGCATAATAATCAGCCTATTTGCATAGAAATGAAAATATTTGTATATGTGGTATCTCTTGAAATAAAGTGGCTATGATGATTTTGCTTAAACAAATGATCATACAGCATATGTGAAGAGCATTCACACTTAATGGTGAGGTATCGTGTGCATTTGCTGCAATATGTTTGACCTGAGATCAAAAATATATGGCGTATGATTTACTAACTTCACATTTCTAGTCTTGATATGATATTGACATTCCTGACATGAATAGCAATCAAAATTGTTGTCTTGCTTATGAATAAAGAAGCAAATACAAGTTTTCTCTTTTCTAAAGAATGTAAAATTAGGGGTTTGAAAAATATAAACATTAAGCAGAATGTGGGGTAGAAGATGGCATGATGATAAAGTAGTTGAAGGAATTAGGATGAGGTCATGTGGGACAGGGTGGAATTGTATGTAGGGCAGGGTGCGGTGGGATGTTGGTCAGGATGTGTTGGCATGTTAGACAGGGTGGATTGGCATGTAAAACAGGGTGTGGGTTGGCATGCGTGGAACAGGATGGGTTGGCATGTGGAACAGGATGGATTGACATGTGAAACAGGATGGGTTGGCATGTGGAACAGGATGGGTTGGCATGTGGAACAGGATGGATTGGCATGTGGAACAGGATGGCTTGGCATGTGGAACAGGATGGGTTGGCATGTGGAACAGGATGGATTGGCATGTGGAACAGGATGGCTTGGCATGTGGAACAGGATGGGTTGGCATGTGGAACAGGATGGATTGGCATGTGGAACAGGGTGGGTCAACATGTGAGACAGTGCGGAATTGCTTTTGGTGGGATGTCATCTGGATTTTAGTTGTGATGGCATGTGGGTCATGCAGTGGTGGAATGACATATTGTATCTGGTTTTCAGGTGTGATTGCATTAAGCATAGACATGGGATGACATTTGGGACAGGTTGGGATGGAATGTGGGACAGTCTGGAATATGCATTATTAGCGGTGAGGGGATTTTTGTCGTCTCCAATGTCTAGTTGGTCATACATTAGGAAAATGTTTCGTATAATTTTGCTTTAATGTTATTGTATATTTTTAATGCTGCTTGACTTAGCTTGACACACATATTTTCTTAAATTGGAAGTTGTATTACAATTTAGGATGTAGTTCTGGGAATGTGTAAGGGCTGGGGAAGGGTACAGGTTGGAAAGAGGTTGAATGGCATTCTTTCATTGACATTGGCAAGTCAGGGCCTCTCATTTCTTTGTTATTCAATTGATAGAACTAAAAGAGGTGTTGTAGTAATAAAGACTGCTAAGTTTTACATGTTTTATGAGTTACTTGAGCGTTTTTGTCTTAAAATATCTAGGAAAACGCAAAATATATTTTGAAGATTATAGTGCAATTGAAATTGAAAATGTAAGTGCATCTTTCAAAGCTTAAGTAATTTGAAATCATCTGCCCCTGCTACCCTATTTATGTATATACTTCCCTCTTTATGCCCATTCTCTATACTAGCTTTAAATAGTTAAGCATACTGTCCTTCCGACCAGTGGCGTAGCCAGAGGAGGGTGATCGCCCCCTCCCTAATATTTAATCCGTCGGTTTAGGTTTTATTCCGTCGGTTCAGATTGGTGCCGTGAGTTCAACAAGCTTTGACATTCCAAATCTTATTATGTTTTTAGATTTCAAAAGGGCAGAATATAGAATAAGCTCATTTTAAAAGTTTGACAACATTTACACAAGTTTGTAGTAAATTATTGAAACCTTTCTTTTAAACAACCCATATTTTTCAAAGAGTGACGATAAACCTAACCATGTACAACTTAAAGAACAAGCGTTTTCATGTTTTTGTGTTTTGAATGGTGTATTATAGCTCTCTTTGACGTGAATTTTGACTTGTATAATACACCTTCTTACTATGCGTTGTGGCATACGTTTTTTTCCCCTGGACCCTGTATAGGCTTTGTTCCTGGACCCCACCAGGGGCCCCTTAAGCGGGCCCCTGGACTACAAGCCGACAAGTTGAGTGCTTTGCGCTTTGATTTTGTGTTTTGTATATGATGTATTATAGCTTTCTTTGACATGAATTTTGACTTATATAATACACCTTCTTACTATGCCTTGTGACATACTTTTTTGCCCTTGATATGTCAATTTAAGAGAGCTTCGCGCCCTGGACCCCTACCTGTACCTAGACCCCACGCCCACAAGTCGAGCACTTTGCGCTGGAAGTGACACCGGTGTCACTAAACTACACCACTAATGAAAATCCTGGCTACGCCACTGCTTCCAACAGTTCTAGTTTATTTAGTATGCTCAGTCAGGGAGTGTGACAGGATGTGACTGCATATGGACATGGGGAGGGATGCCATATGGGACATGGATGGGGGCCATGCGGGACTTATGAATTAATATATATATACCATGTGGTATATATCAGGTACAATTATTTGACTCCGGCTTTTTTGTTCTTATTTAACAGATCATTTGCATATAAGTTATCAGAACTGACACTTTCAGACTTAGTATGATCAATCAGGGACTGTGATAGCTAGGATGATACTTCTTATGGAGCCTAGAAGGGATATCATGTGGGACATAGAGTGGGATGCCATGTGGGACATGGGGTGGGATGCCATGTGGAACAGGGTGGAATGCCATGTAGATTCATGGTGGAATACCATGCGGGACATTGGGTGGAATGCCATGGGATGGGATGTAATGTGGTATATGGGGTGGGATGCCATGTGGGACATGGGGGTGGGATGCCATGTGGGACATGGGGTGGGATACCGTGTGAGACATGGAGTGGGATGCCATGTGGGACATGGTGGGATGCCATGTGGGACATGGTGGGATGCCATGTGGGACATGGTGGGATACCATGTGTGACATGGGGTGGGATGCCATATGGGACATGGGGTGGGATGCCATGTGGGACATGGGGTGGGATGCCATGTGGGACATGGGGTGGGATGCCATGTGGGACATGGGGTGGGATGCCATATGGGACATGGAGTGGGATGCCATGTGGGACATGGGGTGGAATGCCACGAGTAACACAGAGTGCAACATAGGTTGGGATGCCATGTGTGACATAAGGTAGGAGGCTTTGTGGGACATAGGGTAGGGGGACATGGGATGTGATGCCATGTGGGACATAAAGTAGGATATCATTGGGAGGGTTACCATGTGGAACATATGGTGGGATCCAATGTGGGACATCAGGTGGGAAGCCACTGATGCGGGACATACAGTGGGAGCTTTGGGAGACAGATGTCATATGGAACACAGGGATTCCGTATAGGATATAGGGAGGGATGTCATATGGTACATATGGTTGGATTAATGTGGGACATACATGTAGGATGGGATGCCATGTGGGTCATAGGGTGGGTTGCCATGTGGGGCATAGGATGGGATGCCATGTGGGACATGTTGGAATGCCATGTGAGACATACTCTATGGTGGAATGCCATGTGGGAGATATGGTGGAATGCCACGTGGGACATGGGATGGGATGTCATGTGGGACATGGGGTGGGATGTCATTTGGCACATGGGATGGGATTCACATGGGACATAGGGTGGGATGCCATGTGGGTCATAGGATGAGATGCCATGTGGGTCATAGGATGGGATGCCATGTGGGACATATGGTGGAATGCCACATGGGATGGGATGTCATGTGGGACATGGGGTGGGATGCCATGTGGGAGATGTGGTGAAATGCCATATGGGACAAGGGATGGGATGTCATGTGGGACATGGGTTGGGATGCCATTTGGGCCATGGGATGCCATGTAGGACTTAAGTGTGAGATACCATTTTTATAATTGGCCGGGTCATATGATATGGGTGTCAATTTGCAAGGGCATCCAAACCATGACAGTATTAACCGTTCTAGTTTTATATAAAGAATTTGATTAACATGGTATTTCAAGCGTTGATTATGTTATATTTGGTGTATGGATGTTTTGTGGTCTGTTGATGATCCATTTTGTTTTTTATGATGATGACATGTTACAGTAATGAGTAGGCAGGGCTTAATTTAAAATCTTGAAATAGTCATAAATGAGCAACAGTATATCAGTTTTGGTCATACTTGCTCTGATAATATTACTAATTATTGCTAACACACTTTTGTTGTCAACAGGTTTCATTTCATTAATGTGCATGGTGGGCAGGACTTACATAATGTGGAAGTTCTAGTTCAATTAGGCCTACACTAAACATTCATTCAGATCAATGACATATGAGACAAAAATAGCCTTAACCCCGGGGAATCCCTCCCTGGGATTATACACCTGGGGAATCCCTCCCCGGGTGTAGGACCAAGGACCACATTCTTGTCTATGTCTATGATTCCCAGTGGCGTAGCAAGGGGCATCAGGGCCCCGGTGCAGCCATTCAGATGGTACTCCCAAAGAGAGTTCACATTTTTGATATTTGAAAGCCCTAGACGCCCAGAAATGGCACTTTCAGGCTTTTCTGGCTGAGAATGGGAATTAGTTTACATTCCTGTTTTGGTGAGTATCGGGAGAAAACTTAAAGAACTTAGCAATATGCAAGTCAAAATGAATAAAATCATTATTATTTAAAAACTTGTCCTTTAATAGTTTTAATACAACATGAGGTCACCATGCACTATACACGGACAGATATAGCAAGTAAGTCCAAGATGTTTTTGTTGTTGCTGCGATGTCTCCCTGAAGTTCCTTCTGATCAAGTTTTGAGCCCATTTTGGTGGGCCTTTAGACTGAAAGGGCCAAATTTGTTGTCAAGATGAAGAATAGAAAGGGCCCAAATTATTATCAAGATAAAGAATAGAAAGGGCCCAGCGAATTTTTATTCACATTTTTCTCCGTCTAATATTGAATTCAACATTTTTTTTTTTTTGCTGGGCCCGACTTATGTTTCTTGCTCTCAGGACGGGCCCATTTATCTTTTTTTAATTGATTTCTTTTTATTTTCAGGTTCCTCTATCTTACTAGTTTCAGTAGGCCAGACTTTTATTAAAGGTCCCATCATTATAACAAGAGACAAATAAAGGCCCAATATATTTACATTTTTGGTGGGCCCAACATATGAATGAAGGGGCCCATCATGATAGAAAGGAACGGCCCATTCATCTTTTTTTGGTTAGCCCGACTTATACTTGAAGGGCCCGCCATGATAGCAAAAGGTAGGGCCCATCCTGATATGAAAATAGGCCTTAAATATTACACGGCCTCTGTTTAATTACTGTCTGTGCCTTTTATATCACTACAAAGCACTTTGCCGGCCTGTGGCCGGCTTCAGCTGATAAGTTTTTAAAAAGAATTATGGTACTTGTGACAGATGCCCTGGGGGGACCCGGGCCCCGGTGCGGCCGCACCGGTCAATTACGCCACTGATGACACTTATATAGATAGACTGACTTCAAGTGTACTTGGTATCACGATTAGCCCATGATTTACTTGCTACTTTGCGTAGCAAAGTAGCAAGTAAGGGTCATATTAAGTCAGGGTCATATTCATGAAAAGCTGTCACGCATTTGCCGTGATCGTCTGTAAATTTTATCAATTTTCAAACAATGATTAGGTTAAGCAACTAATGAACAAAATCATTTAACCTTTAAGTATGTCTTGCAAAATATGATGTTATTGTATGTATTATTTGGCTTAAAGGTTCTTGATGCACATCTTTCTCTTTGTCGCGGGATAATGGACACATAAGCTCCTTTACAAATTACGCCTACAATCTTCGACAAAACTGTTGGAACAGTTCAGCGTCGTACGTGTAACGATCGAGCTAAAATATTTAGTGTTGTGATTCTTTATTATTTTCTTCGTCGATTTTAAACTCCCCACCCCTCCTTTCCCCTCCCCCTTTCCAATGTTGGATGTTCTGTGATTTAGCCTATATAATTTCAAAATAAAAAACATCAAAACACACATACACACACACACACATATATATATATATATATATATATATATATATATATATATATATATATATATATATATATATATATATATATATATATATATATATATATATATATATATATATATATATATATATATATATATATATATATATACATACATACATATATATATATATATATGTATATATATATATATATATATATATATATATATATATATATATATATATATATATATATATATATATATATATATATATATATATATATATATATGCATATGTATATATATATATATATATATATATATATATATATATATATAAATATATATATATATATATATATATGTGTGAATATATATATATATTTATATATATATATATATGTGTGAATATATATATATGTATATATATATATATATATATATATATATATATATATATATATATATATATATATATATATATATATATATATATTTATTTAGCTATTGTAGTCTTTTTCAGGGTTATGGTGACTTTTCTTTTGAGTCTGCTCCCTCCCTCCCCTCTTCCCCTCCCCCCCCTCCCAACATTCTTCTTTTCATCGTTCTGGCGTCCCTGTCAATAAACATTTAATATAGAGAAAACAATCTGCTGGATTTAATTGACAAAAATTTAGGACAAATATTTAGCTAAAGAAGTTGAGCTGTCGTCTCTTCCACACATGTCACAACTTTTGAATGCATTAGAAATTGTTTAAACTTTGATAAAATTTGGAAAGTACAGGTGGTGCTTTTTTGTGGTTAATTTAAGTTCAAGATCTGCACGAGAATTTTCCTGTGAATTTTCATTTATATAATACGGGGCTATTAAAGAAAAAACTGATGAAAAAACACATGTTGATATCTATATTTTTTTAAAGAGTTATTTCATTTTAAAGATTTCAAAACTGTTTTGCAGTTATGATTGCAGGTCCAAGACAATTCTTTATGTATTTTTATAGGTTTTTATTGTTTTTTTGTTTTTTTATTTCTTTCTTTTATATGTAATTTATATTGGCAGATGGACAAAGCATGTTCTTGCAAATTGTATGTCATACCCCATTTCAATAATTAAACAAGAAATGTTTAAAAAAGAAGCAATTAATTTTAACATTAAAAATGAATCTGCAAGAATGACATCACAACGTTCTGATGTCCTTACGGTCACTTTTAAACAAACTGGTGAAATCTTTGAAATTCAATCTTTCCTTAATAGAGTAACTTGGGTTCAACATTCTTTTTCACCAGTGTTTCTTCAATGGTCCTGTATCATATATATCTGTATATGAAAATTCACGGGAATAATTCTTTAATAGAAAATATTGTAACCCATGAAAATAACAATAAAAAATCATCAAAACCGCCAATAAGTTGATCATTTTGCTGTTTTACATTTTGAATTACAGCCTGATTATTAGGACTATGCAAATTTGTATTAAAATTTTTGACATCACATCACATTTGAGAAAACTATAGATTTCCATATAATAATTTATTGTTTTCAAAGTTCTTTCAATGGGGGCAGTTGAATATGACCAGCATGAGATACCATCAATAAAAATTAACAAGAGAAAATAGTCTGGTGATTTTGTCAGACTTAAATTAAGGACTCTTTTATAATCACAACTGTCAGACTGTCTGGACTGTTGCATACATTCAAAATTCTTCCACACTTTGATTTGTTGATTGGCCGATAGCTCAGAAACTATACTTGTGCTTTTATCGAAAATAATATGTTGCAGTGACGTGTATAAGAGGAAAGGGGTTTCAGGAGGAGTGGGGGGGGGGGGACTACCGTTTTAGTGTATTCAGTTAAGATGTTTTTCTGATGATATAAAATATTTATGCAAAAGTTAGAAAACGATTTGACTGGTGAGTATGTCGCCTACAGTCACACCATGCAACTTAAATAGATAAAAACAAAAGTACAAAACATTCCCCGCGTGTCAATTTCATCTCAGTTTTTCGGTTTTATTTTTGATGAGACCAAAAGCAGGAAGGAATTCCATGTTGTTTGGGGGGAGGGGTGCGGGAGGGGGGACAGACATATTAGTTTCCACGAAATCCACATTTTCATTATAAACTTGAAGGTCTTTGAATTTCTAAAGTGAAGCTCCCTCAATTTATACAAAATAGACTTCGCTTGAAAATTATTCAGGGGGCTCAATCCCCCTGCAAAAAAATAGGTCCCTAATCCCCTCTCCCCTCCTGATTATAAATTGGTGATCAGCACAGCGAGGTGCACAACAAATTCTAATCTGGAATTGTACTTCTTGACAATAATAGACACCAACATCGTACGACGTTTGCAATCAAGTTCCGCTATTGGGTATCATAACAATATAAATTGTCGAGGTAAATCATAAGAAAGCGCTGTTAATGCACATTAAGTAGGTAACTGCAACCTTTTAACGTCTCTCTATCTCCGATGAGCAATGACAGGATCATAGGCGTCACAGAAAGGAAGGGGGGGGGGGGTCGGGGGTACGAACGACCCGGCCCCATCCCCCCCCCCCATTGTTCGTTTAACACAAATTTGTAATGTTATGTTTTAAAGGGACTTTAATAGCTGTGCTATAATATTACCCTACATCTGGCCACAATTTATCATATTTAGAGATATGAAAGTTAATTCACGGCACTAAAAACATTTCTTTTTTTAAATGATACAATCCGTGGAATGCCAGTATAGGACCATTCCCAGGAACGTTCAGATGTAAAAATAAGTTCACGGATACCTCGAAAATATGTAAAATTTGATTAAACTCAATATTATTAAAACGTTTTTATATATTTCTTTTCCAAATTGACTCAATTCTTGTACCTGGGCTCATAAGCATGCACAGCCTGGTACTGTACATTAAAAATATGTCAAATTCCATCCTCTTTTAGGCCCTCAAAATGACTACTCGCAGAGGTTCCAGTGGCTTTGCCCCCTGGTCCTCCACCCCCCAAAGCGGGCCCTGGACTTTCACTCTTCGACTCACAAAGCGAGTCCCTGAACCCCGGGATTGTACCTGTATGTTAGTAACCAAGCTATAAAATATATTCCTGGGTATATAGGTCTAGTTCCTAGCAGCAATTATACTATATTCACAGAAAGCATAGAATTAAGATGTGTGGCACGAAAAACCTCCTGAAATGATGCAATCCCTTGCATGCTGTAGCACCACTCCCACGGACTTTCAGTTACACATACCCCAGGTGTGTAGAAAAAAAACATGCAAAGATGCATAAAACTATCAAATTCCATCCACTTTTAGTCCCTCATAATAACTAAAATCGCACAAAGCATCTGGAGGCTTCGCCCCCTGAACCCCACCAGGGACCCTTAAGCGGGCCCCTGAACCCACACCGATTATCTCATGCTTCCTTTAAAGTAGGACGCCATTATTTTGTGATTCGAGCCCCTTTTATATTCTCTCAGAGTTGCCTATGACGGAACTTTAACATTACATTAAATCATGAACTCATACATTAGACATTCATGGAACTCGTTAATACAAAGTTGTGGGTTTCTCCGTGGTGATTATCCATCCCCCGCCATTGATTCGCCCAGCGAGGCTTCCCCCAATAATCAAACATCACAATTCATTAAAATACCAAAATACTTGCGTCCTTTAAGTTGTTGGCCATTTTATTTTCGGATTTTCCTCCCCAAAGTTGTATATCTCCAACAAGTTTTTGTCACTTTTTTTTTTTTTTTTTTATCCGAGGAAGTCAAACTGTATCCAATTGTTGGCTTAGAACGTCTCTTTTGGAATCCTCTTCATGGTGAACAATAGACTGTCCGATCCTCTGTGATTTGATTGTCAGTGTTCTGCCTATCAACGTCGAGCCTCAGCAGGGTTTCGGTATGAAGAGACAAGACTAGGCATTGATTTTCTCATAGGTTTTTATTTTTTAACAACTTAATTTGGTACAAGAACAGGAGATGTTCTTACACATTAAATCAGTTGAAAAGTTTTGAGGAAAACAGAAGCATTTTCTCGTGGACAGAATTATGGGCCGTGACACCCATCTAAACTAAATCAGCATAGAAACAAATACTGTATACGCGCAATGGTCAAAGCTCACCTTCAAAGTTCAATGGCGAATTCAAAGGGTGAGGTAAACATTCTCCGTGAGCAGGCTGACAGGTTAGAACAAGAAAGAATACATCGTCTGACAGAAAATGTTAAATAAGCAGCTTTAATCGTAATCCGCCGCTGATAATCAATTGAAATTTTTTCCCAAATTATTTCCTCAAAAACTGTATACTTTCACTCAAAAAAGCCAACAAGAGGGTGGGATCCAATAAAAGGGTGGGGTGCGAGAAAATGTAGGACCTTACTTTTTGCTCTTCGTACAATTTCACATATACGTTCACTGTGCTTTCAACATGTATATACGGAACATAAACATAACTCATATACAAAATAAACATTTCCAAGTTTACCATCTCAGACCCGTAGCCAGAGAGGGGGAGGTGTTATTCGTCCAAGCGAACGAACCCTCTTTTGTTGAAAAAGTGCGCCTTTTAAAATCTAAAACTTTAATAAGCACCCTGAATTTCAAGGCTTGTTGCCCTTTTTTACGAAAAGCGAACCCTCTTTCAAAGTCCTGAACCCCCTTTTGTTGAGAAAGTGCTCTTTTGTAATCTGTGAAAATAATAAGCACCCGGACTTTCAAGATTTTTTGCTCTTTTATACGAAAAAAACGTTTGAAAGAGGGGGGGGGGAGAGACCTCTGTGAAAATATATTTTGAATGGGAGTTGGGGGGGGGAGCGAAGGGGGTTCTGAACTATCTTTGCCCGAAAAAAAAACTTCGGAACTTTGTACCCAAACTGTTGGGTCTGACATTTAATTTTCACACATTTACTAAAGGGTTTGAAATTAGGGGAGTTTTTTTCTCGGAAAATTGGCTGAAATTTTTCAGAAAATTGACGGATTTATTCGGAAAAAATTGGCTGAGGGTTTTGGAAAATTAACCATTTTTTTTACAAATAAGAGACGCCCCGAAGCCCACACATCAGAACATGCCATAATTAAACTGCTACACTTATTCATTATGTCGCCCAAGGGGAAAGCGACCGCTTCCACTGCTACCCCTGGCTACGTCCCTGTTGTTCATAGATAAGTGGGGCAATTGCAAATTTTCATCTTGTCACACAAATTTGCACTGATAAATTAAGTTTCATCAAAAGTTGCTGCTTATCTCCTTCAATTTTTGGCAAATTTCCATCATTTTCGAGCAATTTTCTGCAAATTTCCTTCACTTTCAAGCAATTTGCGGGAAATTTCCTTATTTGGGATCATTTTTGGGAAATTTCCTTCATTTTCGGGAAATTCCCTTCATTTTCTAACAAATTTCTTCAATTTACTTCCACCTGTCCACTGCTTGTTTAAACGTCTATTTTCTCGCCTTTCCCCGTTTTTATTTTCATATTTTCGGCATCTAAAGGGGAAAGGAGCGGTTACCCCTTCCCCCTTCCCCTCCCTCTTCTTCCCCTGGCTACGTCCCTGGATGTTAGATGAATGGGCCATGTTAAAAGCTGATAAAGGTGAGTGGGTTGGACAGGTTATTTGTTTTGGGTGCAAGCAATCCACCTATGAACAGATTAATGGAAGGAGTCCCATTTGAATACTATTTGAATAAAAATAAATCCATATGTTTTTCAAAATGTCCCAAAGTTTAAGATTACGTTTTATGCTCATAAAGTTGTGATTATATTTCGTCCTATAGTCTGGAAAATGATAATTAAAATGGAACCATTCGAATTTTCTCCACCACTAATAAAAGTATCCATGGAAAACTAAAAGACGTGACAGCTCGTTATGAAATTATGTTGGTTGAATTGACAACATCGGAGTCCCATTGACCATGATGTTTTCAAATATGCTCCTTAAGCAGTTAAGCTACAGGGACACTTATTTGAAGGAAATGTTCTCATGATTTTTTAGCTGTGGGCAGAGGGCGGAAAAAGTGGGCACATGTCCCCCACTTTTCTTAAGTTTAAGAATGCCCATTTTCAATCAGTCAATTAGAAAATTTCTCCCCCTCCCCCTCCCTTGAAACATGAAAAATTTTCCAATTTAGATTTTATATCTGGTCTTCAAGCATTCAAGTTTTATTGAAGAAAGCTTCGCGCGAATAAAATATATTTTTAGTTTTTCATAAAGACAACGTTGGAGCCAAACAGCCTTTCGTTAGACTTTTCTCCTACTGAAAAAACATTCATTTGCATGCCTACCTTTTTTTCCTCTTTTAGAAATTGTTAAAAAATTTAGGCCTCGGCTTCATTGATGGAGCATCTGGAAACGAGACCGAGGAAGAACTAATACGATGTGGACCTATATGCCTTGTCATTGCAGAAAGTCTAGAAGTAGCACAAACATTTGCTATGCACAAGCTATACCAAATTGCAATATTATGGCACCTTTTAGTTGGGGTCCAAAGAAGAATTTACAATGGTGGCCCCTGCGACTGATTCGCTGTGATACGTGAATTGGCGTGATTTTGTCAAACCTGTATACCGAGTTATTTTGATTTTATATACAACTATAGCCTTTGGGCGCAGATCCAGGAATTTCCGCAAAGGGGTGTTGGAGCGCACATCAGGTCTGACTAACTTTTGTTCTGTTGTGCATGTGGTTTGATGCAGAATGCAAAGACGTTATTTTTCTCACACTCTAGCTCTAGACTTATGTGGATACATAAGTGTATGTATATGCCCCATACTCGTAATACAACTCATTCATAAAACAGACTCTGGATTTCATAATAATGAGCGGAAAAGGTTGATTGTTGAATAATCATACAGATTATAATTAGATCCAAATAAAAGCCAATCCCTCGAATATCATTTGCCAGTCCGTTTCTTCGTAAAACAGTGAAAAAGATTTGACCTGCGCAATGACCTTTGCTGTTAGACGCAATACGGTCGTTTATTCTGTTATTTATCTTTAAGCAATGTGCAATCAGAGAGCGTGACGTCATTTGCCCTATACTACGTATTCACTTGGTCGGTGTCACGTCACATCCAGGAGATGACGTCATTTTCTGGAGCGAAAACAAACTTTTGCGCGATACACGTGGGCAAGTCCGTATGCGTTTACTGTGTGCGGTACGTATGGCATGTAAACAAACACAGCTGATCGCTTTGTTTCACTCCGATGCGGGGTGAATACGCGCAGTTGCTATGCGGTCTGATGACCTTAGGTCACATTTCCGACCCAGTGAATAAAAAGACCTAGCCCCAAAGTCAGGTCAATTGTTAAGAAGTCTCAGCCCCCTGAGCCCCCTAGAAATCAGCCCTGACCACTGGCCAGTGAATTATACACCGCGGACCACTTAAATTATACACCGCGGGCCAGTAAATTATACACCACGGGTCAGTGAATTATACACAGCAGGCCAGTGAATTATAGATTGCAGGCCAGTTATATACTGCGGGCCAGGGAATTATACACTGCAAGCCAGTGAATTATACGCAGTGGGCCAGTGATTTACACACCATGGGCCAGTGAATTATACACCCCGTGGGCCAGTGAATTATACACCGCGGGCCAGTAAGTTATACACCGTGGGCCAGTGAATTATACACCTCGGGCCAGTGAATCATACACCACGTGCCAGTGAATTATACACTGCGGGCCAGTGAATTATACACCGTGGGCCACTTATTCACACGGGCCAGTGAATTATTCACTGGCCTGCGGTGTATAATTCACTGTCCGCAGTGTATAATTCACTGACCCGTGGTCAGGGATGATTTCTAGGGGCTCAGGGGGGCTGAGACTTCTTAGCAATGGACCTGACTTTGAGGCTCAGCCTCCCCCCCCAAAAAAAAAAAATGATTAAATCTCTATTAAATCAATTGACTGTAAGGATGGATAAGTTAGCAACAAGCCTATAAGTTTCTTCTTCAAAACGAAGACTTTAACAACGTATCTTAAGTAGCCTAGGACATAAGTGAGAAGCTTATCATTGTTTGGGAAGATAAAGCAAATGTTACCAAAGCACATTGTGCTTTGGCCCTCTCTTTGTAAGCCCTCTTGTTATTTAAAGAAAATAGAAATCAGCCCTGCGCGCGGTGTATTCACGGCCCGTAGTGCATAGGCCTATATTACCACCAAAAAACAAACATTTTTTTCCACGGTGATCTATTCCAACTCAATGGCAATATAGCTGACCGTACGTGTAGCGGTAGCGCGCCGTAATGTATATGCAAAAAACTAATAAAGCGGCTGACTCAACTCTAACACAATGATGTAATGAGTCACAGGGATGCATTGCGCGAGAAGATATAATTAACAAAGAGATTCGCATAATGACATAAATTAACATAATGATTTTTCTCCCAAAAGGGAGAAGAGATCGGACTGTTTACCAAAACAAATAAACTGCATTAAATGTCTTTTTTGTAATCGTATCGACTGAGTTATCGTTAATTTTGGACCAAAACTTTGCACCCAAACTCCCCCATTTTGGACCAAACATCTTTCATTTTTTCACCAAATTCTTAAATTTTGACCTAAGAATCTGCATTTTTGGATGCAAAATCTGAACTTCCATTTAATAAAAACGGAATAAAGGCTCAAATGCAAAAACATTTTTACTTTATTTTTCAATTCCATTGCCATTTTACAATGATACGATTTGAGTTTCTTTACTAAGTGTTTTGGCACTAGAGCATTAAATACAATTTTAGTCCAGATATATTGTCCTTCACGTCAAGTTAAACTTTAATAAACTTGGTTTTCAGTCAGTCAAGTTAGATCAGGGAGTTTCATTCTGGTTCTATGCATCAGTGATTTGCGCAAATAACAACTCCCTGAACGCATTCACAAAGAATGTAATGTTTTGACGCATTCAAGCTTCATGTACAGCGCAAAATAATAGCCTACTTCCGCAGCATCTACAATAGGGTTCTTTGTATCAGCTCACTGACTAGAAATAATCTTTATTCCGCCACATTTTGCTCACCTCTTTCTATAATGGTAGTACCCAAGTAAAATTGTAATTAAGACTTTGAATGGATTTTTTTTGTATATCTGTATCATTTTTACTACCTATTTTGTAAAATTTCTACTTTGTAAAATTATTCCCGTAGTATAAAGTTATATAATTTTCAAATTATATCAAAATCATTAGTTTGATTCATGAACGTTTGTAATTATTCTAAGAATTCCAAGCGAGGGTATCAAAGATGGCGGATTTTGAGCATGTAGATTACAATACTAGTCTTGTCGTGTCATGAGGGCCACGACCGTCTGAGGACAGAAAAATATAGCCTAATGTATTTCTTTATAATCTATACTTAGAACTTTATTATTTTCCCTTAAATTCCTTTTAAGGAATTAGGGAAAATGCATGGGTCTATGAATTTTTATTTGTATATGATATTACTGATACACGCCTTTAAATTTTATGGCAAAGCATACTGAATAAAAAAACAAAAAACAGAAGAATTACTTTAAAAAAAAATCATTTTGTGCTATAGGGCAAGCGTATAATCATTTGTAGTATTTCAACACATGTTACAACTTGAAACATGGATAGCTTGAGAATAGAAGCTTTTAAGATGCGTTTTTGACATAAGATTTCTTTTCTAATATTCCGTTACGTGCCACGCCTAAATCTTGATGTCTTCTTTAAGATTAGTACTCTGAAAATTTAGACCGTAAATCAAGTAGGAATAACTATATTGTGTCCCATAATACACCATTGGAAATATATAAAGCAGGGAACTTTATTACTGCCACTACAAGAGTTGCACTGAACTGCATCATTAATCATTTCATTTGAGTAAAACTAAAACCCGTTTTCTCATTAGGAAACTGACATCCTAATTCCTATTCTCTGCACACCTCACAATTGTAATCCACTTCCTTCGTATTCTTTTTTCTTAATTGACACCTGCCAGTCAACTCTATGGCTCAATAAGTACTCCTCCTTAACTGTTCAAATGCCAATCGGTAATCCGTAGGGAGTACCACCTTAGAACTCAACAGCAATCTTTTCTATTCACCTGCTTCTTAGATCAATGGTTGAAAAAGTGATGTCTCGATATATCGTACCAACTGCAAAACATTTAATTTACATGTCACTGTCGTTCAAGTTAGGTTCAACTTTTGTGGAGAATATAGGAAAAAATTCGTTCAATCTACGACAGAAAATTTGTAACACCTTTCTTTTCGTCACATCTCACGACACATTTCCATCATATTGATTTCTTGGTTGACTGCGATGGACAAGCTGATTCTTCTGTCAGGAACGATTTTTGTCGCGTTTTCAAGTTTCAATAGTGCAGTTCAAGCATACAATTCAAGTAAGTTACAATATGTCTGTTGATCTTTGCTTTTTAAGTTTCCAATACTATGCTACACAGCTTAATGGTGACTTTAAAAACATTTATATTTTCACGTAAATCAAGCATGGATGTGTATATTAGACCCCTAAAGAGAATTGACAAGCGCTTTAAATGTTGTGTTGTATAATTAAGCAGTATAAGTTCTTTGTATTATTTTGTATGTGTTAAGGTGTGCTTTTTTTACAAGGTATCATAAGGTAAATCTAATATGTATCGCAATATTGCTATGTTGTGTGCTGTCTTAAATATCTATGGAAACACCTTTAGCTTACTTGAAAGAAGAACATGCTATAAGATAAGCCATGGGAATAATAAAGAATTTCATCCAAGTCGGTTAAAAATAATCCGTGACCATTTTTACAGCATTCTTAATTTCAAGGCCTTATTGTGATTAAATATGCAAATTTTTATTTCAATTTTGTGACATCACAAAGGGAAAACCTTCGAATTTCCTTATGTAAATTTATTGCTTGTTAAATGTTCAATCCTTCATAAACGTTATTTGAATGGGAACAGAGGAATGTGTGTGTGTGTGTATATATATATATATATATATATATATATATATATATATATATATATATATATATATATATATATATATATATATATATATATTTATGTATATATGATTTTAATCTTCATCACACCTTAAATCAAGTGTGACTCGTTTTAATAACATATTTAAAACAAAAATGTAACACTGTTTAACGAATTGCATTCAGGCATTAAACAATTTAGAGTTGTCTTTTGTTTGTGATGTAATTTCAAGGCTATTATCTTCAGGTTTTAAAGCCCTTTCTGGTGACTATCAATGCTCTGCCTGTCTACATTATGAGGGGAGAGTTCCATGTGCAGATGTGGACTAAAACAGAAAACACTGATTTGGACTCACAAGTTACATAGGCAGAGTTGCAGAGGCGTAGCTTGGCTTTTTTGCAGGAAAAAAAAAATCCAAGCTAACCCCGTCCACCAAGGTAACCCTCCCCCCTCCTCCCTCGGATATATTTTGAGATAACCTTCTGAAATTTGAAGGAAAAATCGGGATTGTATAGAAATAAGTCGGAAAATTTTCTAAATAGGCCTAGGTCTTCGGAAAAATTAACAACGAAAGGTGTGTTTTGGGGATACTACTGCATTTCACTTTATTCACATTCATGTCAAAGTTTAATTTAGGCTATAATATATCATATTCAATCACATACCGCCCTACTGTGTCAGTATGTGTACTAATTTCGGAAATTTATCTGACTAGCAATTCCTTTAATTTGATGATCAAATATTCACATTAAACAATTAAACATTTGATAGAAAATGTGTTGTAAGGTGATAATTATTATATCAATATTTGGACGGCTTAAATAGAAGTTTCCTGCACCCCTGAAGCGAGTCTGTGTAAACCCCTCTTGCCATGCGTTTACGTATGTTCAGTGCAAGCAGGGAGTTATCATTTCTAAATGACAACTCCCTGCATGATGCAATTCCAAAAGTGACAAAAATCTGACAATGTTGGCATTGCTATTTATCGTATATACTGCCACCTATAACATTCCTAGCTATACCTTACTTGGACAAGGTTTCATTTTATAGGTATTCTATTGTTTGGATAAGAAACCCAATAATATATTACCTCAATTCCTTATGTAATTTCGAAGATACCAATTTGTTTAATGTTACTTAAAAGAATACAAACTTATCATGAAGCCCCGGCATGAAGCATCTGAAAATACGTTTGTTGAAGTTAGTACAAAGAAATACACTGATTTCTTCTCATCATGTGGCGCAGATGCCGCACAAAAGATCATCGACCTACACCATTATACCTCCTCGAATAAGCTGGTGCATTTAGACTATATGTTAGATGAGTAAACTGACAGCGATAATAAACAGAATAGCTAGAAATATGGTTTCAATCTGTTTTTATACGCGTCATCTTGTCCACATTTTGTATGCCTTGTCAACTAAGATAAACTTTTGTGATTTGCAAAAACAAATAAATCTCAGGCTATGACCAGACTTTCTAGGGCTGAAAAAACAATGAAATATACTGCATAGCCTGAAAGCAGTGCAATACATATCACAAGAAAATACAACGCCTTATCAGTAAATAGTATGCCTACATATCAGTTTCTGAATTTATGTTGAAATAAGATAATATCTATTGTCTACAGGCCTAGATACAAGTGAATTCTCAGCTGTCTTCATAATTTGACGGACAAAATGTTGCAACAGTAAACACCTGTTTTCTTTGCACCTGTACTCGAGTGCATGACACTCGTTCTTGGATGACGTTAATTCAAACATGGACCCACTTGTCCTTTTTCTTCAAGAGGACAGAAACGGGGACAGAAATCTTACCCAAGCTCCCCTTTCATTCCGAAGGTAAATCAACCGTACAATAATGAAAAGTACCGTCTGACCTTGATGGCCCATGATGCATGATCAGTCTACTACAAATACAAATCCTTACATAAAAATCGTCTAAAATGAAGAAGATTGAAAAAAATGAAAGGAATTTCTTAAAAAACTTAGAAAATTTCCCTAAAATGAAGGTAAAATTGAAGGAAAAGCTGGTAACACTATTTGAAAGTCTGATTAAAGTTCTCGATAATTGACAAAAAGTTCCTAAAAATCGAAGAAAATTGTCAAACAATTTACCGAAATTGTAATGAAAGTGCCCCAAAATGAACAAAATTTCCCGAGTAGTAGCAACGTAAGTGATGGAACTTAACCTCCCCATAACCCCTGAGAGGTGACCCTCCTACGCCTCTGTATACAGTATAACACTATATGTACCAATATGGTTGGGAGTTAGTATGGGGTTTAATATGAATGTCATGGTGCCTTTTATTTTCGCCATTTTTACTTCTTCATTACCCCCTCCCCTTTACTCCCACATCAAAAATTGCTCCGCGGTCCCTCAAATATTATCCTAAAGTGCTGATCCGACAGTCAGAAAGTGTACCATTTTTGTTTGCATTCTAACTTTGTTAAAATGTTAGGAACAAAGGATCAGGGACCCTTGGACAGTTGGAAGACCGAAAGCCCTGCATTTCTTGCGATTTGAGAGCAGAAAACTGCTTAAAATTGTGTCTCCGAGGTTGAAGCCCTTTTTGATTACCGTAGTTTTTCGACTAACTTCGAAAAATTGTCAGATCTGAAGTCTTCGAGGCGCAAAGTTCTCAAAAAGTATTTCGGTTGGACGAAACCCCATCGTCTATACGGACAATCTAAGGCACATTCATGTCATGCGAAACTATAGGGCCTAGCACTTATATCAAGGGGCTGTATTTTACAGCTCCCTGCTTATATCGTAGGTCATAATCATCTGATCATGACATTGCCAAGTTAAATGTCCCTGGTTCAATTCTCGGCGGGTCCTCATCCATCAATTCTTCACAGGTGGATACCGTAGCTTATCTGGGTGTAAAAAGACGATGTAAAGTACCTATCTACATTTCAAAACTTAATGTAAAAAACTTGTCAGTTTAAAATGTAGAAGTTTATAGTGCATTATCACCTACCATTAAAAGAATCATCCCCACAACTATAGAGGAGGGGGAAAATTGACATCAAAGAGTCATTCGCACAGCTGGGGCTCAAGTTGCTATTGATTTAATACATGACCTGTAAACTTCAGCATAGATTAGTTGAGAAGGCCAAGAATTCTTCCACTAATTTCAATTCCTAATGTGAACAGTGGTTGAGACCCCTGGAAGGGGGACGGGGGGGGGGGTACTTTATGCCTTATGTAGCTCTCTTTTGCACAATAAACACAATATGTGATACACAGATGTACATTCCCTAATGTTGGTTGTCTTGATTTCATGAATATTGATAAGTAGGTGGGGCTTAATGTACTACTTGAAATAGTGATAAATATCCAACCATCGTCCATTTGTGTCATACTTGTAAATATCGTGAAATAGTAAAGGGGCCATGAAACATGCTGACTTGAAATTCAAATGGGGTCTCACTGGAGGCTCTAAATGATTAACAAAATTAAATTAAGCAGATCTCAATATCTTCAGATGTTAATTATAATGTAAGGAGTGACATTTCATAGGAGTCCATAAAATAACGTTATTATCCCACCAACAGCTTCTAAACAACTTCAGCTACAACAGCTTCTAAAAAATAAGGCATCGGAACCATCCAACATTTTGGTATCTAGTTTTAGTAATATAATTAATAATGTGCACGGCTGAGTTTTGTTACAAAAATTCTTTGGTTCATTCCCTACAATTCATGTTTCAAATGCCGTCGAGAAAAGAAAAAAAAAACTAGCTTTTAAACAGTTTTAAACTGAATGCAATGAATTATGGAGGATAAATAATTTGATTTCAGTGTATATGTATACTATATACTATCGCAGAAGTATATTACACGGATAATCTGGTAATAAACTTATTATTAATAGCTAGAAATTTCTCCTCCAATTCTCACTATTTGCCATCTGACTGTTAGTCAGGGCTGTAGTTATGGGGGCAGGTCCAAGTACTTTTCAGTAGAAAAAAATTCAGTGCTATTTAGGAAACATTGGTCATTTTGGATAAGAAGCCATGTCCCACCCCCTCCTACCTTTTCCCCCTTCCTTCCTCCCTCTCTACTCACTGAGTTTGGGATGAGAATTACCGCGCTGTTTTTAGCACGCATATATTTATACCTGTGTATAAACAGGGAGTTGCCATTTTCTTAGTAATAACTAAAAACGGTATATATAGTCAACATCATCTTCAATTGTTAAATTTCAAACAAATGTACAGAAATCAGGACATGCACTCTTTGTCAGTTTGTAAATGGGCCTTTACCAACGAAAGTGTGTTTGCATGCACTGTACAAAAAAAGAATAATATGACCTTGTTTTTGTTCTCACAACTGATTTATTAATTCATTCATTTTATACCAATAATCAAATATTGAATTGTTCTGGTTAATTGTTAAAGAGGTCAATTTGAAGGCCTTAAATACCGATGAAGGCTTGATTGACATCCCGTCTGCAGAATGACATGTCACCAGGTAATTTAGAACTATTGATTAATCGAAGACTTTCAACAGTCTATGTAGAACATGTGTGCGCGTTATGTATCACGGGATTATCCGGATTTTTGATCTCTCTGTCTCTCCCTGCCTACCTCCCCCCTGCTTTGGTAAAATTTTCAGAAAATTCAAGAACATTTTCCAATTATTGAAGGAAAATGAAGGAAATTTTCTGTAAATGAAGGAAATCTCCCAAAAATTAAGGAAATTTACCCAAAATTAAAAACAAACTGCCCAAATATTGAAGAAAATATCCCCAAAATTTCAACAAATTTAAGAAAATTTCCCGAAAATTTAAGAAAACTTCCCAAATATTGGAAAAATTATCCCGCAAAATTAACGAAAATAAAGGAAATTTCGAAAATAAGATTTCATAAGATCGAAGTAAATTTTCCGAAATTTGAAGAAAACTCTGAAGTTTGAAGAAAATTGCCGCCAAATGAAGAAAATTTCCCGAAAATGAAAGAAACTTCCCAAAAAATGAAATAATTTTTCGCAAAATGAAGGAAATTTCCCAAGTATGAAGAAAATTCCCAAATATCAGAATATTGAAGAAATTATCCCGAAAATGAAGGAAATTTCATGAAAATGGAAGCAAATTTCACGAAAACGAACGAAAGTTCCCGAAAATTAGAGATTTCCCAGAAATTGTAGGAGATTTCCCGAAGAAAATAAATTTGTAACACGTTCATTATTGGGAGAGGGGGGGGGTGGGGGCCTAACAATGTGTCAACTCTAGGCATGCTATAGCGTAAGTTCCCCCTTCCTCCCAGCGCGTGAGTGTCGTTTGTTTTTCAAAATATGTAAAACCTGGCGATCATCCTTACAGACACTGTAGGCGGTTCCATTTTGTCACATTGTTCACTATTATCGACTTCCTTTAATTACGAAGATCTCGCAGCATCCGTTCTCTAATGATGTGCTTCACATTTGTCAATCAACCATATTTTGTGGTGGTGAAGAATTGACGGAACTTCTGAATAGACATTTCTATGTATAAACATTTCTTCAGCTATAGCTTCTCGTTCATGCATGAGTGTCATCTACAGATCTATAGATTTGTGTGTGTAAACCGATGATCGTGATTCACAACGCTCCTTCTTAAAGAATATTACTGCCATGGCTAGCCTTGGGTCATAATCTGCATGGCCCATTTCAAAGGTGCCCCACTTATAAACTTTGGTAGACTCACACGCTCTAGAAATGCCTTATCTTAAAGAGTTTTTACAAATTATAAGCTGGGAAAACAAAGGTAGGACAGAAAGAGGTAAAGGCATTTTAACTGTTTTAAGTATGTATAAAAAAAAAGGCCAATATGTAAGGCCGTAAGATCCCAACTTTGTAGGGAAGTTGAGCATAGTTCATGCGCGCAAAGCGCGTGAAATTTGACAATTGTAATATTTTTAGGGTAAAATTTGTGTTACTTTCTTTAATGTATATGTTTTTGAGGAGGTTTCATCTCTAAAAAGAGCTTTTGTCCTCTTTGAAAGGGCACTTTTTCATCTGAAAAAAGGGCACTTTTCCTCTCTTTGGACTTTTAAGAAAAGTGGGGGGCATGTGCCCTCTGTTCCTTCTCCCCTGCTTCCGCCGCCTATGGTGATGGGGTCCGTTTAAATCAACATTTGGAGTGTCAATCTGTACACATAGTCACGTTGGTGCACCGAACAGGTTTTGTATGTTTTTATTTATTGATGATATATTGTCTTTTGCAGGTTTTGTCCAATACAACATAGGCGGAGGTCGTAAATGCTGGCAATACGTTAATAGTTCAGGCGGGCGAATTTTCTCTCATGCATCTCGAGGCCGTTACGCCGACAACACCGATTGTAAAGTAACAATTTCAGCACCCACAGGTCATCGGATTTATCTGCGCATTGAGGATTTTGATCTCGATGATTCCATAAATTGCATTAAGGTGAGCTAGACCTAAATACAGTCGTGCATAATGGTGGAAAATGTCCTATTTCACAGAAATGTTTGATGTAGTATTAGCTATAGAAACTATATATGTGTGCTTATCTGCTTATAGTTGCTTTGCCTTGTGGACAAAACCGGACACAGATATAAAGAAAGTATCTGAAAATTTCATCCCAATAAAAAATTTAAAGGAACATTCCCGTCAATTTTCAGAGGGGCATATGATAAACAGTGAAGTTTGTTTAGCAGTGGCGTAACACCGGAAGGGTGGGTAACCTTACAGGCCCTGGTCAAAATCGATTTGGATCAAGCCCTGAACAATGACACTGCAATATATTTGTTATGGGACCCAAAGCGCCAGAAGTGTCGGTAGGAACTCGGAGAAGCGGAGAGAGTAGAAAATCAAGTTCATGTGCGTTTTTTGACAGTAATTGAGGAGCACTTTTCATTTAAAAATGGGCACTCTTGTCAGTTGAGTTTTTGCTTGTCACTTTTGACTTTCCGCCAAATTCCGCCTATGGGTTCAAAGATTGGGGATCCAGGACCAATGATTACCCATCGGGCGAACAAGTAAAGGGCTTCTCTTGAAAATTGCTGCTTGGAAAATTAGTAGGGGCATACCTCCTCCCACTAAGGCCCTCGGTGTCGGTTCCCCTGGTAAAATGATATGCTTTAATTATGTCAAATAAATATTAAATGTATGTGACAACCTCTATGTATTATCTAGTATTTGTAAGTGAGTGGATATCCATTTGTTTAAAGCTTCAAGAATGACCACATGTTCCCCTACCCCCTCCCTCCTCTTGCCGCCGTGGTTCCGACATCGCTGCAGAGGCCAAAACCCCTACGGGCCCCAGGACTCAGGCTACTTGCCCCGATGCGTATGGGAGCTTTAATACGCTTGATTATCTGAAAACTCTTTTCAAGTAAGCCTAAAATAGCTAAGCCCAACATCAACATGATGCAAATTTGATTAACAATGTTAACAATGTTAACAATTTTAAGTTGAATAAAAATCATATTACAGACATATCAAGAGCAAAATACTTTTGTATAAAATCGAGATGGATTTTACATCCTTGCAACAAGACATGATTTTAACTATTGCTAATGTATTAGCCATTCTGAGCAAATGATTAATTATCGCAATTAATGAATCACAATTAATTAGTATAAGCTTCTAGACCTAATAGCATCCCACAAATAAACTTGGCAATCATTATAACAAAATATAAATAAAACGATGTATAAACTTCTTTTGAAGTCCTCTTTAATATAAGATGGATTTACTTCACCCCTGAATCCTTTATTGATACCATCACATATAACGGTGATTTTTCTGAAAATGGAAGAAAATTTCCCTATAATTGAAGGATTTTGTCTGGAAATATAAAAAAAAAATTACCACAAAATTTGCCAAAAAATTTCCGAAAATTAACAAAAATTTTACGAAAATGTTCTGAAAATTGAAGAAAATTGTCCTGAACTAAAGGAAGTTACCACAAATTTGGCCACAAAGTTCCCGAAAATAAGCAGCATTGTCCGAAAATTAGCTAAATTTCTCGAAAATTTAAGAAAACTACCCGAAAATGAAAGAAAATGTTATGAAAATCGAAGAAAATTGTCCAGAAATGAAGCAAAATTTCCGAAAAGAAAGCAAAATTTACCCGGACATAGAACAAATCAAAAATTCATCGAAAAGGACCATTTTGTGTATTGGCAATCCCCCTCCCTCTCCTCCCCCACCCCACCACTAAGAATTTCTTTATAAAATGCACTGGATTTATGCATAAGTTACAGTACTACACAGTCTGTAGCCCTTGCAAACAAAAAACAAGTTATTGTGGATAAGATTACTGCAAGCCAAGTCATGTGTTTACAGCTGTTTTTCAATGGTGCTTTTTTTTTTCTTTTTTTTCTTTTGTGAATTATTAACACTTTGGTGATTTTACAGCCAGATATTTAATCGCATGATATGGTTTAAATAACCTTTTAAACTATTTAGCCATTCTTTAGCTTTTAATAGGTTTTTGAACCCAATTTATAGCCCAAATGAGTTATCAACTACAAAAGTTATTTATACCCCAATTGGACTACACATTGGGAGAAATCCCAAACAGGATGTCAAGCTCGATTATCATATGTGCCAGACGGTATTTTGATGTTCCAGCCAATAAAGATATAGCTTTATTATTTAAATCGGAGATATTCGGTGGTATTTCCTGAGCCAATGTTATTATATATGCTAAATTGGATTTGCGCCCAGTGAAATCCGAGTATTTGAAACATTTTTAATGAATTTTGGAATGCAGAATTTGTTACTTTTTGGGTCACTAAGCACTTATTTATACAATAACTTCGTGGCGTACGTAACGATAGGAAGGAGGAGGGGGTGGATGTAGCTCCAGCCATAATTTGTTTTACCTTCAATGATATTTTTAATATATACATTAATGAAATGTATTAATTTCACTATATTGTTCATCTTATATTCCATTGTCTGTAAAATCAGGATTTTTTTTTCTTCTGAAATTTCGTTGGAACTTTCTATCTTTTGAAATTGAGACTAAGGTACACACACTGTGCAGACAGTTATTTGTGGAATATTTTCTTATATTTTTTCTCCAAAAACCTCCTTAAAAAGAATATGGGAGCAAACAATGTATTTATTTATATAAAGCATCCCACAAATAAACTTGGCAATCATTATAACAAAACATAACTAAGACGATGTATAAACTTTCTGTTTCCCCATAGGCGGAATTTGCCAACCGAAAGTGGGGGAAAATCAAAAGTGTGTATGTGTGGGGAGGGGGGTTCACAGAATCACGCTAAGATACATCACATCAGCATACAAAAGTACCTATTTGGACAAAACGTGAGGGTGGGGAAGCTCCACCTTGCTTTCCCAAATCCCGCCTATGCTAAAACCATATGTGTAGGAACCATGGGGAAGGGAAACGTTTCCTCAACAATTTCGAAAACTGACAAGAGTATATGTATTAATATTTGAAATACCATGTTTCATATATACAGGATGAATTAATCATTTATGACGGGCGGCGCTATTCCAGCCCTCAACTGTCGGGTGTTATGTACGGCTTATGCGGCAGCAAAATCCCAAGCGATTATCGACAGATTATGTCAACCGGAAGGGAAATGACGGTGCGATTTATCACAGACGGAGAACCTTCAAATAACCTTGGCTTCACTCTCACGTATACAATGTTTCAACCAAACACTAGACATGAAGAAGGTATATAGTAATGTGCCGCTCATTCGGTGAATTTTTTTAAACTAAATTTTACTGGAATTCAGTCAGGATTTTCTGCTAGATTACATTCTGTCGAGTAGTGAACCATTGTCCCCGGCCTACGGTAGTGCCGTATTTGTGACTGCCTTTAAGTCTATTGGTGTAGATAATAAACATTGGGTATGTTGCAAAGAACTCCATGAGGTTGATGGTGTTTACTACCATCTCGTCATAAAATGAAAGAAACGGCATCGATGACTTCAAGTGAAGCAGTATTTACAATAACAGTTAATTTTTCAGACTTACATAGCCGGTTACCAAATTTCCTTATTGATTGCGAGAAATCTGTGATGTTATCGATCACGCATCCGCCGGACCAAAATCTCGCAATCAATAAGAAAAATTAAAAACTGGAAGTGACGTTACCATCACGACGGCGTTCCCTTCTGGAATGTATTTATGGGACGATGCTTTTACTTAAAAGCTATATATGGGGACAGGTAGAGATTTTTAAATACATAAAAGAGCATTAAATTAGGCCTATGAGCAGAACAGTGTTTAAATGGTCACTATAGCACTTATAGTTTTAAAGTTATGACAAATCAAAGTTTAAGGATAAGTTCAGTAGTCAAGAATGTTCATCTTATATGAAAAGGACTTTAAAAGAAACAAAATGGTGAAGAAAGCATTCAAAAATCTTATTTCGTTAAGGAGATATTTAAGTTTAAAGTTTGGTATCGTTTCTGTTAAAACGACTAAAATCAGACTAGTTGTGACGTTACAACCTCAGATTCCTCAAAGTTTTTAAGTATCTTAAAGAAAGGTTTTTTTTTTTTTTCACTACTTAAATGATTTTTCTTCAAACTTGTATCAGGTGGTATATTATAAATATCCTTCCTAGATGCAGTTTTATTACTTTTTTGACATAGGCCTACCCCATGGTTTAAAAGCCTTAAAATTGTATGACAAAATATGATAGCGTACATTAAAAACTTTGAGGAAGTAAGCATTCAACCGGGATGGAGAAATAAGTCTCAGGTGGCAGTTTCCCCGGGAAATTTTCTTTAATTCTGCTTTGATTTCCAGAATTTTTATCTTTATTTTCGGATATCTGTTGTCATTTATCTTAGGATGGGGAAGGGGGAATTTCTTTTAAATTTCGAGAATTTTTTTGTCAAGATTTCGAGAATTTTCAGGAAATTTTGCCAAACTTTTTCAAAATTTCCGATACTTTATTTCCAACAAATTTCTCTTGTTTAAGCCATTTTTTTCAATTTGATCTCCCAAACGGGAGATAGCATGAAGGTCAAATCCTCTCAGGGAGGTCTTTTTGGTTCCGATGCGATAGCATCAGGAACCTATGCGGTCATATTGGTGTGTGTTTGTGTTTGTGACGACCAGCTTGTAAACGCGATATCTCAAGAACGATATACAGGATTCATGTCATATGTGGTACACAGATAGCCCATGATTTGTAGATGTGTCCTATCGTTTTTGGTAGTAAAATCTTACATATTATTAAGTAGGCAGGGCTTAATGTAAAAATCTTGAAATGTTCATATTTTAACAACAGTGTGTCTGTTTTGTTTCATATTTCTTGTATTTATGATGTTGGCTAGTGTGTACATGTTCATGATGTAAAAACGTTGAATTTCATTAAAATGTTTGGTGGGCGGGCCACCCGCCCACCAAATTTGATTTTGTTGAAAAGAGCTTGTAAACACGGTATCTCAAGAACGGTAAACTGAATTCATGTAATATTAGGTACACAGATAGCCCATGGTGTGTAGATGCCCCTCATTGTTTTTGGTGGTGATATCATGCATATTAATGAGTGGGAGGGGCTTAAAGTAAAGATTTTGATAAAGTGATAAATGAGCACCTGTATATCCGTTTACGTCATATTGGGCATGATAATTTTGTTGGTTATTTTGTACATGCTTATGTTATCAGCAGATGGCATTAATATGCATAGTGGGCGTGGCTTAATGTGAAAGTGGTAAATGTTGTAAACACCATACCATACCCCATTAACGATACATTAGATTTATGTTATATCAGATGGGTCATGGTCTGTACATATGTTCTAACCTTGTAGTGATGTAATGAATATTAATGAGTATGCAGGGCTTACTGACAAATTCTTGAAATAGGATGAATAAGCAACCGCTTTTGCATCATTCTTCCTGTGATAATGTTGTTAGTTATTGTGCAAATGCTAATGTTGGCAACATTTTGATTGATTTTGGTGGGTGTGCCTTTTGAAAAAATACCCTGGAACAAATATTTCATGATTTGGAATGACATGACACTTAATACTAATTTTGTAAATCAATCAGCTTATGAAAAAGAAGCATCGGAACCTTCAAACCTTTTGGTTCTGGTTGTTTAAATGGGATATGTTAGTTTTTCGTCATCTTATATTTACACCCCCAGCCAAATTAGTCTGTACTAACGTGTCTGTATAAACTAATTTGAATAACCTCCTAGGCTCTCATAATGCCGCTCAAACTTCAAAGGATACCTGGCCCGTATCCAGAGAGGGAGGGGGGGGGGGGGGGTAGGGGACGCTTCGTCCAAACAAACGAACCCCCTTTTGTTGAGAAAGTGCCCCATTGAAATTTAAAACAAATAATAATCACCCGGAATTTCAAGATTTTTTGCCCCTCCCTTTCTTTCACATTCCTGAACCCCCTTTTGTTGATAAAGTGCCCGGGACTTTTGAAATCTAAAAAAAAAATAGGCCTAAGCAGCAACAATTATTATTTTTTGCCCTTTTATCGCAACGTGCCTGGATACATGAGTTTTCGTCTTTAACTTCAATGTTGGTGATAATTTTCTTTCTTTTAAAGAGAAAATACCAAAATGATAAAAGAGGTAATCCTTCTCTTTCAATATTTTCAGGAACCGATGTTGATAAAGACGGTTGTTTTAAGTGTTCCGATTTGGACATGTGCGTCGATCCACGACTGCAGTGTGACGAGGTTAAAAATTGCCCGGATGGCAGTGATGAAGGGCACACGTTATGCTATGGTAAGTTTTATCTTGATTTACGAATCAGACCGAATACCAAATCATTTAATCCAAAACGGGTATTCAAGACAATATTCAAAAAGCATGGAAAATGTTGTTTTTCACATATATATATATATATATATATATATATATATATATATATATATATATATATATATATATATATATATATATATATATATATATATATATATATATATATATATATATATATATATATATATATATATATATATATATATATATATATATATATATATATATATATATATATATATATATATATATATATATATATATATATATATATATATATATATATATATATATATATATATATATATATATATATATATATATATATATATATATATATATATATATATATATATATATATATATATATATATATATATATATATATATATATATATATATATATGTATATATATATATATATATATATATATATATATATATATATATATATATATATATATATATATATATATATATATATATATATATATATATATATATATATATATATATATATATATATATATATATATATATATATATATATATATATATATATATATATATATATATATATATATATATATATATATATATATATATATATATATATATATATATATATATATATATATATATATATATATATATATATATATATATATATATATATATATATATATATATATATATATATATATATATATATATATATATATATATATATATATATATATATATATATATATATATATATATATATATATATATATATATATATTGAAGTTCCCCCTCCCTTTCCATAGGTCGGATATCTTACTTTTATTGTAATAAATGAGTTGGTTGTACCCAACATTATCAGGGTACTGTACACACATGTATAGGCCTTCACAATAGTTTCGATGTCGTGTTCTCATTGCTTTGAAACTATTGCTTTTCCAGGACCAACCAAAGTCCCTGCGACGAATGTGCCAACAACACGCTGGCTATCATGGGCGGGCTCGCTGCTAGCTTTCTTCTTC
Source organism: Chiridota heheva (assembly GCA_020152595.1). Lineage (NCBI taxonomy): Eukaryota > Metazoa > Echinodermata > Holothuroidea > Apodida > Chiridotidae > Chiridota > Chiridota heheva. The sequence continues at coordinate 633,508 of JAIGNY010001023.1, forward strand.
ATGGTAATGTACGTTGTTCTTATTGTCGGGAACCTTATCATTTGTTGCTGTCATCAAAGAGACGATGAGGAGGGAAATATAGATGACATGAAAACTTCAACTGTGATGGGCCAAGATAGTCACGATCCGCACACGACTGTTTATATCAGCCATGGTCACAATACAAAGCGAGGTCTGACGCCATTTGTACCTGATGCAGAGTGCGTCGATCATTCTCGAAAATCTTTTATTCATGTGGACGTTTGTAAATGTTCTGGGTCAAGACCGAGCGATTTGCATGCCCCTCACAGCCCTCGAACTTCGGGTGATGGTAGTTACGGTCTGACGTGCAAAGAGGAAAGTGGTCCTGATCGTCAACCTCAACCAAAATTTCAGCCTACAAATGTATATACTTCTCTAAATACTTACCATCATTCCGCACCGTCATCAGGGATCAGTTATTGTTACTACGCAAGTGACGTAAATGTCGTCTCTTTACCACAAGAAAGTGTTTAACTCGCCTATGTTCTTTAAATGATTGAATAACACAATTTGTACTCAATAATCTCATGTAAACAAGAAATCCCAACTTTTAGTACTTCGGAATTGATTGGTAGGCCTTAATGACATATTTGTTATTTGTAAGTGTACAAATACCACCCAACATGCCCAACCGTATCTATCATAGATCGGTTTCTTCATAGATGGGTCTATCCAACCAGTTCAACGTGCGTCATGGTGTGACTATTCCCGAACGATATGTGTTACTTCTACTTCTAAGTTGTAATTGTTTGTGGTAAATATTTAAGTCTTCTTGCCGAGTTTAAAACTCATATCACAAAAGATATCGTATTCATCATGATAAAAAACATTATTTACACTATTATGGGTTAAGTAGAAACCATTTGTACTATGAAGATTAAAGCGTTATGACCATTCGGTGTGATATAGTCTTCAACAAACTTTGTACTATAAGTGTCGTTTCATAATTTTCTATCAGAAAAATCCATTAAAGTTAATCATTCATGTTGTAACTCTATTCCTGAAATCATCACAACCCTATAAATATCAGTGTGGATTAATCATGAATTTATGGTTGTTCAGGTCTGGCATTTTCTAGGCACGATTTAATGCTATAAACCCAGCATTGCCGAGACTTATCACATCATGTAACAATTATATTTACATCAGCAATTGGTATTGATGTGGGGCTAAAGTACCCCATTAAAATACCATGCTTTATGAACGGCTGATATCTCGTTGATATTCTTCCGCTTATGCGAACAAATTTCGTTCTTTCAAGAGAGTGAAACACATTCGATGAATCGAGGTTGCGCAGAAGGCCAGGGTAGGGAACAATGAATCAAGGTTGCGTAGGCGGCGAGGGTTGGGAACAATTAATTTAGGTTTGGTAGACGGAGAGGGTAGGGAACAATGAATCCAGGTTGCGTAGACGGTTACGGTAAGGAACAATTATTACTAATGACCCTTGAAGTCGTAAACTCTTGAAAGAATGGCTCAAGTCCTCATCAGTTATCTTTCAGAGTTTGGCCAGCTACGTAAACTGATAATTCACCAAAACGAGACACTATTTCTAAACCTTTCCCAGTGGTGTGACCTTGGGGGTTCCCTCCCCCACTTAAACAAATAATGGCAATGCGTTCTCTTTAAATGCTTTTGCTGTGATTTTATACAAAAAGATATGCAAATTTGAACCCTTGAGTCTTATTATACCCCCCCCCCCCCCCTTCCAATTATTTTACCCTGGCATAAAAACGTCCTTGTTTGCAACTAAATTTGGTAGAAAAACCTTTTTGTAGCCCAGAAAAGCTGTTGGGATGGAAGCTTCTTTTAAATTCCGAAATGGTTCTTCAGCATGGTTGAACTTGAATTAATGCTACATGCATTGGCATAAAAAAGATGCTTTGTCTCTAGGCAAATGGTTTCAATTAAACATGTTGTTAACGTATAGCTTTTGAATCAGAACGTGCAATATAATATGTATATATTTGTGTTTATTTATCTTTATTAACAACCATGACCGCACAGGACCATCTTACTCAAGGGGGGCGGTGACTTTTTGCCCGACTCGAAAACCTATTACGATGAAAAAATTGCAATGAATCTGTGAAAAAACAATTAATTTTGAGTTATGGCTTTACCATAATTTTGGGCTTGGGGAAAGAACCGGGGCACAGTAGCCAAATCCAGTGCTGCGCACGTATAGCTTACGCGTATACGGTGTGGTATTCCGTGGTGGCCCCTTTAAGTACAATGGGGTGTGGTCCAGGAGCATAAGAAAGGTCCCCTCTGAGAGGGGGGCAAAGACCCACAAATTCCCGGCTACAAGCGTGAAAATTGCACTGCTATATTAAGTTTCTATCCACATTCAATTAGTTGCTGCTAATCGGGAAATATCCAATTTTCGGGAAATATCTTTCAAGTTTTGGAGAATTTCTTCATTTTCGGGCAGGTTGTTAGATTTTCGGGAAATTTTAGCGAATTTTTTCGTCAATTTTCGGGAACTTCACTTTAATTCGAAAAATTTTCAGAACATTTACGGGCACGATTTTTTGATTTCGGGAAATGTCGTTTATATATCGGGAAAATCTAGCGGAGTCGGGCATGATTCCGATCAACCACTGCTCAAAAAGTACATTTGACATTTTACATCCGCCTGATTGTATAAGATCGGTGCCCAAGTTTTATATCATCATCATGCCGAGTTGGGAGGGCATGACCCAGATATCTAGCCGAGTCGGGCATAATTTTTGCCCGACTAAGATGGGTATCCAGCCGACGGGGGGGAGGGGGGAGGGGGTTGCAGCCCCCGCCTCGCACGACCATGTTAGCAACTTAAACATGATATTTCAACGTTGACACAGACTTCATTGAAAATAGTCCGGTGGTTTAGGCTGTTAGGTCTAAATTTTGTTCACACGTTGGATTAAAGCATCAAACTTTGTACATTTAATGTTTAGGTCTTATAGAAAAATTATTGAGAGGGTTGCCCGGTTTTTGAAGCCTAGGTCAGGAGCAATTCAAGGACAAGGGTCAGTATGGGGTCAAAATTGTAAAATGGCCTAATCCTATTGACAGATATTACTCGGCTGGTCATACGGAATTCATAAAAGTTTTGACCTTTGAATATCTTGGTATTGTCGGAAATATGCTAAAGGTCATTGAATACAGGGGGTACAAAACCGATACATTTACCGATCTTTTTAAAAAGCATATCAAATCAATTGTAAGAATATTTCCACAAATAAAGTACAGAGTGTGATGTACCCAGCATGTTTAGTTGTAAAGATATACAGGGCGATATCCATAGTGTACCTACAGGGGCGTGTGTGCGAGGGCACCCCTTTCTATATGACCTAAGCAACAACTGTGCAAAGTTTGGTGCTTTAATCCAGCAGGTATAGATTTTTTCCCTAAGCCACCGGATTAAAAGAAGACATTGGAATTAGAGGACATACTGAATATATCCCTTTTTTTTTTTTTTTTTAAACTACCAAGTTTGAACATTGCATGAGATAGCCGAATGTAAGCGTGAAATGTAAAGAAGAAGAAAGAGGGGGGGGGGGGGCTGTGCCATCGTTCGGGTAACTTGGCTATAATTATACTTTTTATAGGCTAGTCAACGGCAATACGTTGTTGTTTTCCCTATCATCAAAACAAGTTGATCATTGGATCTTTCGAGTAATTTCCCGTACACGTATCTATGTTCCGTATTTCACAATTTCTTCACCAGTTTACCATCATTAAATTTTCATGATATCTGGTAAAGATACCGAGTGATACGGTACATTTTCACTTAAACCGCATTTATCTTTCTTGTTGAATAATCAATCTATAGTTCCCTTATTTACTTTTAATTACACAAAAGTTATGCACACCTATTGATTGCTTACTATCTGACTATGTTCACCCCAGGAATTATGGACTAATAATGCAGATAAATTAGTTTTATTGTTCAAAAGTTATACCGGCAAGCGCACTACTAAGTCAATTGGTTAGCATTAACTTTTTAATCTTTGAATGAAATTCTGCAGTGAGTAAAGAAACTAATATGAAAATAGCTAACTTATGCAGGTATACCTGAATACGTTTAGCTGTTTTCGTTTACGTTAGTTGTTTTCGTTACCTTCTCAGCCATTCCAGCCTGCCAGCTATAGTTGGACTTCTTTAGTCCCTGTATCACCATGAGGGTATAATGGAATGAAAATTGAAATACATTTATTCACAACATGCATTATATTAAATCGGTTGTTTTTATACTATAGATCTATTTGTTTGGTATAGTATATACCTTTTCGATATAAGCGCTTTTAAGACATGTAAGAGATAGAATATTTCGAGATATAAACTATTTTTCAAAATAAAATGTTGTGGTTAGTGCTCTGTTTTTTGTTAATCTTCTGTAATGTGAGTTAAGCCATGATGAGTGAATGAGTATGGTCAATATTATTAGTAGGTATGACCTTTCAACTTCCCATTAAAAAAACAAACAATTATTCATTAGGGTATCACGCGCAATTCACCATTCCTAAGTTACGGTTTACGATTATGAATAAGCTAAAAAGTAATCAAATCCTTCCTATCTTGACAAGAAATTTGCTTAATAATCAATTAGAAGTTTACAAAGGTTCACTAAGGTTCAAGGACTGAGTGGGGAGAAGGGAGGGGGGGGGGCTGCTGATATTTTTACCCAACAGAAAACTATGATTGTCCCGACAAAAAGTCTCTGATGGTACATTCCAGAGACGTATAAGACAGTATAAGAAGTGGGGCAGTGGGGATACAGCCCCTGAGAAATTTGCACCTTCCTGCGTGGTTTGCATGGCTTCCTTTCCGGGCGGCGGGTGGAAGGTAAAATTGGGAAAATATGGAAATTAAATTAGTACAAATGTTGGTAAATTTAGATTTCGAAAATGAAGAAAATTTCACAAAGATTGAAGAATATGTGTCGAAAATGAAGGAAATTTTACGAAAGTTGAAGACAATTTTCATCACTTTTTGGGTGACATATAACATATTTTCAACAACACTAGCAAAATAGTTTGTCCGTTTGAAATTTCTGTTTAGATTAAGGACTATCGTTTGAATTATACTGCAGTTTATTAACTGCTGTACGGTAGCCATCAGCTTGTTTTTATGTTGGAGGGGGAAGGGGGAATTGATTCACTTAAAACCACATCTTATTGAGACGTTCACCTCCCTATATCAAAAAATTGTAAGTTTTTGATCCCAAGTTGTAGATTTTGGTCTAAACTTGAAAAACATTAAGAAAGTTTTGGTCCGAAAATTGTTTTGGCAAAAACTGAAGAATTTTGGTCTGCAATTGAGGAATTTTGGTCCAGAAATGAAATTTTTTGTCTACATTGAAGATATTTGGTCTAAAAAGGAGATTTTGATCACAAAATTGGATAAATTAGGTCCAAAATTAAAAATTGCATGTGTGACCAAATTGAATGCGACATGCATTAAGCCTGATCTGATTTTGTGATGTGGTACCCTACCCCCTCCATCTCTCCCAAGACACGCTATTGAGTTGCCTACAGTGTATATAAATTCAACACAACCTGTGTGTTCGCGTTGGAGCGTGTCGGAGAAGAGTTCAACACAAGAAGCCAACTAGGGATGCCAATTTTCGTACATCCCAGAACGTACGTTACGACCAGATCGATTAATAAAAAGTAGTTTAAACTGCTAATTCCTCCCGGAAAACCAGACTAACCGGGCGAAGGCGATTCTACCCGACAGGTGACAGTTCGGATGGATCATCTCCCCCGACAAGACTTTATACGTTAAACAGTTGAACTTTCCTAAAACTTGGAGAATTTTACCGACAAACGGCATGATTTTCCCGAGAAACCGCAATAATTTCCCGACAAACTTTTCGGAGAAACATTTATGGGGAGACTGTACCCCCATCCCACCCCCTCCTCCCCCAAGCACTTTCATGCATGGTGACGCCCTGACCGTAACTTCGGTCATAATAACCTCATGCTGTCGTTTTAGCCTACAGAATCACAAAAACATAGGACAAATCTATAAACACATGGCAGCATGTATTTTAAAGGAATATTCCCATGTTTTTTCGTAACCTTTCACACAATAAGAAAAACTTTAGATACAATTTAGTACAAAATTCATGTTGATATGTCAATAAACGAATAGGAAAAGGGACAGTATGACATCACAGCAACACATTCTCCACTAAGTTAATGTATTTTATTAAAATCTATCATCCTTTTTTTAGTAAAACCTGCTAGAAAAATAAATTAATAAAAATTAGGTATTTATGCACATTGTCATATATACCCGACTTCAAAAACTTTTGGAAAATTGCTTCTAATCAAACAGAAATACATAAACATTTGCAATGGAATTGCCTCTATGACATCATCAAACACGAATTCATCATACTGTTCAAAAACTTTCAAATGCAATTGGGAAATCTTTAAAAATCCATGTATCCTCAACGGAATATGATATCAAACTGATTTTG